>OZ035957.1:25700706-26240812 GCA_964034955.1 Orchesella flavescens
TTAGACTGATGGGGAAATTCTTCTTCTTCTTCATTATTTTCTCATTACAACAAAGTATCCTGACTACTGAATTAAGATTTTACTTCAAAGGCCATCATTTCGTTTCGCCACATAATCTAGCAGAGCTGAATAATCTTGAGATATTGCATTCAATCATTTAGAACAGCTTGATTCATATACAATATCATATAGCAGGAATATGAGACTTTTGTTTCGTAACTTTAATGGCATAGGCATAGAGAAACGTAAGATGAAGAGCCAATTCTACATCACATCGCAAGCCTGGGAATATACATACAAACCTAGACATGGAATTACCATTTATTTAGATTTTCAGTCAAATCTTTGTTCACTTTTCCATTCATTTAAAAACCCCGATCTAAATAATAATACCTTTCGTGGGCCATGGGATCTGGAAATATTCAACATATTTTAACAAGCTTAACACAACACCTCAGTGCGATGCGATATTCATTCGGGCTTAATGAAATAATTCTCTAACTCTGGAAATATTATTCCCGTGAGACGAAATTAAAAATTTGATTTAGTATAAACCAGTTTATCTAACCCTCAAAGGCCATAATTTAGTTTCGCAACATAATTCAATGAACTGAATAACCTTGAAATATTTGACGCAGGTTTTTGACTATTATACAAACTTGAGATTTTTGTGTTGCAATTTGTCTTACATCCAGAAAAAGCATGACTATTAAACCAATTCGACATCGTCAAACCTGGGAATTAATCTTCAAAGTAAGAAAATAATTACCCACAAGGGTTTCTAGACATTCAATTTATTATGAGCACTAAAATTAAATTAATAATCCATTTTGTGAGTCATGGGAATTAAGGCTGTGAGTAATTATATTTACTTCAGTACAGATTGCAGCCATTAAAAACAGATTCTTTTCGTCCATTTTTAAGCTTATTGAAAGCAACAATTGGTAAAAGAAGATTAGAAAAAGCAGATATTTAGCAAACATCTTATCAGAAGTAACTCATACTCGCTAGAGTCAGGTTTAACTAAGTACAAAAAATAAATCAATCATAATTTCCTCTCAACATGGAGTCAAATGTACCCTCGGAAAAGTTTGGAAGTGTCTACGTTGCCAGGCTAAATAAAAAGGGGAAAGACGTGGAACCACCAACGAAACTAGACGGAATCTACTTTTCAAACTGGGACTATCAGTGGTACGATGAAAATACAAAAGAAAAGAATATTCATCCCGAGTTTGCCAACCACAAAGGGAAACAATTTTACGTTGAAATGAAGCTCAAAACCAGAAATACGAAAACGGGCGAAGATGGATCCTTCACTGGGCGCCTACTATGTCCATTTGGTGTCGGCGAAAATCCAATTCCTGATGTGGAATCTATTCCTGCCGAAGATTTTGACTTGATGGAATTCCTTCAGCAACTTAGGATTTTTGAGAAATTTGACGACCCTTGGGCAATCCGTCTTGAGAACTTTCATTCTGCCGCTTTGGCGTGTTTTATGGCTTCTGGAAGAAAACTACGAGATTGTCGAGGTTTGATACAGTTTATTCCTCTAACTGCTTATTTCGACGATTTTTTGGAGGAGCACATGGTCTACAGCTACTCCGAGCTAAATGAAGTAAGGCATGCATTTTACGAAATTCTAAACGGACGGGATGTGGATTGGTCAAAGGAAAAACTAAATTTAAAGACCCGAGAATTTGAGCTGGAAAAGGATGGTGACTATTGGAACAACATTTTGAGATATATGCAGAGCCAAGGGAATCTTATAAATGAGAAGCGACAAAAAATGAGTTTAAATTCTAAACCATTAGTGGACCGTTATTTGGAGTATTATGACTCATCTATGATGGACAACTGTTGTGAATGGGTAGAAAAGCATGATGAGGGCAACCCGCAATACAGGAAGTTGCAGGAGAAGCTGAGACACGTAACTATCTCGGCATTTGTGTGGACTGAGTTTGTATTGTTCGAGAAATGCGTCATTTTGAGTGAGGAAATCCGCAACACCTTTTTGTTCAAGAGATTTTTCGAAATGATTGGGAAGCAGACTGGACGAACCAATGATATTTTTTCCTTCTACAAAGAGTCATGTAAAGGTGAAATTGGAAGCTACCTCTATTTACTTCATGTGACTGATGGGTTGACTATCGAGGAGGCTTTGGAGAAGGCCATTGATGTCACAAACAAGTATACAAAAGAGGCTTGTGAGATTGGGGATCTGTTGCTCAAGCTGTATGAGGGAAACGAAGCCGTTGCCGAATTAGTGGAAACAGGGAAAACTGTCATGTGTGGGCACATGCAGTGGTACACATATGCTACACGCTATCAACCCGACTTGGTGTTTAATTGTGTGGTCAAAAATATATAATGTTGAAGCAAAACATTTTTTCCTCAATTGGCAATTTGAATAAATCTAAATTTGTATAAGTATTCGAAAATAAAATTGGGTGGTGATAAAATACTGAAGAAGGTTGTAACAATTATGGTTTTAATTTTTGTATTGAATGTTGTAAAATAGGAAATAAAATTTTTGTGTGACTAAATTCGAAACAAAATATTTAATAAACTGCTAGTAAGCAGGTCAGAGACGTAGCTGAGGAGAGCGTTGAGTGAGCACCTCCAAACCCCCTTATCCCATGTCCACCAAATCTCCTCCACCACCTCTCACTCTCTCTCTCTCTCTCTAAACCCACCTTCGCGATCCTCTCCCAACGTATAGTGAAAGTATTCATTCCATGGTTTATGTACAACCACCTGATTCCGAATTTATACACAAGAACATCCATACGGATGCTATGCATTTCTTACGTATACATATACATTTCAGCCAAATCGATGAGTTTCTGAACTCATCCGCCTATAACTTTCGAACCATTTGACCGATTTGGCTGAAAAGTATTCCCAGAGGTCCTCTTGAGTAGTGCTACCTGTGTACCAAATTTGAGCCAAATCGGTCAATGTATGTGACCAGGAGAGTGCGCACAGACAGACATACAGACAGACAGACAGACGGACGGACGGACAGACAGTTTGAGTAAAGCCATTACTTCGCTGAATACTCAGCTACGTAATAAAACCTTCTTTATAATGGACTTCAAACCTTGAAGTTCAAAGGTTAGGTTTAAAGCATAGATTGTTTTCTTGTAAGATCAGAAATTTTTAATGATGTAATTTTCCGAGCATCCATATTGAGTAACATTAAAAAGTAAACCTACGAAGTCAAGCGAGGAAACATACAAAGCCGGACGTGTAATCATCAATAATTACAGGCTAGGATGCCTTTTCATTCACATTATCATCACCTATTCAGTCATTTAAAATTCAGGATTTGCACGCCAGTCCAAAATAATCATACCTTTTGTCGGACCCAATGAAATAAAAAGTGTTTCAAATGAAGAATAAAAATTGTAGCGCATGTTTAACTAAATATTTTAGACCGATGGAAATTTCCCTTACTAAAATTATTTTCTCATCAACGATAAACTATCCTAAGTATTGAATATTTTTGGCATACATTTAGTTGCGTTTATGCGTTCACCAAAATTTAGCAGAGGCTACTGTTTTCAGGTACCTTGCAAATACTTTTACAGGATTTCAGTTTGTAAAAACCCAGAATCCTCCACAGTTCTTAAGCAGGTGATATAGTTCAACATTCTACCATTTCGCATTCGGGGTCCATTTTCTTGCTTTGATGCTGAAAATGACTCGTTGTAACTTTTTATGTAAATTCTAATAATAATTTCAAATAATTTATCATAAGAAACTATCCAATATTGAATGTACTTCATTGATCTTTTTGTAAATATAAATGAATGCTCCTTTATAACAAATTCGTCAATTCACCTGACTATTATTGCAACATGCTTACCCATATGCTTATCATGAGTAAGAACTGGAAACGACGGCCTCCTTAGAAAAGTAGCAAATGATTTTTTCTCAACCTATCATTTAGCCTCCTCTCAACCATAATTTCCCACGACTCATCTAAGGTGACCAGATTTTCCAAAGCCCAATGGGGGACACTCCGAAATTTTAAAATCACGTTTATTTACCAGCGGCTTTCCTGAGCTTCAGTCGCTTTGGGGCCTATTTTTGTTGAATTTATGTTTTACCGAAAACGTCTAATAAGAAATCTGGTTTAAGATCAGGAAAACTAAGATTAAATTTTATACTTTTAATGTATGAGCGAAATTTTAACTCATACGTTAAACGTATTTCGTGGAGAAGGAGAAATTACGTACATTTTTATAGTCTACAAAAGGATTACAATTTGTTATTTCCCATTGCATACGTTGCAACAAGATTTTCCACAAATATTTGATATTTTAAAGCAATTCAGATTGTGAAATTAGACAACCCAGCTGGACATTTCCTTCCACAGAAGCGAAATATTTATAAATTGTGGACAGATTATTAGAAAAAGCGCCCATCAACGACTTTGGAGCCCACAGAAACCAATAAATGTGGTTGTATTTTGTATGAAAAAAGAAAATTTGGAAAGAAAATTGGCAAATTAATATAAATTTCCTATAAATTTTTATATTTTGGTATTAAAAAGACCATTTTGTACAAATTTTTTGTTTCGGGGGACACAATTGTCAATGGGGGACGTTTTGGGGGACATTTTTTGTCGGGGGACAGGGAACTTGAATGGGGGACTGTCCCCCTCAATGGGGGACGTCTGGTCACCTTAGACTCATCTCATCATTACATGAAAGGGTTAAATTATATCCAAGTATTTTTGCAAATCATGAAACACAAGAAGAAAGCAATACGTTGCGAAAAACTTTCAGGTACATGAAGGTCGATTAAATCTAATGAAAACCCATGTCGAATCAGTATAGTATCTAATGTTCAGCTATTAAAATGGCAATCTAAAGAAAAATGAACAACTTTGGATTAATTTTCTTCAGTTCTCGCTCGCTCATCATCGAGAGAATAGGTATAATTTTCTCCGCAGATCCAAAGTGAACTTTGCTAGCGAAAATGTCTTGGGTGAAAAACGATCAGGGAACAGTGTTTCAACGCTTTGCCGAAAATATTGTGAAGCGAGGAGAAATCCCAAAACACGTTGCTTTCATACTTGACGGGTAAACTTGATAAAATTTATTCTACAATTTAAAATGCAGAATGTTTGGTTCCAAATCAGAATGCAAATAATATGATGTGTTAATTCCAGAAACCGAAGGTATGCCAGAGAAAAAAACATGAGTACCATGGAAGGACATAGATTGGGGTGAATATTTTATTAGAAATTAATTTTCAAAATATTATTCATAATTTTGTTAAAGTCTGAAAACATTTCCTTTTTTAGATACGGTCTGGTTGGGGACTGCATGCGTTGGGGGCTTAACTTCGGAATTAAAGAAATAACTGTGTACATGTTCAGCATTCACAACTTTTCCCGTACTGAATATGAAGTTGGCTATCTTATGAATTTGCTAAAAGAAATATTTTGCAACGTTTTGGACGATTTGTAAGTCTTCATAATTTGACGACAATTATTTTAAATATTGCATACTTTAAACTATTTAATCACTGAATTTCCGATTTTAGGGAGTACTACGAAAGAAACGGGATTCGCATAAATGTGATCGGAGAATGGTCCTTAATTCCAAGCGATTTGAAGCCTGTGTTTTCAGAAGTTATGGAGAAAACACAACACAATCATAAAATAACTGTAAACTGTGCAATTGCATATACCGGTACAGAAATTCAATTTTGACGAATCTCTTCAAAAACCAAGTCATTACCATTTCATGCAGTTGTTTTAACTTTTCCATTATCAAATAGCAAGGAATGAAATTTCAAATGGAGCCAACCAGCTTTTATTATCAGTAGACAATCAAGAAATAGAGCTTGAAAATATTAATGAAAGTGACATTGCAAAAATCCTGCAAAATCATCAAATGCGGAAAGTGGACTTGCTCATCCGGCCGGGAGTTACGCGTCTTTCCGACTACCTTTTGTGGCAGAGTAGCGACAACGGAGTCCTTTGTTTTCTTGAGGGTATGTTGTGGCCCTCTTTCAACTACTGGACGTTGATTCGTACCCTTTTCTATTACCAGGCGTGCAAGTTTGAACTTAATTTGAGAAAACTGGAACAGTCTAAAGATTATCAAGTTGGTGCAGGGAGCTTATGTACAAAAAAAGTATTTAATCCTGCAACCTATGGAATATGATGCTAAACATAATTAGTATCTCAAATGTTATTGGATTGTTAGAGCAATTAATTATGATCTATAATGTTTCATAAAACAAAACTTCATAAGTTTTAAGTTTTTGAGAGACGGAAAGGATTTTCAAAGGCGGATTCCTTTAAGGATTTTGCCACACATGTATAAATAATAAAAAGCCATTTATAAAGTATGCACCAGCACTGGCTTCACTTTTTTCCGTAGCATAAGACGGGAAAGGAAAAATTGAGGTTGAAATACCGAAGTGAAAAAAAAAACAATTGTTAAAAGAAATACATTTTGAAATGTCTAAACACTCTAATCAATATAAGCTAATAGTTAATAATTTTTTATATTCTTCAAGAGTTAGGTAGATATCGTGCTCAACGACAGACAGACATACACCACGCACAATATCATGATTCATGAACCAACCCCCTTTGGCAAAGGATGCCGGTTAGTAAACATAACTAAAAAATTACTTTGTGTGATGAAATTTTTTTTTCGTTACAAATAAAACATTCTGGGTTATATTTATATGCATCAAAATGAAATCATTTGCCAAGACAAATTCAGGGATGAATTAGAATAATTGGTAAGACTCAGTAAAAAGTAAGGCAATAATAATGCTTTTCTAGTTTATTACAGAAGGGTAATGTGAATACAAAAGGTTTTCAAAAATAATTATTTTCTCATTGTATAATAGTCAATTTCCTTGGTAGTGAGTCTTACTACTATCACCTTTACTTCCATGTCCAACTTATGATCATTGCGAGCTTCATCTCGTTTCACCTTTACTTTAACCTTTTTTGGAGTATTCTTCGCTTTGATACGGGAAGACCTTCGCGTTCCTATTTCATCAGGAGGTTCACAAGTAGCATCATCCTCATCGCTGTCATCATCATCACCATCTTCATGATCACTATCACATTCTTCATCAGTCTCACACATCCTTTCTTTCTTTCCCTTCTTCCTTTTGACAGCCTCCTTCTTCTTCTTGCGCTTCACCTCTGGATTCCTCCGACATTCTGAGAGATGGGTGTCAAGCTGTAGTTGGTTTTGTTTATCAATGAATAATTCACAATGAGGACAAAGCCAGTAGCTTTCTGGATGAAGAGATTTGACATGCTCTAACAGTCGAGGTTTCGTTCTAAAGTTCATGTTGCACTGAGGACACTTTTTCTGATAATTCCGATAGGTTCCGCCTTCATGCAGCAACGGGTTTAGGAACTTGGCGTGAGGGTGCTCCTTCCGGTGGTGAGCTCTTAGGGAGACGCGGCCATTGAATAGTTTATGGCAGGAAGACTGGGAGCAGTAATATTTGGTTGTGGGATGACTGGAATGAACATGGGAGTAGAAGAGCTGCTCTGTACTAAAGCTTTCCGAGCATGCCCCACAGTTCCACGGAGACGCAGCAGAAACATCAACAACCTCCCCGTTTTTCACCTTCTCATAAACTTCTAGGTGGCTGGAGATGAGGTGGGATCTCATGTGCTTCCGGGTGAACAGCTTCTCATCGCAGATGGAACAAAAAAGGATGCGTAGGCCGTCTTCATCCACCTCCTGTCTTATCAGCTTCATGGATTGAACCTTTCGCTGCAAAGGAAATAAAACCAATGCAATGCAATGTCAGGTAGATAGGATATCGGGATCGATAAATAGTTAATATTCTAAGTTGGCTTACGTCAAAAGTTTCAAAGGTGTGAACAACCCGAATGTGTTGTTGGAGATGATAGTTTTCCTTGAAATTCTTTGCACATTGTTGGCATGGGAAAGTTTTTGGCTTATGTCCATGAACATTTCTCATGTGACGTTTCATTTCATGTGTTCCGATTTCCTTGTTGCATTCCGTACACTTGCTCTTCTTTTTCATGTCCGGGTGTTTTTTTGTTGCCTTCTTCTGGACAGGGGCGGACTTCTTCTGCAAAAAAAAAAATCATATACAAATATAACTTATAAAGAAGAAACATCCATTTACTTAAAGTAAGAAAACTAAAACATGAAGAATAACGATTCTCAACTTACATATTCCTCATATTTCTCTGGATGAGCTGTTTTAACATGATTCTGATAATGTCTGAGGATAGGCTCTGCACAATACTCACAAATGACGGTTCCTTCTGGAGGTGGTGCATCCATTCCTGGATGTTTGGCAACTTTGTGCCTCCACAGCTTGCCACCACTCTGCTCCTCCTTCCCACACGCCTCACAAATGAACCGTTGTTCCTGGTGGGCTATCCTCACGTGAGCGTTCAAATTCGCCTTTTCTCTGTACACTCTTCCACACTCTTCACAAATAAAAGGCCCATTTCGCCCATAAACTCGAGGCTTTTTAGCCTTTTCCACTTCAGCTGGGACAGTAGTTCTGCCCGTTTTCAAGTTTTTATCATGATTGGTGGAATTGGGAAGCGTTTCCTCGTGCACGACGAGGTAGTGATCCCATAATGCACGGGCTGATGAGTAGCTTTTTTCACATTTGGGACATTTGAAATCATTAGCGGAGAGGTTGTGAAGAAGGTGCTTGTGTTCCCTTATTGAACCACGATTCAAACATTTTCCACATTCGTCACAAATCACACGATCCTCTTCCTTCAATATTTTATTTTCTGTAGGAACATCTTCCGAAGCCTCTACTGGTGAGCTTCCGCTTTGTTCTGAACTTGGAGGAGTCTCCACACTTACTGCTTCTACGTTTAAACAAGTGGGAACACTATTAGCTGACTCAATGTGTTCGGTTACAGGGGAGCACTCAATGTTACTGGATATAATTTTCCTCTCTATGCCATCTCTATTATTTTCTTGTGTGGGAGCTGTCCCAGGACCACGTTCAATTTCTGGAGCATTGTTTGTTTCACAATTGTCCAATTTTGCTGGAGAAGGAGCGGAGCTAGCTGGCCTTGGAACAAAGCCTGAGAAACAGTCTTCATCTTCATCAATATCAATTTCATCATCCTGGAATGCGGCTGGTGAACAAGGCTCTGAATAAGAGTCAATGAGGCATTTTGCAGCAACAGAATTATCACGAATGCCACTTTCCTCAGCAACAGCGACATTGTTGGCTTGTGTGGACGATTCTTCTATGAGAGAAGCATTTGGCTGTTGAGGCAACGTAGAACTGAAATGACATGAATTATCATTCTGCTCTTCTTTCTCTGGCGGTGTTTCAAACTGGTGCAAATTCTTTTTCTTCGGCTTCCTCGCCGCCACTCTTGGTTTGTACTCTGCGGTGTCAACTGGCTTCTTTTCCCGTTCAAGCCTGTCTTGTTCTTCCACTTGCCTCACAATTTCCACTAATCTCCTTTCAATCTCCTCGGGGGGAACTCCTTCCTCTTCCATTTTTAGTTTAGCTTTCCTTTTTGCCTGATAAACTTTATATCTCAGCAGCCTCTTTTGTCTCTGCTCCGGTGTTTCTTTCGCTGTTTGTTTTCTCTGGTACTCGTTAAATTTGTGTTGCATAACTTTCCATTTGGCTTGGTTTGTTTCTTTAACCTTTTTGTAGTACAGTTTCATTCGGGCCATATTACCCTTTTGATATTCCATTCTTTTCTCCTCAGGCAGATTTTGGAAATACTTTCGCGTGACTTGCCTTCTTTTCTCTTTCTTTTCCTCTGGAAGTCTTGCATACTCTTCCTTTCGCCTCCGTCGCTCCTTCGTTGTCCACTCTTCTGGGGTAAATTTGGCCCTCCTCGCGACATACTGCATGTATTTATGCATCTTTCTTTGAAACTCTTTCCGCTCAAACTCTTCCTTGGTTAATGCGGCCTTTTGAGCTTCCTTCCTGAAAAAGGTGTTTATCTGGATCTTCCGGTGGAACTCACTCCTTTCTTCAGGCGGCATTTGAGCAAGTTGAAGCCTTTTTCGTTCAATTTCTTTACGAATCATGTCCCTTCGTTGCTCAGGAGTCATTTGAGCACGGCGCAGTTTGGCTCGCTCTCTGTTTTTGCAATTGGCTTCTTCCTTTTCTTCAGGCGTCATTTGATCACGGATCAGTTTGGCCCGCTCTCTGTTTTTGCGATTGGCTTGTTCCTTTTGTTCAGGCGTCATTTTAGCACGCCGGAGTTTCTTTTGCTCAAGCAAACGTTGCCTAACTTCTTCTATTGTCCCAGTTTTTGAACGTTTTTCTCGAAGCTTTTGCCTCCTCATTCTATCCTTTTGGAGTCGTTTCTCCTTCTCAGCTTCTGTTTCCGTTGCTCTCTTTTCTCGTCTTCTCACATTCTCCCTTTGCAGTCTTTTCTTTTTAGCAGCTTCCGAAAGCCGTGCCCATCCCTTGGCATTATCCCGAATAGGAACCTTCTCATTCTCTTCACGTTGAGTCTTATCTGAAGCTGACTCTGGTAAATAATCAGGATCTTTATCACCTTGAACCCAATTAGCATCATCATCATCATCATCCACCACTTCATTCTTTATCTCTTGTTTGTTAATTGAAGAGAGATTTGAGTTCTTGGTGCCCATCATCCTGGTACTGAGGCGAGTCATCCTCATCCTAGCTCTTTCAGATGTTCTAAACGGCTTCTTAGCAGGGGGCCCAACTTGTTTCTGTTTTCCACCTTTGAGTGGCGGTGGCGCGTGATGATCATGAACTTCTTTGCCTCCAAATGACGAAGGGAGTTGGAGGGGATCTTTCAAGTCCTCAGATTGAGACTCCATAAGCTGTTCATCCTCCTGTTCCTCCTCATCTTCATCGTCTTCAACTTTCACTATCACTCGAATCCCACTTTTATTAACAACTCTTATATCCATCTTCTCAAACTGTCAGCTGTATTTATTCTCGGTTCTTCCTGTAAAATCAAGAAATTGTAAAGGTTAATTTTAAATTTAAATCAATAATTTCTTTTAAATGTTCCTCAGTCACGACAAGCAAATTAACTCATGATTAAACAGCAACGACATGTTTTGTTTTGTCGGTTGACTATGTGTTTTCATTTTTGCTAAAAGTTTTTGTTGTGACGTCAAAGCCAACACAAAAGTTGTAAAAAACTTTTAAAAAGATAATGTTTTATTTTTTCACGGGAAACAGTAACTTACTCTTTATTTTGTGGACAATTATTTATTTTGCTGAAGTGAGAACCTTTGACATGATTATTTTTTCAATGTTAACCTAAACATTACTAGCCGGCTTCACTTAAATATATAGCAAGTTAATTAAAGTTCTTTCGCCTGTTGACTTCAGCCGAAGCGTGAGCACGAGCCGAGCACAACATTGGAATGAATATTATGATTATGAGTCCGTCAGCTGCTTCCCTCTCAGCTCGGATGTCCTATCTCATTGCATTCTGCTCGAACCAAAAACACAGCCAATATTTTTTGCAAGAATAAAAACTTATGTCACTAATATTTTAGTGCTTCTTTAACTGGTTTTTAACTTTACGCTTATCTTATTTTATCCTGTACACTTTTAAACACGTTTTAGCTGTATGGGGGAGGATCACAATGTGGAAGAATCCACTGTTAAAATGTGTCAAGTCAAAGCTCAAGATCAAGTCACCAAGTACAAAGACTTCACGTCGCCAATAACGAGTCCAGAACTTGCCCCAGAAGTATAATAACTTTTTATAAACGTTAAAGTTTTCCTTATGACATTGACAACACATTGTTGATATTCATTGTTTTGATTTATTTTCAGATGTGGGAGCACATCCTGCGCTACATATCTTCCAATGACTTTCTTGGAGTCATCAATACATGTCCGGAGTGGAACCAACTCTTGAGCTCGAGAAAAACCACCGAATTGTTTGCATTGGTCAGTAATAATGGGGCACCCTTTACTTCTTAAAAACCAGAAAAACCTGAACGCCTGGAGTTTATTAGTATATCATGGTCATTTTTTGTGCAGGTGTTTCCGCATCTCCTTCCGTATTTTAAAGCTAATGAGCTTCTTGGCTGGCTCCCTCTTTTTGACTTGCTAAAGAAAAATCCATTCTTGAGCCGACACCTTCACATAGATATCAAGGGGTCGAGGTCGTCACGTGAAGCGTTGGACATGGACACGGAATTTGAAAGACTGAAGGACCTCCTCTCCCGTTTTGGTGGCCACATTTGGACCTTACAGATCACTTTCTACCAAACAGAAAGGACTGGGATAGCTCAGCTAGTGCAGTACCTCTCCCAAACTCCCAACCTTAATGTTCTTGAGCTCGCTGGAGAAGTTGGGGTTGCCGGAAGGGAGGGTGCGAGACACCGGGCACTAAGAGAACTCCCAACTTTGAAGAAACTGAGACAATTACAAGTTACCAGTTTAAAGAGTCACTCCATCACTTCAAATTTTATCACCCGATATGGACGCCAGCTCACCACCCTGATGATTGATGGAAGGTGTTTTGAATTAGGAAACATTAGGAGTTGGCGACTTCGGAACCTTAGGAAACTTTGTGTTGTGAAAGTGAGTTCGGAAGCATTGCTAAAACTTTCGGTCATAGACTTGCCCCTGCAAGTTCTCCAACTGGAGCTTTCTTCTGAGCTTAGTACCACGGACCCCACTGCAGGAGGTAACCTCTTGTTACTCACAATCTTCAACTTTGAAAAGTCATTGGTGCAGCTAGAGCTTAGTTATCAACCGGTGCTAGTCATTGACCGTTTAGATAACGAAGGGGTGCTAACAACAATCAAGCTTGATGCTAACCACACAGGTTTCGATGAGGAAGGGAGGATTGACCTTGGCAAGTACGTGTTTCAGTGGTTGCCAAAGTTGGAAGGAGTCGTGTTCCGCTGTAAACGAAGGGATGATGATGATGATGGACGTCAAGTGAAATACGTTATTGAGCGATCGGTAGTCATGAATAAGTCATAATTTATAATATTGAATTTACAGAATAAAAACGCCATATTTTTTTCTAAATAAAAACGCTTATGATAGAAAATATCAAAAATTTTATTAAAAAGTAAGGCAATAAATAATGGTCATGTAGTTTATTACAGAAGTATTGAAATACAAAAGGTTCTCAACGACAAATTATTTTCTCGTCGTATAAAAGTTAATTTCCTTGGCAGTCAATTTTACTACTAGCACCCTTACTTCCTTATCCAATTCATGATTAGTATGAACTTTATCCCGTCTAGTCTTTACTTCGAGCAGCTTGACTTTATTTGGAGTCTTCTTCTCTTTGATACGGAAACACCGTCGCGTTTCTATTTCATAGGGAGGTATACAAAGAGAATTATCCTCATCACTGTCATCATACTCATCATCATCATGATCTTTCTCCCATTCTTTTTCAGTCTCACAAATCAGTCCTTTCCTTCTGTTGGTAGCATTCTTATTGCGCTTCTTTCTCTGGATTCTTTTCGCCTCTGGATTCCTTCGGCAGTTAGAAACATGGGTTTCAAGCCGTTGCTGGTTATCACAAAACAATTCACAATGGGGACAGAGCAAGTAGCTCTCAGGATGATGAGATTTGACATGCTCCAAAAGCTGCACTTTCCTTCGGAATTTAATGTTGCAGTGAGAACATTTAATTTTAGGATACCGACAAGTTCCACCTTCGTACTTCAACGGGTTTGAGAACCTGGCGTGAGGGTGCTCCTCCCTGTGATGAGTTCTTAGAAGCTCTTGACTTTTGAAGAGTTTATGGCAGGAAGGCTGGGAGCAGTAATAATGGGTGGTGGGATGACTTGAATGGACGTGGGAGTAGAAGAGCTGTTCTGTATTAAAGTTTTCCGAGCATTCCCCACATTGCCAAGGAGGAATATCAGACTCAGAAACGTGAAGAACCTCATCGTTTTTCACTTTCTCATAAACTTCTAGGTGGCTGGAGATTAGGTGAGCACGCATGTGCTTCGAGAAGAACAGCTTTTCATCACAGAGGGAACAAAAAAGGATGCGTTTCCCATCTTCATCTACTTTCTCCTTTATCAACTTCATTGCGTTCACCTTGCGCAGCAAAGAAAATAAAATGCACGTGTTAGATAGATAAAGGATCAGGAAATAGTTAAGAACCTAATTGAATTGAGTGTACAAAGTAAGTCTTAGTTGCCTTACGTCAAAGGTTTCAAATGTGTGAACAACCCGAATGTGATGCTGGAGATGATAGTTTTCCTTGAAATTCTTTTGACAATGTTGGCATGGGAGAGCTTTCGGCTTATGTCCATGAATATTTCTCATGTGACGTCTCATTTCATGTGTTCCGATTTCCTTGTTGCATTCCGGACATTTGCTTTTGCCTTTGTTACTTGATCTATTCAAAGCGAGTTTCTACAAAAGTCCAAAATATATTATTAGATTAGATAAGATAAACTCATTCAATGCTCAGTATTTAAAAAAAAGTATTGAAAATCAAAACTTACATATTCCTCATATTTCTCTGGATGGGCTGTTTTGACATGATTCTGATAATGTCTTAGGATAGGCTCTGTACAATACTCACAAATCACGGTTCCTTCTGGAGGTGGTGCATCCATTTCTGGATGTTTAGCAACTTTGTGCCTCCACAGCTTGCCACCAGTCTGCTCCTCTTTGCCACAAACCTCACAGATGAAACGTTGTTCCAAATGGTCTCTCCTCATGTGAGCAATCATATTCGCCTTTTCTTTGTACTGCCTTCCACACTCTTCACAAACAAAAGGCCCATTCAGTCCGTAAACTCGGGGTTTCTTAGGGTTTTCCTCTTCAGCTGGAACGTCTTCTGTTTTAAGTCGACCACTTCTTTTCAAACTTTTACCACGGTCGGTGGAATTGGCGAGTGTTTCCTCGTGCACGTTGAGATAGTGAATCCACAATGCTTGAGCAGTTGCGTAACTGTTCTCACATTTCGGACACTTGAAATCGACAATTGCGTGCTTGTGAAAAAGGTGCTTATGTTTCCTCATTGAATCCCGATTCAAACACTTGCCGCATTCGTCACAAATAACACGATCCTTCTCCTTTGTTGTATTATTTCCAGGTGGTACATCTTCCGAAGCCTTAACTTGGGCGCTTTCTCCCTTTTTGGAGCTTGCTGGAACACTTGCTCGCTCCACCTTCTCCACCAATGCTTCCACCTCCACCTTAATTGAGCTAGTGAGAATAGTAGCATTAGCTGACTGGATTATACTGGAACTTGGGCATTCAATCTCGTTGTGTACATTTTTCTTCCGTTTCTGTAACGAAACTGGATCTTGAACAGAATTGAAATCTTCAAGGTCATGTCCATCTTCTTGAACAGAAACTGTTTCAGGAGCATAAACGAGTTCTATGAACGAAGCATGGCTTCCTTTAGAATTATCCAAGTTGACTGTAACTGGGAAGGAAGTATTTGGACTTGGAAGAGAGTCAGAGAAACAGTCATCATCATCATCATCCTGGAATGCGAGTGCTGCTGGTGAACAAGGCTGTGAATAAGAGTCGTGGACACTTGCTGTAGCTTGCTGGACAGGATTATCACGAACGACGCTTTCCTCTTCCTTGACAACATCGTTTCCTTGCGTAGATAAGTATGAGTCTTCCATGAGGGAAGTACTTGGCTGTTGAGGCAACGTAAAACTAAAATTAGAATAATTATCATTCTGTTCTTCTTCCTCTGGCGGTGTTTCAAGCTGGTGCAAATTCTTTTTCTTCGGCTTCCTCGCCGCCTCTCTTGGTTTGTACTCTGCGGGGTCAACTGGCTTCTTTTCCCGTTCAAGCCTGTCTTTTTCTTCCACTTGCCTCACAATTTCCACTAATCTCATTTCAATCTCCTCGGTTGGAACTCCTTCCTCCTCCATTTTCAGTTTAGCTTTCCTTTTTGCCTGATACACTTTATACCTCAACAGCCTCTTTAGTCTTTGCTCCGGGGTCTCCTTCTCAATTAGTTTCCTCTGGTACACTTTCATTTTATTTTGCATAACTTTCCATTTGGCTTGGTTCGTTTCTTTTATTTTTTTCTGATACTGTCTCACTCGGGCGAAATTAACCTTTTGATATTCCATTCTTTTCTCTTCTGAGAGATTTTGGAAATACTTCCGATTGGCTTCCCTTCTTGCTTCTTTCTTTTCTTCTGGAAGTTTTGCATACTCTGTCTTTCGCTGCTCCAACTCTTCTTTGGTTAACGCAGCCTTTTTTGCTTCCTTCCTGAAAAAGGAGTTAATATTATGGTTCCGGCGAAACTCGCTTCTTTCTTCAGGCGTCATTTGAGCCCGTTGCAGCCTTTTCCGTTCATTGTATCTGCGATTTTGTTCTTCTCTTTGTTCATGGGTCATTTGAGCGTAGCGCAGCTTTTTCCGTTCCATGTTTTTACGAGTTTCTTCCTGTTTTTCTTCAGGCGTCATTTTTGAACGGCGGAGTTTCTTTTGCTCGCGTTCTCGTTGTCGATACCTTTGGAGTCGCTCCTCCTTCTCAGCCGGGGTTTCTTTTGCTCTCTTTTCTCGTCTTCTCTCATTATCCCTTTGCTGCCGTTTCTTATTATCAGCTTCTGAAAGCCGTGTCCTTTTCTTGGCCTGATCCCGCATATTATTATGAACCTTCTCATTCTCTTCAATGTGAGTCTTATCTGAAGCTGAATATGGTAAATAATCAGGATCTTTATCACCTTGAACCCGACCGGCGTCATCATCATCATCAACCTCTTCTTTCTTCACTTGATCCTCAATTGTAGAAAAAATTGAGTGTTGTTTCGTTGTTGGGGAACAAGTGGAGGTGCACATCCTTCTGGTATTAACGCGAGTCGTTCTAAATGCTTGTTTCTCCTCAGCTTGTGATGTTTGCTGACCCTTTTGTCGTGGAGATTTGCTCTTCCCATCTTCTGGTGTCGCAAGAGGATCAGGTTTTCCTTTTGTCATCTGTGTTTGTCCTCGGTTCTCTGTAAAATCAAGAAATTTTAAAGGTAAGTGCTTCAATGTCAACTGTTGACAGGAAAATGTAAAAAGTTGTAAAAATTTATTTCATGAACAGTTTACGTTCAAATGTTTCATTTTGACAACCTTCTCTCAATGTAGTTGCTCGTGAAAATTATTCAGCTAACGTTGAATGTTGAAAGTGGCAGCTTTATAGACAAAGTTAGTAAACTAAATTTAACTATAACTACTACAATACTAGCTCAGAGGAGTTTTAAGCTCTTTTGAGCTTTTGAAATGTTACGAGTATTATGAACACTTTGCTTTCCTCAGTTGACATGGAGAAGATTTTGTATTTTTTTAAATTTTTTTAAAATTTTAAAAAATGTTTTCACGTTATTAAGTATTTAAATTTTATTTGCTCCTGTTGTTCGAATAAATTACACAGCTCTTTTGTAACTTTCACTTATGAAAACTCTTAGTAAAATAAAAAAAACATTTAAAATTCTAAAAAATTTGCGAAGTTAGTGACTTTATTAAGTAAACACACCCATATCCAACAATATTTTAATTAAACTTTACCCATTAATTAACTGCGAAAGATTGAGTAACGCCACAACATGTTTTGTGGCTACAGCTGAAGCAGCTGACAGCATGTAAAAGTATGGGAAAAGGAGAGCCAATGGGAGAATTGGAAATTTTCAAAGCAAGAATATTCTCAATTTGTGAAAGGAGATTGTACCAAGCTACAGAGCTTCCAAAACATTGCTCATATCGGGGTTAAAGTAAAGCAAGATTTTGTGAGAGACCAGCTCGAGCTGCTATATCATGAATTGAAATGTTCTAGGTTCTAGCTCTGTAGCTGTGCTTATACTTTCATCCGCGTCTGCTTCAGCTTCATCATATCATTTTCATTGAACTACTCTTCCGCTAGCTGTTTGATTGAGGATTGAATCATATTCATTGTCGTCTTTAATTTTGATTTTTTTAAATTGAACTTATGTATGTCTCAACTATAAGAAACGCTTGTTTTATGATCTTGGCTTGGCGATTGGAAACCTAAATTACCAGAAGAAAGAATGCTTTTCATGAAGACAACATATCTTTTACTTTTACACTTTGCGCACAACTTCATAACTTAAATATGAAGTTTATTGAAGTTTTACCGAAGGGGTTTTTCGTGTGGAAAAATATTCTTGCCGAAAATTCCGGAGCAAGAGCCAGAATTTTCATCATCGTTTTTCATAAATAATATTGATTTGTATGAAAGCATACCAATAAAGCACGGAATATAGGAACGCTACTTTTTGGTTCTTCCATTGGTGTGTTTGACATAAAGGTATTAAAACACACGCAAAGAAGGGGTCAAAGTCAAAGGATAAATGAAACATGCGGAACCTGGGCACGATGGGAAGCGATTCTGCAGTAGTGCAGCATTGAGAAAAAGACTATTGTTCACCACCACCCCTTCTTAAGCAGGGATGACGACTTGTCCAGCCCAACGAGACATGGGGTCGGGACCGGATGTTGGCAGTGGTAGTGTGAGATGGAGGGCTGGTGTTCTTTCTCAGTCAGAAAGTTTTTTCAGTCCCATATGAGACAGGGTCTTTGTTTCGTGCAGAAATGCAAGAGTCGGCCCACTACTCAATCAAACGGTTAAAATTTTGCAAAAAAAATGTTTCAATTATTTAAAAAAAAATACGTTAAATAAATATGTAATTACTCCAGAATAACCGATTCTTCCAGTAGTATGTTAAAAAAAATCGTGTGGAGTGGGGCATTGTTAGATATGTAGTGATTTTGTACTTACGCAAATCGCCGTTTTATCATACATACCATCCGCATCCAGATGAAGTAAAATCGTTTGGCAGGTTGCCAAATGATTCCATGAATTCAGCTCATTTACTTTTTTTATGAAGTGGCATAGAACAATGCAAAGGCATAGACATGGAATATACTTGGTACCTTGGCATATCCTTCATCATTCATTACCTGTTTGATGATTGTATTACTTCATTAATCATTCCTGATATCTTCTTGCTCATTCACTGTACTTTAAAGTTTAAACACACTGATGTGTCAAGATTTCCATTGTCATTACACTACTGTTGTTAGCGTGAAAAAATGCTGAGTTTAGCTCTTACTGCAACGCACGCCGTTGCTGCTTGTCTGACACGTCCAAGGAACCTAGGTCGCAAAGGGTTCCTTCGTTCCTTGTCCTTGTAAGTTTTTGACCATTATAGTCATACAATACTATGCTACACATTTAATTAGAATGTTTGAACACAAACATCGTGTTAGTGTTATGTTATGGTAATGTTATCTTTGGCTTATTTATAGGCAATCATTGCGATGGCCATCATATTCTACTTCACCTATGAAAAAATCATTCTGTTAAAAGGTATTGGGAAGGACGAGTATTTAGATCTGATTGTCGAAAAATCAGACAACGCGAACGGGACAATTTCTGAGGTATCAAAAGCGGAAGCTATGAAAGGAGAGGTAGAGTACAGTAAAGTATTAAAATTTTTAATTTTTTTGTCAGATAAATAATTTCCTTCCATTTTTTGTCTTCTTGCAGGGACTTGACAAGCTGGTTTGGATCAACGTGCTCAACTTCATTGCTTTTGTCACAGTGATTCCCTTCGTACATCTGGGATTCCAGAACTTTGGACATGTGAATGTGATAAAAAACACTATTGGACAACGAGAACTTATGAGTAATGACTATTTAAAGAGGATTCATTTGTATATGATTATAAATATGATGATCATTTTTGTGGGAGAAATCTGGGTGAATATCTCCCTTCAAGGAGGAGTACAAAAGGACGGCTTCGTGTCGGTCTGTGCTTGGCACTCATTCTACACTCATGTGTACTTTTTGTCGCCTGTAATATGCTGGTCATGATCAATTATTAAACGTGCTCCATATTCAATGGTGTATTTCTAACATAAAAAATGTCATGGCAGTTGGCGTTAATAAAATTAATTTCTAAGTTTTGGTACTATAAAATAATTCAAGCATTAATCATGCGCATGTCTCGGTCTCCAAAACGGCGTATTTGGAGCTTTTTACAAAGCATAATATGTATGAAAATATTGAGGCAATAAAAGGTCGGTCTCCCTTCTTTGATACTATTGTGTTTTTCTAGTTCTACGAAAACCTAATTACTTTGTCCTGCTTCCAAGAACCATTATCGTCTTAACAAAATTCATTATAGCTTTTCATCACCATCTATACTTTGGACTTCAAAGCCGCCTAACGAATCCTGTGCATTTGTATGGTCTGATTTACCATAATAATTTTCCTATTGACTTTCAAACCATAAATCAATTTCCGTTGTAACAGCTTTCATAAGGTTTCAAAACTTGAAAAATGTTGCGTTTAACAACTGCTGCTCCTCGTTCATCACGTTTAAAGAACCGGAAAACTTCGTTACATATCTTCGTAAGTTGTTGTAGAGAAACATAAATAATGTAATATTTGTAACTAGTTAATTAAAGGCAGCATAAATGACATTAATTTATTTTTATATTAATGTCATTTATGCTGCCTTTTAATACATACATACATACATACATACATACAACTAGTTAATTATATAAAATATTTATATTTAATGTTGTCTTTATTTTATTTATATTTGTAGACAACCATTGTGACGGGGATTATAACCCTATCTGTCACGGCTAAAATCATGTTAGTAGGCGATGTTTGGGAGGATGCCTCGGCCTTGACAGCAGAAAAGCACGGGACGGGACCAGTTTTCGAACCAACCAGAAACTATACTGACGGTGCAAGAAAGAAGGTGTACACGAGCCTTCGTTGGATCATTTCATGCAACTTCATGGCCTTCGTCATAACCATCCCGTTCCTCTATATTGGATTGGAGAAGGTTGCCTTTCGGCTTGTTAACTTGAAAGAGCGGATTTGGGAAAAGCATTTCATGGCTGCGGTGCATATTATTATGATGATAAACATGGTGATTGTAACAGGAGGCGACTTATTTCTTTATTTTTCCTTTGATAATAATGCTTCAAATTACGCTTCCACCTATGCTTGGAACTCGCTAACCTCCACAGCCACACTTTTTCTAGCAAATAATGTGCTCGCGATGACCAATTATTGAAAAGTAATATTATGTTCATGTTGATGATTTTATTGAGATAAGAACAGTAAAAACTTGTGTACATTTTAAAATTATAACGACAGGTGTTGAGCAAACTTCCTTTAAAAACTAATTATTATTTTATATGAACTTTCAAATGAATGGTCAAATGATCAGACCTCGCAAATGTTTTTAAACATATTGGGCACTGATGAGGTCTGTCTCCAGTATGCTTTTTGTAGTGACGAGTTAGCTCATCCTTTCTCGCAAACTTCCAGACACATCCTAGCCAGGTGCAGGGGAAAGGTTTCTCCCCCGTATGGGTCCTTCGATGAGCTATCAAATGGGAGCTTTTGGTGTAGCTCCTCCCACACCCTTCGAACTCACATTTGAAATCTCTTGGTCGCTGGGAGGACATTGACCGTGTCTTCTTGGGAGGTGGATGAGTCCTGGCCGTGTCAGTTGGCAACAAAGTGTGCAAGTCCATTTGTGAAAATTGGTAAGGAGGTGACGGTGATATTGATGTTGTTTGTTGCTGTTGCTCCTCCAAGTCAAAGTGAGATGATTCAAGATGGGACTCCAACTCACCCGGGTTACTTGCCTCAAACGGGCAATGATTACAAACCATATGTTGGTCCCAGCCATCCCCCTCCACCACCATCATTTCAGGTTCTTCATAATCATAGTGTGGTGATATAGACGAGGATGATGAAGAGTTTTGCATTTGAGTCATTCGCACGTCATGTATATTTCCATCACCGGCATCCACTAGATCACCTTCATTATAAACTTCTTCCACATCCGAATTCTCACATTTAGGTTGATGATTCTCTTCTTCTACATCAGAATCATCATTATTAAGAATTGTGTCTGGATCCTCAACATCAATCTCAGTAATAGTAACATCCGGAAGAAGGTCAAACGGGATGATATCCTGAGCACAAACTGATTCTAATAAATCTTCCTCATCTACTAAATCAATTATTTCAACAGAAGGGTCATCATGATTGTCGTCAGGTTGGGGTTGGGGCTGCCTTAATGTTGTTTCTGGATCTTCCAAACTGGCCTCCTTTTTCGGGATTCCTGTTAATTATAAATTTAATTAATTTAAACACTAAAATTTCATTTAACAAAAATATCTAAATCCTTCTTACCATTCAAAACTTGATTGCGAATAGTGGCACAAATCCAGTCTTTCCCTTTCCCCTCATCCTCAGTTTTACCACTACTGCTACTACTCCTCTCTATTTTCCTTTTCAACTGTTGCTCAATCATCAACACTCTTTTTTTCAGTTCTCCAATCCTCTTGAGCGCGTGATAATATTGATAGACGGACTCCTCACAAGATTTACAAACACTGAACCAACTCGCAGGTCCCCGATGATCACCTCTTTGTCCTTCTGTGAGAAACTGAAACAAAGTCTCTTGTGGGATTTTGAGAATCTTTCTCAAAATCAAGAATATCTTTAACTGCTGTTGAATGGCATAGTCAGTCCCTCCAAAGAAATTGAAGGCTTTATCCTCCTTCTTCTCTTCCTCCTTATCTTCACTATTATTATAATTGGTGTAGCGAGGCGGTGGATAGTCGTCATCATTAGAATCATCAAAATCAAGATCGAACGCTGAAATAATCCGTTGTTTTTTAGCACTGACACTAGAACTACAAGGCGTCAATTGAGATGAACATTGTGATGCACAAAATAAACAGGTTTTCTCGTGATAGCTGCTATCGTTCATTTTGAAAAATAATAAAAAACTATCTGTTTTATATGTTTAAAAACTAAATTGTTAGGTGCACGCACACTGTACATGTTCACGGCAAACAATGTTTTGGTTATGGAAAAGAAAGAATTAATGGGTTTTTTGCTCTTGCCACATCTGACGAAAAAGGTGTGCCTCTCGTATGGTGCTTTTTTGGGGCACACTGATATACTCCATAAGTAACTTTCCATATGGCTTCATAAGCTAAGCATTTTTAATGCAATGAATTATTACATAAGTTGGCATTATATTACTCTCATTTTTATTACTAATTGGACCTCTCAAGCAACTTATAAATCAGCAAAAAAAAATTAAGATTGGTAAGCATTATCATCATCATGTAGTAAACAAGTTCATATGAATACTTCAATTCGATGAAGTTTGAAGTAAAATTGTAATTTATGGTATCCACACATCTAAATCCGGACGCTGACCAAATAATGAGATAATAAAAAGAGTTTTTTTTAGCAGTCAGCAGTTTCTAAAAAAAATACCTATTCTTTGTGGTTTGGATAAGTTGACTAATTATATACGATAGACATTTTTGAAGGCGTGTACACTTCAAATATAATAAAAAAATCTCTTTTGCGTGGTTTCCCCATAGATGATTACATAAATATGTTGGTTAGTTGATTAGTTGGTTGTGCTCTTTTTGGCTCTCATTGAAATTTGGAGTCAACTTCCAGCCACGTCATTTGCTTTTGAGCAATCGACGCGTATCATCATGGACTAAACACAAATATGCAATGACAGCTGTTAAATAAAAATATGATGAAAATTTTTGTATGCAAAAGAATGGGTACACATTATAGGCATCAGCTCAACGTTTTTAAATTATTCTTTATTAAATCCAAAACAAAAACGATTACAATTCATCAATTACGTTCTAAAAAGCTACAAAAACAATCATTCGATTCATATTAAAAAATTCTTGACACATCACCCAATCATTAAAAAAAATTAAAAAAATATAATCTGCTATAATTATCTATTAAACTAACATATATTTCTGGAAATCCCCAACAAAACAAAGGAAACTACATAAAACATACTAGATGCGCTACTTTCCATTTATGCTCAGCCTTTTCCATTCTTGTTCATTACGAGCGATCTGAATTCTTAGTGGATGGCGGTTACGAACACGAGCAACATAGGTAATCCTAACCCACTTTAGTTTGGGTGCTAGCTTAAATGCTTTGTTTTGAATCATAGTTTGCACCTGTACATCCTCACTTGCCTTACGTTCCTCCTCAAAATTCAGCTCCTCGAGATTCTCACACTTTCTCTCAATGAATAGCCAAAACCAGGAAGAATGGACGTTGGATAAACAAGTGTCAAATCTTGTCAACTTTGGTAACGGTGACATGCTCCTTTCGCCAAGCTGTTCCACCTTCTCCGCACTAAGTCTCGTCCGGTTAACTGGTACGTGCAAGTGAAAGGAGGTCAACGTTGCTGCACAATTGTCCATCACATCCAGCACATCTTGAATATAAGACTCGCTAAGAGCATACGTATTGTGAAAATGAATCTCCTGAAGATTGGGTAAACTTTCCTCCTTAATAATGATGAAAACATACGCATTTTCGCCTACTTGAGTTGCTCTCACTTTCTCCAGGTTTTGGAGGCGACGAGAATACCAATTTCGGAAGCGCCACCACCCTTTGAAAAGTCTGTCACTGCAATTGATCCATTTGAGCTGGGCTCCGTACTGTCGAACAAACACCGTAGTAAAGCGTATTTTTGAATCAACTACTACATTGTTTTCATAAAGGTCATAAAAGTTTTCGACATCCAATAGCTCCAGGTGGGGGAGGGGTGGATAGTGAGCTGGTCCCACAAATTCTTCGGCATCCCGGACATGGGTACCCTCCGCAGTGTGCAGTTTCAGAACTCTCAAATTCTGCACATGGGGAAGAATGGAGAATACATAGCGAAAGCGAATGCCACGTAGGTTGCTGCAAATCAACTGAGAAACATTATGTCCATGCTCGGTCATATAATTGAGGAACTGCTCAATCATCCCTTGATTATCGGGCTGGAAAGTATCAAAATCTAATTGGTAGTGTCGTCCCAAAAATGGCTTTTGGGTTAGCATTCCTGCATCCGTGACGCCACCCTTCCGCTCACAAATCCCCCTCAAGCTCTGGTGAAGCACTGTCCAAACCACATGGGGCGTCGTTATCTTCTCCCAGTAGTTTTGAGGTGAATACGCCTCCTCCAACATGTCATCTATTGCTTTCTTTGCCGCCGGACTTAATTGTCGCAAATTCAGAATTGTTTGAGCAGTGATGTCACGTTGATTACTCATGAGTACTGGTAACACCTATTTGAAAAACAAAAAAATGTCATAATATTGTCCTTAACTTTAACTGTAATTAAATGTGTGTTTATCTCGACAATCTTTCAATTCCTACTTACCAGTGATATCAATTTACTTGTCTTTTCCGGCTTGAGGCCTTCCGATTCTCTCAGTTGAGAGCTGGAGTTTATCAGTGATAAAAAGTCGGAGCCATTTAAATGTTGAAGGATATCTGGCCATAGCTAGTCAAAGATATATATAAAACTCATTACTGTTTCAAGAGTCAAATTTAAGTTAATAAACAATTAGTATAAAAAAGAGTAAGTGTTTCTTATTAACCTCTGGCAAAAGCTGGTGAATAATGGTTATCTCCTCTCCTTGAAACTCCTCCTCCTTGTTGACATTGCAGCTCGGTTGTTCATTAAGGACCGCCATTGTGAAGGGCAGATGTCCTGAAGTCTACCCGATGATAAGTGGTGGTTCTTCGAATAAAATCCTCGACTTTGTATATAACAGCTATTTGAAAGCCTCCAAAAAAATTAATTCGCCCGATCGAAATCGATAACTGTATTTTTATTTCTATATTATTGAACTAATCCGTATTAATATTTAATTATTTGGCGAATTAGAGAAAAAGTGAAAATTGTTCCAACTGTAAAGTTCAGTGTAAGCAAGAATGAGACTTGAGATAGAGTTTAAAATATTGTCTGCTTGTCAGACGAAGAAGGCAGCAGCAAAACGTAATTTTACACAAGGACAAACACAAACAAGAAAAAAAATGAGAATGAAAAATTCTAGACTACGTAAAGCCCTTGTAGTATAATTCGTTGCAATATTCTTGGTACAGCAACGTTTCATAATTTTAATAGTGGATAAATTAACGACGTGGTAGCGTCGTTAAAGTCAAGTTCAGTTTGCTCATCGCATCTAACTTAATGCATAAAATGCTCATGTATATTATATGCAATATCTGTTGAAGATAAAAATACAGACTCAATTATGAGGTTTATGTCCCGATGTGTTACCTAATTATGAATTTATGTTACATTAAGGGAGAACAATTATCTTAGTAGGAATTCCAAAAAATGTTAATATTCATATTACCCCAACGCATACTTGTCTTTTTGTTTTGTTACTCAATACATGCATGGGTTAATTAGGGCCTAATTATTAGGCCAAATTGCATAATACATAAAAATAGAAACCACAATCACTTGTGTTTTTGCTTACTGGGTAAACAATAAAGACTGGAAACATTGATATTTACCAAGGAAATTCAGAAATTCATCCGTACTTTAAGCCTTGCTTTGAAATCTCATAGACCTGCTAAGTTCCTTGTCCACTCTTATTTAAAATGAATAATAATACAGAGGAACCAGTGTCGTCAATTGAGGACTTACCAATGTTTTTCTGCCAACTGATAGATTTACCTGAATCAGGAATCCAATGTTCAACTGAATTCCCTCAAGTTTGTGTGGAGTGTACAACAGTGGGGAAATTTTTGACAGGAGAAACACTCCACGATTACAGTTCTCCTGGACACATCACCTGTATTTTACAATGGATTGCTACTCTCCTAATAGGAATATTAGGATTGTTCACAAACTCCCTGATTATAATAGTGATACGTCACATGCGAAGTAATCGACCTTTTGATTTTTTGTTAATGATTCTCGCATGTTTTGACCTGGCAGGCTGTGCATCAGCCACTCTTCTCAATACTATGTCTGTTTTCATATACGGTAAAAGCTACAAAGAAGATTTTTACTCCAAATAAAAATAATCCATTGATTTTTTGGTTGCTTAACTGTTGAGCATTTTTTTCTTCAATTTTTTTATAGGAAATTGGGTGCACAAAGGGGTGGTATCAATGACCCTATATCTTTTGGGAATGACTTTATTCCTCTTTACAAGAACGGGCTCTACATTTATGGCAGTGTTGATCACAATCGAGAGATATCTTGTGATTGCATTTCCATTCAATTTTCAAAATTGGTTTACGGAGAGGAAAACAAAATTGTTTGCATTTTTGGTTTTGCTCACATCTCTTCTTTTAAACGCCCCAAGATTTCTCAGTTACAAGGTTGACTATAACAATTATCATTATCATCATTCCAACATGACAAGTCTTCAGGATTTTGAGTACATCATACGAGGCACTAGCATGAAATCTTGGTTAAATGAGATGACAAATGATATACATGATCAAGTCGATTTTTGGCTTCCACTCCCGGTTCTTCTTGTTCTAAACTTGCTTTCGTATTTTCATGTAAGTTGTAAAGGCCCTTCATAAAAATGTTAGTGAATTATGTAGATCATAATGAAAAAAGAAATAAAATATTTTCCTAAAGGTGCTGAAAATGCAGAAACGAAGAAAGATACTAAGGCGTGCAGAAAGGAAGGAAGTAGAAGCTCTTAAATTGTTTCTGCCTGTGGTTATTGTTCTCTTTGTAACGTATATTATGTCTTTTGTAACCTACTCCGTGATATTCTTCACCAAAGTATGGTACAGAGAGCTGGGGATTGGAACCGCATTAGCAGGCGCTATCAACTTTGCCGCCAACTTCCACATCTACTATCATCAAATGTCATCCTTTAAAATGGCAACGAAGGCTATATTTTCTCAATGGTTTGGTTGCTGTGGCTTGGTCACTTCCGGTCAGCAAACCGTGGAAACAAGTAGGGTGGATGTGGATAGTAATAGTTAGTAGCACAACAAATACAAAATTTCATTGCATAAATACGTGTTTTAATATTATTTTTAGATACATATTATATTAATTATACAAAATTATATTATGTATATACATATTATATCATCCCTGATGAAGGAAAAAGTATTAAAAAACTCTATTAAAAGTAAAAAAAATTGTATTGGAATAATTTATAACAACTTAAAATTAACATGCATATACGTACCTAAAAACGTTTAAAATATTTTTTAAACGAATAATCATAATAACTTTTTTTAATTTAGACTTTATCCAAGATCATGAACTCGATAATACTCGACAAAATTTGAAGCATAACTAAATATTCATAGTCTCATTCAAAAAAAACTACTTGGTTATTGGTGGCATGCTATATAGCAGCATAAGTTAAATGCATATAAACTAATTCGTTTAGTAAAGTAGGAATTTGGTCCGTGGTTCCAGGGTTCTGACATAATTTAACTGTGCCTTACTCACACATTTAATATTAAGAGCTTCATATAACAGACCCATGTCTTCGATTTTATCAAAAATGATTGGAAAAATAATTGTTTTGCAACTTGCCTAAAATACCTGACTCAAAAAGTTCTGTTTCACTAAAGTTGCCAAATAACTTGCTAGAAACGGTTTTTTGTTGCAAATAAACTCTCAAATTTGACTCAGAAAGTATATAGTTGCTAAACTGCTAATATACATCAACACATTTTTAAAGATGGGGTTCGGGGAAGCTTACATAAACCTGCAGCTTCTGTGTCAAAAGATATTTGACGTTCCTTTAACCTACGACATTTCTCGAAACATGGTGATTGCTAATCCGAAGCTCAAAAACCGATGGAAAATGCCAATTTGGGATACTATCAACTTGATAGTAATTATCAGCTACATCTACCAAGTATACCATGCCATAAAAATGTTTGTGACAGCAAACAGCGGAAAGCACGTGGAGCCAGAGGAAGCGGCCATTACCTGCTTTTCAATCACAATGCTGACTCAATGCATCATAACAACGTACACGATGGAAATGAACTCAAAACAATTTGAGTTCATTACCACTCAAATTCTAAAGATAGGCGGAGTACAACACCGAGGATGGCCCAGTTCTCAAAGACTGCCAGATCTGCAAGAAGTTCTTGGATATGGGATGTTCATGGGGTTCTGCAACTTCCCATTCCTAGTCATAATCTACCCTATTCTGAGGAATTATGATCCGATTAATGTAGAGCTGAAATATGTTCTCCCATCAATACCAAGACGACTACTTGCAGTTGTTTGCTATGGGCCAGCGAGCATCTTCAACGCAAACTACTGTGCTCAGTTCATGCTCATGATTCTCACACTCTGCCACATGTTTGAGACGCAAACTGATTGGAACCTGAAAACAAGCAAAGGGATCCCAATGGAAACGAAAATGAGTTGGTTGGAGAGGCTGGTACAACTTGAAATGAAGCTGCTCTTCAAAACGATTGATAAATTCTCAAGAAAGATAAAAGTTGGGGCGGTAGCCACAACTGCAGAAAATGTATCTGCCAAAAAAATATCATCCTTTGCTGGAAAAAGGTTTGAAAAGCAACTACTTCACCACAACTGCTTGTACATCCTGATGAATTTGAGTAACAAAAGTGTGAACGTATTCATTCCTGCCTTGGCCGGAGTTGGGATGACCTTTTGCATTGTGTGCAACGTCTTCTGTCTTATGATGTATCAAAGGAAAGAGCTTCAATTGTTTGTTGCAGGTGCAATTGTGGTCATCGCTTGCATAGTTGGGCTCATTCTATTTTTATGTCATCATGCATCTCTACCCCTGTTGCACACGAAAGATACCATTTTCTACTGGAAAGGCACCCTGCTTGACAGGATTCGGAAGAAGCAGTGTAAATCAATGATTCCCTTTGGATTTACACTTGGACCATTCTTCATGGCACAAAAGAGTACTGCGTTGGATATCGTGGATACTATAGTGAACAACACTATATCCTTTCTGCTGGCCTAAAACAAATGAGCTGCCCTCAGCAATTTTAACTCATAATTTATTAATATGGGTTTATCAGTAATGCATTATAATTAAGTATTGTCACCACCATAATTTTACACAAAACTCTACAATTACAACACACATATAATGTATGTATAACCAATTTTACATGGGATTGAGTCGAGTAATTATCGTCTTGGTAATTTACTTGAGTCATCTTGTCATGCAACCAAGCTAAAATTCATGTTCTTTTCATGTCTTGTGTCAGATTTTTATGTCATGTAGACTACATTACATGTCATGAATGGTACATGAAATGAAAGATTCATTCATGTGGAGATGAGAAAGGAAGTATAGGAACTGGGAAGGCGAAGGGCAAGGAAGGATGATGATGATGACAAAAAGAGGAAAAGGACGACCGGCTTTAATAATACAAAGAATATATACTATATAAATTGTAAATTAATATTTTATTTGTACTCGTTTAAATTTACACAGCATTAAATAAATAGTTGAGTAAGTTTCACATCACCCCATTGATGTAAAAGACTTTTTAGTAAATTAAACGATATTTTACATCGGCACATCATTGGTAGAAGCTACAATATCCAAAAAAAAATGAATTACTAAAGATTGGCATGAAAAAAATTTAAACAAAAATTATTTTCGTTGTAAAAAAAAGTTTAAAAAATGCTACGTATTTTTAAAGAGACCACAAGTTGTACGACCTCATCCCACCAAATTCATAATTGCACAGACTCAAGGAGCGAACGCGATTATCCCAAGATACACCCCGGTTATTCATGTCAACGGCCCTCAATTTCAAATCCCTTGGTCCACAATGACAATAGGAATGACCAGTACAGCCCCTCAACTCCCAAACCCTGAAACAGTGATGATTCCTTGACCTAATTTTGCTGATCCTGTCCTTCCATGAGTTTCCTACGTACGTACACTCTCCTTTGTTAATCGCCAGGGTCTCCTTAGATCCAAACAATGACCAAAACGCGTGTTGGTACAGCTCCACTTTGATTGCATTGGGTCCAGTGTGTGTGCACTCGCTCACGCTTCTGATGACTGAAATGCCATGAGAGGCATGAGTCTTCAAACCAGCAGATGTGCTTTCATTTGCATTCACGACGACCAAGTGCTTTCCTGAGCATCCGTTGCCCTCCCATAGTTTGAGGCAACGGTTAGCATTATTAGGGTTATCGGAAATTGGACAGCACCAAGAAGAGGTTTCTGAATTCCGTGGACAGTGTAGCTCCTGGGATAAAGCAAGGTACATAATCCCCATAAAACACGGGAGGACAATTTTCTTTTCAGTAAACATTATGATGATTTATGATAATGAAGGTAGCCAGATTGTTCAGTGCTTCGTTGCTAAAAAATCACTTTTCAAGAAGCAGTTACAGTTCTAGAAAATAATTTAAACACTTTCTGTTGTACTTGAAGTAGATTATGCGAGTAAAGGAGTGTTTGCTGATGCCAGATAAAGTAAAATTATGCTTGAGAATTTCTTCATGTAAGAATTTCTCATAATGTTATCATGTGAAGTGGTCTCATTTTGAGGCAATGGTCAGTTTCTTAGCTGGTAAAAGAATCGAGAACGGATAGTGCTCGTAAGTTGAATAATTTACGGTGTTATCACACTCATTTTCCACTTGCTACAACTTGTGGCTCCTACCATTAAAATCAATTCTGTCAACTTGTACGTCGGAGGAGATGAGAAAGGAACTGGCAAGGATGATGATGATGACGATGACGAAAAAGTGGAAAAGGACGACCTACTTTAATAATACGAAGAATACTATACAAATTGTAAATTAATATTTTATTTGTGCTCGTTTAAATTTACACAGCATTAAATAAATAGTTGAATAAGTTTCACATAACCCCATTGATAATAAATATTTTTGGACTTGTTAGTAAATTAGATAGTAATGCATTATAATTAAGTATTATCACCACCATAATTTTATACAAAACATTATACAATTACTACAAACTGTTTCGCGGATCAGCAATCGCTTAGCTTAAGTGTAATTAAATAAAGTAATTCCCGACCACATTTAGTAAAGATAAAGAATTTATTAAGGCGTAGTTGAGACAAGGCCAAGTATAAATATAATTGAAATTAGCTTCTAAATTTATGATTTGCGTGATTAACCGATGGTTAATGATTATAATTATAATTTATCAAGTAGCAGAACCAAACGACAAAATCACATTTGGGGCAACCTGAATTTTAATATTTTTAGCAACTTTCCCTCTTAAATCAATATTATTTCGTGAGTTTCCCAAAGAGATAACGCAGATAACCTTTCTTCACCAGCTTTTGCCCAAGGTTTATATGAAAAACTTGTTCGTTCTGATAATAAATTATTCATAAATTTAATTGTCACGCTAATGACTTTTGTAGGAGCAACAGCAACGTACTCATCTGAGAAGAAAATAATTCTGGTAATGAGCAAGCATGGAAAAGGCTGTTGGCTGAGCAGAAATGAAAAGCTAATTAATATAATGATTTGTTTGTGCTTTGGAGAATAAAGAATCGTTTCCAGAAAACTAAACTGATGTATTCATTTTCACATTTTTATTTAATTGTTGGGAAGTAACATTTAACATATCTTTATTCACTTAACGATGGATTAATGCACGAGTATTTACATATAAATATATATACAAATGTTTTAAATTAATTTGAAGAACTCACTAATTCATTATCTCCCTTCTGATTCTTGCGCTTCTTCGTAAAAATGCCATGAACTCTATTCATATGCACCCGAAAGTAAATTCTATTCGGAAACAGTTGTCCACAGCCATCCTGCTCACATTTAAAAATTTCAGTTCCAATCCCATGCTTCGACGTCAAGTGAAGTTTGAGCGTACTTTTCAAAGGGAAAGTCTTCGTGCACAAATCACACTTGTGAGCTTTCTCTCCCGAATGAACAAGCCCATGAAGTTTGAGCGCCCAAGAGGAAGCGAGAACCCTTCCACAAACCCTACAAAGGAGGTTACTCTTCGCCTCCTGACTCTTTCCATGCTCCTCCTCAACATGCCTTTTTAGGCTTGACTCATCACTGCAGTTGTGAAGGCAGGAAGGAAATTTGCACTTGAATGGACCATCCCACTTTCCATCTGGATGCTTGGTTTTGGTATGCTTCTCCAAACTCCTTTTTCCGTGAAGAGTTACTCCACAAATGGAACAAATGTGAGGAGGATCCTTACATGGGTCCCTTGATGATTCCTCAGAGTCAAAGAATTCTTCATGGGACTCTAGTTGATGACGACGTAATCCGAATTCTCCCTTCGTGATGAATTTGCCACAGACTTGACACTGGTTGACGAAACCGCTCTCAAGTTGTTGTTGAGTAGGGTTGATGTTGACGAGCTCCTTGTGGCATTTCCCACGCACTAAAACCTCCTCAATTCTATCCTCCTCACTCATATGGCTCTGCAAATGATTTTTAAAGTCTGAAATACTGTAGTTGACCCAAGGCATCCCACAAATTTTACACTCTTTGAATGAAGATGATGATGATGATGGTTCACCCGGTTTGGGTCTGGTTTTCCTCACGTTAGAAAGAACTTCCCGGTAGCGTTTCATTGTTGAAATGAGATGGAAGGAAGACAAATGCTTTAATAGCTGCTCACGACTGGAACAGTTGCCGGTGGAGTCAGAACAGAGGCGGCACTTAAAATGGTTAGCATGAAAGATGAGAAAATGTTGTCGGAAAAGCTGCTGTTGTTTCTTGGTTCCAGCGAGTAACGGAATGGTTTCTTGGCAGGCTGTACACTCATACTGATTCTTCTTCCCATCATCGGGTTCTTCCAGATATTTGAAAGTGAGCACGGTTCGATTACTTCCAAATCTGTTGCCAAAACCGGTTGTGTAAGTAATGTTGTTGGTGAGGGGATCCCGCTCCATAAAGCCTCTATTATTTTCTCCGAGGTGTGTTAACCTTATCGGCTTCTTATTGTCAACCTTATCAGGATCGTAGCTCCGAATTGTCTTCCCTTTTGGTTCCTCTTTCTCCGAACTGGAGTCTGAATCTGAAAGAATGGGACTGATTGGAGCTGGAGCGAGGTCATTCTCCTCATTCGAACTTGTTTTTGTTTGCTCATCATACCGTTGCTGACTTGGCCGCTTGCGAAGTCTTCTGGGTTCAAAATCAATCGTCTCTTTCTTTTTCTTTGGAGAAACGTCATACTCAGCCTTGACATATTTCCCTTTCTCCTCCGGTTTTTTCGAGGCTGAGATTGTTGTTAGCAATGACAATGACTCTTTTGAACTGTTTTTGTACTCTCCTTTACATCTGGAATGTTGGGGTGGAGTTTGGTTTTTTCTTGGCCTTCCTCTTTTCTTTCTAATCCCCTTGGATTTACTTTTCACTAATGAGATGCTGCTGCTGGGAGTAGATACTGATGACCTTTTTCCAATTTTAGCCTTCTCTGTTGAGATATAAGTATTCAAATTCTTAATTCACCTCAATTTTAACTTGACTTTTAGTAAACATGGTAACAGTTTTTCATTTATAGAAATTACCTGTACGTATTCCGAGTAGAACATCCTTTCTAAACTCCAAATACGCCTTATCATGTTTTTCATACAAGTTGTCTCTCAAAAAGATATCTTCTGCTCTCTCCACCTTCTTCCTGAGTCCATTTTGAAGTCCCTCCAGTTTGCAAAAGGCTTCAGCCAGCGACTCCAAAAGCACTTGACAACACTCACAAAAAGGGAAGGGCTCCAGGTTGAGTTCCCATTGATTCTTCCCATTTGTCTTTTCATCCAACAACTCCAACCCAAAACTCTTACAAAGGACCTTGAACAGCTGTTCACTACTCCAATTTCGAACTGTTTCCTTATCATCACAGGAACCAAATGGATTTGATTCTTTCTTGATAAGGTTCCCTTCCAAGTCGAATGTGATTGCAGGATCCGCACAGAGAAGACACGGTTCAAAATTTACTTCAATCTTCTCCTCATCCTCGGGTAGTTCCAACACACTGGAATAATCCATTTCATTCCAATCCATAGTTACTATTATTACTAAACCGTCCACAACAGGAGGTAATCAACCAAATAGGTTATTAGTGTTCATGTTTTAATGAGCCATTATATGAAAGTAAAAGTGGATTGTGCTGTGATGATGGTTAAAACGCACAGGCAACTAGATTTGGGATATGTAGCTGACAGCTGACTTGAGCTGACTGTCACGTTGTACAAGACAAAAAAGTTTGGGGCACATTGCAAAGTCATAAATATCAGTCATACAATATAGTTCCATATACAACAATCGAAAGCTTAATTTAATACGCAGCTGAATTGGATTCCGCGAAGTAATGGTTTTACTAAGTTTGTCTGTTTGTCTGTCCGTGCGCGCTCTCCTGGTCATGCATTCGATTTGGCTCAAATTTGGCACACAGGTAGCACTACTCAAGAGGACCTCTGGGAATACTTTTCAGCCAAATCGGTCAAATGGTTCGAAAGTAATACGCTCGAAAGTTCAGTAACTCATCTATTTTGCTGAAACGTAGTGTGCATTCTACAAGTAATGCTTTTACTATGTACGTTGGGAGAGATCGCAGAGGTGGGTTTAGGGAGCATCATGGGAAGATTTGGTGAATATGAGGGGGTTTGGAGGTGATCACTCAGGGGGTGTCTATTGCATTAAGCGCACATCAATGAGCATGTTTTATATCATTTAATTTAAACGCATGTTTCAGCTGTGTCTCTGATTGCTTACTAGCTTTTTATTATCGAACTATTTTAACATTCTTGAGTTTCTCAATGGGCATATTGAACATGCATGCAATAGCAAGCATAATTATTGATGATCTTTTAATTATAAATAGTAATATTGTAATGAAATGTGATTGAAGTAGAGTATGGTAGTTTATTTAATGATTTGAAATTCTGTAACAAAAAATCAGCGTATCTTAAGTAAACAAGGTAATATATACTCAAATAAAACTCCACTAAACTGGTGACTGGTGACAGATTACGATACAACGCAAAACTTTCATTAACTTTGTGTTACACTACTGACAGTTTCATTCAATTTCAACCCGTTATTTGGTTCACCTTGGAGATCTGTTGTTTAGAAATTTCAAAAAGATGAATCAACAAGACTTGTTTTAATAAAGTATAATCATCATCAATCATCATGCCACCCCGTGTTATTGGTTAAAAAAGCCCACCTTTAACTTCCTCATTCTGCCTCGCCTTTTCCTTGGCCTCTTGGATTTGCTGACGCCGTCGCCATCGAGAACATAAGGCAGGATAATGTAGTTTTTGCTCCATTGTTTTCCTGCTGAGAAAGACTCCACACTTTTGGCAAGGTTTTGCATCGGAACCCTCGGCGTGAAGTGTGAAATGACTTTCATACGCTGGCCTGTCTCTGCTTTCGTGGGGACACTGAGAACACTTAAAAACAGGAACAATCAACCTATCTTTCCGACGACGCTTTGGTTCTTTCGGTTTAGCAACGTGATTAGCATTAAAGTGTAGTTCCATATATTCTGGGAGCACAAACCATCCACACAGGGGCGGAAAAGTAGGCGGTGCAGGCGGTGCGCCGCACCCGGGCCCCGGGGCCCTTGTAAGGCAAAGGGGCCCCGGGGCTTCGAAAGTCAGACCCCAATATCAAGGACAAAAATGACCAAGTTCATCATAAATGTTATTTCTGATGGAGTTAAGTCTAAGATCGCAATGTCTGACTTTTTTTAGACAATTAAAAACGTGTACAATTTCTTCCATGTCAGTGGAATTAGATGGGAAGAAATTGAAAACATATACAAAGAGGCAAGCTCATTGAAACTACAAAGCTCTTCTATTACGCTGAAGCAAGTTTGCGAAACCAGGTGGAAAGCTAGACATGCCTCAGTCTTAGCTATAAAAACGCGATACACTGACATTTTGAAAGCTTTGTCAAAAATTGTTTTAACATCGGTCAAAAAGGACGAAATTGAAGAAGCCAAAGGGATAAAAAGTAGAATCGAGAGTTTTCAGTTTATTATTATTTTAGTATTTTGGGAAAAAAATATTAAAGTCTTTCAATATTCTAATCAAAGAAACTCCAGTCTTGTGAAATATCGATGGATGTATGTGTAGAAATGTGGCAAAACGGAATTGGAAGCTTAATACAAGTAAGGAATGATCTTTTTCAAATCAAAAACGAATCTGCTGAAATCGCTAAAAGATGGGGAGTGCCGTCCGAGCTTCCAGTTTCACGTGCAATTAGGAAAAGAAAGTTTTATGATGGAACAAGTACTTATACGTAAGTAAGTCAGTGCTTTCAGAGGAGGTAATTTTTATCGACACACTGATTACGGTCGTTGAAAAATTAATATCTCATATGAGAATCCAATTTGAAAGCACTCTAGCAATTTATCAATTATTTCAATTTCTTATGCAGTCTAAGATTTTAAGCATGGAAGACCTCGAACTGTTGGGATATGTCAACCGTTTTTGTATGGACTACAAAAATGATGTGAGTTTTAATTTGTATAACGAAATACTTCATTTGAAGGCGTGCATTAGTACTGAGCTAAGAAATACTGATAAGATTTGCAACTTACTGAATCTTCTTATACGCTATAACTTGCGATAGTCATTCCCTAACTTGGTCACAAGTTGCGTGCTTTACTTAACCTTGCCCGTTTCTGTCGAGTCAGCAGAAAGGTATTTTTCCAAGTTAAGATTGATCAAAAACTACTTGTGCAGTAAAATGTTAGAGTATAGACTTTCAGGCATTGCCATATTAAGCATAGAAAGTGACCGAGCACAAAACCGTGAAGTTGATAAAATGATCGATACATTTGCCCAAAATAAACCACGACGTAGGCCGATTTAACTTCTCAAAGAATTCAACCTAATCAGCATGCTAGTCGTATTGGATTTAACCTTAAGCTCATAGGTATGTTTGACTAAGTTAAGTTTTAAATATTTATGTAACTAAACTGTTTTACTTTTATGCATTAGGCATGACTAAGTTGTTTCACTTTAGTATATGCCGTTGAATTGTTTGTAATTAAATAAGAGAAAAATTCTGAACCCCTGTTATATTGCTTCTTCCTGCTTACAAAAGCTGCTTTCTGTTTCTTTCTTTGAATTGAATATACTTGAAAATATTTAGCACACAGATAAGCACTCTGAATATTTAGTTTGAGGTATGCAGGGCCCCACGGTTCATCTTGCACACGGGCCCCTCAGCCTCTAGTTTCGCCCCTGCATCCACAGGTCTCACAGGGGATGGCTCTGGAACCCTCCTCATGCAATTCCACGTGAATATCCATGTTTCCCCTCCGAATGGTTCTGTACCGACAATGACGACACTTGTATTGCCTACCATTTTTCGTGTCTATAGTTTTGAAGTTGGGATTCCAATAGCGGCTCCTTTTCATTCCCTTTTTCTTCTGCTTTTTCAACTCCTTCTTCAGTATTTTACGGTTGGTCTTGGAGAGCTGGGGATGACGCGCTTTTTCGTGAGCCTTCATCCCTTCTGGAAGGACGTGGAAACCACATTCCGGACATGTAACGGCTCGAGAGCCCCGCTTGTGAAGTTTCACGTGGGATTGGATTTCACGCTTGCTACTTTTGACCGTGTAAGGGCAACGGAAACAAGAGAATAGGAGTTTTTCAGCCCCTCCCATCCTTATCTTGCTAACACCGTAACCACTGTCGTTTGGAAGTATTGGAATCCTCCTTGGCTTAATCTTCCTCCTTGTAATTTTGCTGCTGGTGACAGCAATCTTTCCAGTAATATTTCGTTGTTGTTGTTGTTGAAGCTGACGAGCTCTTATCTTAGCATGATGCTCGCGGTGTTTCTCTAATGTATCAGGAAGTACGTGAACCTCACAGTCAGGACAGACTATTGCAATTACGCCCCTGGCATGCACTTTGAGGTGAGTATGGAAGCTTGGATCATAATCGTTTACGAAGGGACAGTATCCACATTTGTTGCGACCATATCGGCGTCTGGGTTTCGGTTTGGATGGGTGAGTAACATCATTGCAATCACTGTTTTCTTGAGCAAGTGAGGAGGAATAAGGAAAACTAGGGAAAGGCTCAAGGTCTTCTTCAGTAAATTCTGTTTCAGAAAAATGTCCAAGGTCAACGTCCACAACCTCAGTTTTCACAACAGACTCTTCCTCTTCAAAGTTCCAACCCTCAGGTTTCACTTCAATGTACTCAGGTTCATAATTAAAGCTTGAACTTGTGGCAGTATTAACAGCATAATTTGAATCAGTATCTTCTGAATTTCCTTCGCCATCATTTTCACTGGATGAATCATCTCCCTTCCTGGTTTGATCTTTTTTCACTACTCCTAAAAAATAAAAAAAAATAAAAACTTTAAATGCCACCTTAAAAGTTAAACCCTGATTCATCATTTTATGGAAAGGGGCCAGACTTAGACTCACTCTCTTTTACCCTAGGTTCATCCCCATAATCCGGAAAAGTGTGAGAATCCGTGGTGAACAAATAATCTTCATCAACATCAACCTCTTTCTTGACTTTAATGTCCTCACAATTTTTCGAACTCATCCATTCTGCTTCAGATTCTGAATGAAAATCAGGGGTATCAGCTTCAGTGACTTCAACCTTGACCGGCTGATCTAGAACGGAGGAGATGTCATCATGATCCCCTAGAAAGATAAACCGGAGAACTATTATTATTCATCACATCACAATGATTCGTATAATGATAACCAGACACAGTCACCAGGGATTGACCATTTCTATTAAAAATGACCTAATAGGACTTTAATAATTAACTAACCTTTATTCAACAATCCATGAGCTGCCATGCTGGAAAATTGTGTCAAGGGTCACAAAACGAGTAACAAATGAGAAATTAAATTAATAATCATTGTTTGTGATCGAGACGAGATGAGATATGATGATGTTGTCTCAGACACACGTAAACAATGGATTGAAAATGTGGTGAATGGAAAGTGAGCAGCTGAGTGAGCTCCCATTTCCCGTCTCTTTTCTTAGAGCTGTCAACTCAGGTTTCGCAACAAAAAAAAGAATTTAGTATCTGATCTGATGACTCTGAATCAGAGGTGTAAGTTAGTGTCGCCGAACCGAACCGAACCGAACCATTGAGGTTCCAAAAAGTCAGCCGAACCGAACCGAACCGAACCAGCTATTTTTTTCTGGCTCGACCGAACCGAACCGCACCGAACCATGAATATTTTTAGGCTCGACCGAACCGAACCGCACCGAACCATGAATATTTCTTAGGTTCAACCGAACCGAACCGCACCGAACCATGAATATTTCTTAGGTTCTACCGAACCGAACCGAACCGAACCAGTGCAGACTAATTGCGTACAAAACAGTATTATATTATAAAGGTAGATATTTTCCTTATCATAGCTGCAAATGTTAATTAATATTTTAATTTATACTTAAATGCGGGATCCATTAGCCACAAAAAGAATGCATGCATTTATATGATGCTGTCTACAGTCTACACTATGAAGTTGATTCTTCGTTAAATACATAAAAACCAATAAAAATGAATTCAGTAAATAAATTCTGGTACTACTACTTACTACGTTACTACTTTGTACAAAAATATCCTTTAAATTAGAACCTATTTATTTCTTAATGGGTTTATGAATGTGTTTATAAATATATTTATACATTTTCCATTGCCATGAGATAAAAACTTTACAAATAAAGTAAGCGCAATGTACTAAATCTATCTTACATTCCGTTTGCAATCATTTTGTGAGGGAATTACAGATTAGTAGGGATAAAATATGTGTTCATCATCATTATTTTCATTATATTTAATCAAACGCCAGAAAGAAAATCATTTCGTTCCTTGTTTTGTGCATTTTTCTGTTTGTCTGTGCACCATGTTTTACTCGTACTCGGCCTCACTCAACATAAAATACTGCACAGAAATACAAATAAAAAAGGTTTTCTTGTAAGTTATGATCTACCGAACCGAACCGAACCGAACCATCCATATTTAATAAAGTCTACCGAACCGAACCGAATCGAACCAGCTGTATATGTTTTACTCTACCGAACCGAACCGAACCGAACCAACTGACTTAGACTATATCTACCGAACCGAACCGCACCGAACCAGTGGTTCGGTTCGATTCGTTGGTTCGGTTCGGAAAATCCGAACCACTGGTTCGGCCGAACCAGAAACTTACACCTCTGACTCTGATCTCTCTGATGAGCTTACGTTTGGTTGGATTGTAGATACCCGGACTCCACTGACGGAAAAACTTTAAAAAATATACTGGACGTAGAAATTTTTGATGTTGTAAAAACGTGTTTATTGAAGTCAGCATGATGAGATATGAGATTCGTCCAGATCTGCAAAAAAAATGGTCTATTGACGAAAGAACAAAATTTAGTGGGGTCCGGGTATCTGCAATCCAACCTTAAGCAACAACTTTTAAAGTGATCATGATACAATATGAATAACGGCGTTAGTAGTTCAATGCATTTATTGTTCTTTGCTTCGTAAGAAAGTAAATGAGGTCACTTCGGTCTCGGTTCTCTGAAAGAACTTCCCTTCAACAGTTGAAAGGCCGGTGGAGGATCCGGCGTTTAATACTGAAAAGGTTTTTCAGCTTCACCCCCACTCAAATCGTAATGATACAATTGGATGTGGTAATTTAATTATGATAGATGATAAAAAAATATGACATAAAACGACAATTTTGCATGAATAAAAATGTCGCAGCATAACTTACTTACATACAGTTATTCTGTAGTAATTTCATTTGTAAAACTTCAACTGCCTGCGTAGTAGCTAGTAATGCATGGAATTTTAAAAGGGGAAGAGATTCAGCTGCAGTGGTCCCCACTCAAACTTGTTCCGCCCTCATCCAAACATCCAAACGATTACAAAGAAACGAGAAGAGTTCCTCGTTCTTCTCTCACTCCCCAGAATGAAAGGAAACTTTCTATTTTGCATCTATCTTGCTAAGTAACGGAAAGATTGTGAACATTGAGCTTTGCTCTCGTTTCCCTGGAATAGGAAAGTACCCTCTACTCTTCAACTTTCTTTTTTGGATGTGCAACAACTGTTTTCTCCTTCTTTCTTTTGTGCTTTTTTCCCTTATTAGCAGCACACCAAACCAAGTTTCACTCTCGTTTCTCAGCTTTTTAATTATACATCTCACAAATTATAGTTGATTGAAATTGAATAATTGAAATTAAGAACCTTAAAAATTAAAACTACAAGAAGAATAACTAACCACTATGGAAATGTTGCAGGGTTGTGATGACAAGGAGGATTCCCATGAAGAAAAGATGAACATTCTTTATCTTCTTTGGCCAGAGGTTCGGAGAAACTTTCTTTTCATATTTTAATTAATTTTCATTTGACATTTATTCTAATGACAATGTTCCAATTTTTACTTATCCTCATTTAGCAGCACTGGCCGGAAGTCCTTCGACATGCTAGTCCCTTCGACTTTTTATCACTGATAAACTCCACCTCGCATCTGAGAGATGTACTCAAGCCGGAAACGACAAAGAACCTCCTACCATTGGTAAATACGTACGAATTTATATTTTATTAAAATAAAGCAGAGAAAGAGGGACTTTAATTCCAATGTTTTTTCTTTCTTAAACATAGATTTTACCCATTTTGGTAAGTAGTCAGCTCGGCATCAGTGAACAAACCCTTCTGCACTGTCGACAATTAAGTCACACCGCAAAGAAAGCAATTGACAACATGTTGGAAGAGGAGTACTCCCCTCAGAGATATTGGGAAAAGGTAACATCCCGCCATGTGGAATGGACCGTGCGCCATAAAAACTTGAAGAAGTTTTGTGAGAGAAGCGGTGGCGTCACTGATCTCAAAATGACAACTAAAAATCCATTTTTGGGAAGACGTTTTGTCATCAAGTTTGATACTTTCCATCCCATCAACAATCAGGAAATGATTGAGAAATTTTTCAGTTATATGACTGAACATGGGCATACTGTTTCCCAACTGGTTTGCAACAACTTACGCTACATCCGCTACGTCTTCTCACTTCTGGCTCTTTTGCCAAATTTAAAAGTTGTCAAGTTGTACACGAAGGAAAATATAAAAGATGAGACAGAGTACGTGAAACCAGTTCACTATCCATTGCTTCCTCACCTGGAATTTTTGGATGTGGAAGGATTCTACGATCACGAGCCGTCCCACATGAAGATCCCCTTCAACACAGCGTTCGTCCGCCACTACGGAACCCAACTCAAATGGATTAATTGCAGTGACAGGCTTTTCAAAGGGTGGTGGCGCTTCAGAAATTGGTACTCTCGTCGCCTCCAAAACCTGGAGAAAGTGAGAGTAACTCAAGTAGGGGAAAATGCGTATGTTTTCATCATTCTCAAGGAGGAAAGTTTACCTAATCTTCAAGAGATTCATTTGCACAATCCAGAAGCTATTCGCGAGTCTTATATTCAAGATGTGCTGGATGTGATGAACAAGTGTGCAGCAACGTTGACCTCCTTTCACTTGCATATTCGAATTACCAGGATGAGGCGCAATGAAGGTGAACGGTTTAGTGAGGGCAGCATGTCCCCATCGTTGCCAAAATTGAAGAGATTTGTAACTGACTTGTCCAACGTTCACACCTCCTGGTTTTGGCCACTTATTCAACATAAATGTGAAAATATTGAGGAGTTGAGTTTTGAAGAGGAGAAAGAAAAGGATGAGTCGAGTAAGGAGTCACAGGTTATGATTAAAACACAGGCGTTTACACTACTACCCAAACTCAAGAGAATCAGGATTACCTATGGCATTCGTTATCGGGAGGATCGCCCTCCAAGAAGAATTGAAATTACTCGCTCTGATGTCAAATGGAGAGTAATGTTCAGGAATGAAAAATAAAAAAGTATTATAATTATTTTAGTTCTATAAATTAACCTTCTTTCAAAAATTATAAAAAATCTTAAAAGCCAGTTCATTCAATTACTTGTGCCAAAAAAGCTGTTAGAAGTAGGAAGTCCTATTTTGTTACGTAACCTTTCCATTCACTGACCATTTTACAATTTATTATCTGGGTTTTAAAACTACGGACCATAACTTTGAAATAATAATATAAAATATCAATATTCTATTTGACGAATTACTAAAACATTGGAAATATATTGTATGTATTGATATGGAACGTGGAGAGAGATAGCAATTGCTGTTTATTGATAAAAAGCGACTGTCTGATATATACATTGTATTTAATATTTAAGCTTATAAAATAAAGTTCTATCTATTTATATCTCGAGCTCTGCCTACTATATCTGCTCTTCTACAAAGTATAAAGCATAATAATTCATTCTGAAGCATTTTTTATTTGGACGTTGGTAACATATATGTTCTACAGAATGGTAGCAAGTTTGTGTTGATTGTATCTTCATAATGTTTTATAAATAATTAGGATAAATTTCTTTTATTTTGTATCCAATTGCAAAATCTTTGAGACACTTTTAACTGCCACCGCCATCATATACTTTTTGTTTTGTTGGAAATTCTGATTTGCCTTGTCCCTCACTTCCTCCCACTTGTATAGTTCTCTGTAGACTTTCCCCAATGGATGGAATCTCCCTTCTTCATTTAAATATTCGAAAATAAAAGGAAGAGCATCAATCCATTGAACCCTCCCACACAGTTGACACCAACGTAGCCGAATATCCGCATTGTTTTTTCGCTCATGCATTCCATAAATCTCTTCCATCTTCTTTACTGCTTCCAACGAAATATTCCTGTGTTGATGATCAAGAAGTTCTTGAAGGAACTGACGTAGTTGAACGGGGCGCAGCTCTTCCACGTCTTCTTTTTGGAATGAGGCGTTAGACTTTTCGACTGTAGAATTCCATTCTCGCCACCTTTGAGCTAATTTGGTACACGGTTCCATTAGAGTTTGGGAGTAGTTGATGGAAACTGGAGGCATTCCTGGGGAATGAAACCAAGAATTCCAGTCAATATCCTTGAGTTTCTCAGCAGCAAAATGAGAAATAACTTCATCCGTGAACTGTTGAGAGTGAATAGACTGATGCCGATATTTTTGGATATATTCCCGAAGAAAATACTCAAAAACTTGAGGACCTCCAACAGTTTGCTCCAAGTGGTACAAGAAAGCGTTTCCCTTTTCATAAGGAACGGCGTTCAGGAGACGATCTGGATTCACCACCTTTTCCACAACAAGTTTTGTAATATCTGGTTCATCCTTCAGTTTATCAATCCCATTTGTGAGTCTACTCCACCCGAAAATATTTAGGAACTGGCGATACTCTTCCCCTTCCAGTACCCCAAGTATTTTCCGCTCTGCAAAAACTGTAAAGCCCTCATTTATCCAGAAATGTTGCCAGTTTCGATTCGTCACTAAATTTCCGAACCAACTGTGAGCTAGCTCATGTGCTAGAGTGCTTATCATCCCTTTATCCCCTGTGATAAGTTGCTGACTAAAGAAGGAAAGACAAGGGTGCTCCATTCCATTGACTGGATAAGGCTTGGGCAAAATTAGAAGGTTGTAAACCTCCCATTCATACTTGCCAAACAAGTGCTCCGCTACTTCCATCATTTTCTCAATATCAGAAAACTCTTTTGTTGCACTGTCAACAATTTCCGGCTCTGCATAAATTGTTGAGCGGGGACCAACCTTCTTTGATTTCAGGTCACCAACTGCAATACTCATTAGGTAGGATGGGATAGGAATTTTCTGTGAGAATTTGAAAATCCTTTGGTCACCCTTTTCTTCAGGTTCCTCGAGAGAAGGGACGGCGCTCGTCAACGCCACAAGTGTCTTTGGAACGGTGATCTCTGAACTAAAAGTGGTTTTAACGGAAGGCGTGTCTTGACAAGGATACAGGGAACGACCGTGAATTGGCTCGTTTTGACTGAAGAGGAAAGGATACTTTTTTCCTGCTGTTTTGTGAGGCTCCATCCACGCCAAGGCTGAGCAATTTCGGCTCGTCTTGTACTCTATTTCTATCATCATCAACATTTTATCATCCTCCTTTTGCGAAATATTCTTTACATCAATTTGTAACGGAGTTCCAAAGACTGAATTCCTCTTTCCCAGCGAGTGAGCCAGCTCTATTCCTTCTGAAACTATTTTGATCACTTCAATATCCCTCGTGTCCAAAATCTAAAAATAAAATATTACGATCATTAAATAATGCCGCATGTTGTAATTACTATAATGCAATAAAAATGTATCATTTTTCTCACCAAATAAGATGCTCCCGTGTTGACAATTTGGAATTGATACGATGCCAATCCGGAAATGGTTTTGGTGTCAAAATCCACATTCCATTTGAGATCAAGGTGCTTTGCAAGAAAGTCCTCTGGGTTGGAATAAGAACTGGGATCATCCTTGCTAACTTTTTGATTCGTCGCACCTTTGCCTCTACATTGTGGTACTGAACTATGTAAAATTATTGAGGTTAAGAGGAGGTAGAACATCTTCAGATTCTTGATTACATGATGAGGAGAGTCGTTAGTATGTCCAATACACAAATTTATACACAAGACGGTAGAAGAAGAATTCCGGTGACTCTAAGTCGACCTTGGCATTTGATCAATGATCACCACAAAAGTTAATTGCAGTGGTGTAACAAATGGGCATTAAACAAACGTTAATTAACGATATTTATATTTTATCACATGTAAACATTTATTTTATTACTGGTAAGAGAGACAGTCTCTGTTTGCATGTATTCAGTGATGCTGTGGACATACAATAATGAACTAAATACACATATAAAAATGTTAACAAGCAATCGAAAACAAATTGTGTATTTTTTAGACACAATTTCTAAGCGTAAGAGGGTAACCGCATGTAGTTTGAGATTTTTCTCGCACATTTGCATTTGAGAGTCTTTTCATTGATAAATCTTGAATTTTAACACTTTAAATAGAATCATTAAAATTTTAAACTATGATATTATTCGTTATCTGCACTCGAAACTGTCACTCTGTCAGATTGTTAAATTATACAAATGCATTTAAATACGCTGTAGTTTCATTTATAACATAATATAACTTATCAACTTTTGTAAAACTATATAAAATTCAATATAAATGCAAAGTTCTATAAATCTCTTTTGATTATCAGTCTCCATACATTCTTTTAGCACTGAACGAATAATTATTTAATTATGTATAAAAAATGCTCAAAAGTCAAGGAAATAATTGTAGCAAAAATTAAGCAAGTTTTAGATAAATGTTTTAAGCGTAACAGTAATCTCTAGTATTTTCTTACAGATTTGAGGTTTTTAAGTTAAATCTAAGCAATGTAAATACGTACAACGTATATAAAAAAAATAAACTTGACTATTATATTACTTTCCATCCGCAAACCGCAAACACTTACATGTTGTTAAATTATACGTTCAACATAAATAAAAAGTTAAATTTTTCATGATAATCAGTCTCCACAAGTATTTTTAGTAGCTCTGAACGAATAGCTTTAGTTAGTCTCCTTATCCTTACTGGTGATATTTATGATGATGATGATGATGATGGTGTTCTACTCATCTACTATCCATATTCCACAAGAGTGCCCACCTTGAACGATTCGAGATCTACCATAAAAGCCAAAAGGAAGAGACGATTATTAAGGAGACATTCAGCAGCAAAAAAGTTTAATTAGTTTACCAGCCTTACATTTAAGATGTTCGATATTTGATTCAATATATTTAATTCCATTGGCAGTGTCCATAAAAGTGTTGTCCCGATCATTCAGTGGATTCAAATTCAAAAATCTCAGCTCCTTCCAAACCTTACAAACTGTTCCAAGCCCACTCTTGTTCTCGAGCCCAAGGTGAAGCTTGGTGAGATTCGGCATGAGTTTCCCAAGGGAAGCAAGTTGTCCATCAGTGAAATGTTTCTTTTTGACTAGAAACTCCTTCATATTTTCTAGCACAACATTATTGGCATTCAACTCTGCCAATTTAGTAAAGCGGACTTCATCTTGGTCAACGTTGAGAATCTCCAAATTAGGCATTTGCCTCAGAAATCTTAAGTTTGACACTACATTTCCGCTAAACTTGAGTTTAGTCAAATTTGGAAGGAATGTTCCAAAAGGAAAGTTTTGATATGGGAGAGCTTTCTTTCCAGTAAAGAGTATGAGTTCCTCCAGCGTCTCGGAATGAATTTCAAGAATTTGTTGGAGTGTTTCCTCCTTTGTTTGTTCCCCCAAATTGAGGCTAATTACTTTGAGAGGGAATTGGAGACGACGTAAAAGGGGAACAATTTCCTCAGTAATTTCTGGACTGTCATTGGGAAACCGTTCGCTAAATAAAAAAATAATATAATAATTTTATTGCTTTTACATTTCACTTGGACCATGGAATGAAATATATTTACTCACAATTTGGAAAGACGCAGCTCTTCCAAGTTAGCTAAATAATGAGAGCCTCGACTACTTCTGAGGATTTCAACGGTTTTGAGAACTTCTATCATTTCTGTGGTGCAATTGAATGGGCTGAGGTGAACAGGTTCAAAAACCTAACAAAGAATATAGCAAACAAAATAATTATTTTAGTAACAATTTCTTTAATTTTAAACTCATAGCTTGCTTCCGTTTACCTTAAGATTCGGAAAGTGTACGAGAAACTCCATCCAAGTTACTGGAAGAATTTGATCATTCTTATTAAGTATAACTTTGTAGCCAAACATGTCCTCAACGTGGTCAACCTCTACTCTCAATTCTCTCAATGTTTTATTAACAGTTTCTGGCTTCAGGTGTTCGGGTAGCTCTGGGTCCAGCCTCACAGCAGGATCCTCATGTCGATCAGTCCTGTAGTAATTTTTTGATAAGTGCAAACTTTCCAGGTTTGGTGTCCACTGAAAAAGGATCTGCCTCAGGTTATGTGTATAGTAGAAATGAGAATGTTTAATATGGAGGTGGGTCATCAAGGGCCCCACCGTCGTCCAAAATAAGCGTCTCTCCGGCTTCTCTCCTTGATAGAAATCAATGCAGCCACACCAGCAATTAATGAGGTACCTCTTGAACGGATGTTTTGCTAGCTCAAGAGACCCTGCTTTGAGGAGTTGGAGATATGTCTCCACATAAACTCCGGCGTGACCTTTATCAATGCAGGCAACTGGGAGCAAAGCATTTCCCCTCCAGATGGGGAGGGAAGTGTCTCTCCATTCTTTACACACGAGCCGGTAAATCCCAAAGGTTTTGGTGTCAAACTCTGTTAGCTTGAATACTCTTTCAAGGATCTACATACAATTGACAACAGAATAATATTTATATACATATATTTTTCCCAAAAAAATTATTGATAATACGAAAAATCTTACCACAGGATTTAGCATCGGATTGCTTGCATCCGATAACCCTGGTACGTCCATTTCGGGTTGAAGAATAATAAATTATCGCCACTCCAGATAAAAAAATTACGACGGGTTATAAAATGTAAACAAGTGTTTATCTGTGAGTGCAGTCTGCAGTAGTGGTTAGGCTTTTGGTCTGTCATTGAATTGAAGGAATGAAAAACTTGAGTGCAATAATGCACTTGTAATGTAATATGTGTAGGATATATGTTGGAGTGGATGGTTTGCTGCGAGGAATGGATTTTGGATGAGACGGGAATATGAGTAAAATGTGTGTCACTCAGCCAACGTGTTTGTAGATAGCAGTAGCGAAATGGGGCTGATATATGGATTTATGTAGTACCTATATGAAGCTTTACAAATATCCCTTTCACATAGACATATCTAACATCTTTGCCTGTTGCTGCATAATGTGATGGGTTCGGTTGGTTGGTAAGCTAAGTTGGTAAGCTCTCTTTTATCTTTTCTGATGTTCTGAAATACATACACTGTTCCAAACGAAATATACACTATCACGCGTATCCCTACGTTTCTCATTTCTTTAGTAAGCAGCTTAGCTCATTCACTGGCTTGGCTGTTCGTTTATAAGCTATGAATGAATGATACATACGCATACGCTGTCGCAATAATAACTTTCAACTCTTAGGTTGAGTCCCAACTTTCTGTAAAAGCTTTTGTGCACTTTTAGATTTTTGAAGTGAGGGTTATGAAAATGAAGATGAATGCAATGCATGACAATGTTGGCATCCTATAATACTATGAATGTTCCTTTTATGTGCTACAGTAACTTATCTGAATGAATTGTAAGTAGCAAGGGGCAACTTGATAGGAAAACAACTGAAGCTCCATCATGACCTTCAACCTTCTTGTGAACATGAATCTACATTGCTCTGAGGGTGGATGAAGCCCCGTCAACCAGCTAGAACAAAGAAGCTCTTCTTATCCACCCAAAAACTCAGCCAAATAACGCCAGCTCAATGTATCCATCAAGATACATACCTTCAGTCAAAACCTCGTTTACTGCGCATATCACTTTTCGCTTCATTCTTTTCTTTTGACGACTAAAACAGAATTTAGTACATATTTGAGCCTAGCACATCATACCTTTCTTTTTCATTAAGATTTTGTCTGTGACTGTAAAACAACGTGAGGATGAGCTGCAAGATAAAAAATGATAATGATGAGTTTTTTTTAGCAAACCTTATATTCTAACTAACTTCATATTATCAGATCGAGGCATTGTGAGATGAAGTGCTTTTCTACGTCTAATTTGGTTTAAGTGAATCTACCCGTGTTGAATTAGAATGTAACGTTTTTATATTTTTTTTAGTAAAAAGTGTTTATTTTAACCAGTCAATAGAAGTATACGTAAAAATCTTTCGTTTACCAGATCTAAAAATGACTAACTTTTCAACAACAAAAATATTGTAAATCTTGGTGTTCACAATAGCTTCAACTTTTGAAGTCTTTGTTAACATTAATATATTTATGTAAATGAAAAAAGTCACCGTTTGGTAGATTCTGAACATTCCAATTTTCGGAACGGATTGGAATGGAATTCCAACATAATAAAATATACATAAACTGGCTACAAATAACTCATGTTTTCTGAGGACAACAGAGAACAAGAAAGTCTTAAATTCATTGTTCAGACGCTCGTGTAATTGAACAGTAAATCTAAACATTTTCTTCCTAAGGATGAAAGAAGAGTGCAATAGTTCGTGGTACACATAATGATTTATTTTTTTGGTACTGTTTTCCAGTACTGCTACTGTATATTATTATAGTTGAAGTATTTTGTTGTCACATACATACCCTTTTCATTTATATTTATATACATATGCTAACAAACAAAAAGGTACATATCAAATCAGCAAATATTTCTTCTTCCGTGGAAGCGCATTTGAGTGAGGGCAACGAAAACATCAGCTTGCATGTATAAGATTGTTACCCAAAGTAAAGAAGGTGGGACACCGGCAACCTCTCCCTCCTAACCGCCGACCTCAACATCCTCACCGCTGACCTCCTCGCCAACAACCTCAACCTCCGCACCACCAACCTCAACCTCCTCACCGCTGACCTCCGCCTCAACCAACCTCCTGTCCGCTGGCCGACGGTACAGCAACCTCAACCTCTACCTCAACCTCTACCTCAACCTCTACCTCAACCTCTACCTCAACCTCTACCTCAACCTCTACCTCAACCTCTTCCTCAACCTTTACCTCACAAAGCGAGCTGCATGTTCGCACTAGTTAAGCAGCTTGCTGCGGCAGCTTTTTTTTTTGCTGCCGCTTTTTTTATTTTTCTGTCGCTGTTTTTTTCGACAAGCGTAAAAATGCGTGAGTGTTCGCACATTGACTTTTTTCCGCTCAAGCAGCAAATTTTTTTGTTTTGCATGTGTGTTTTTCATGAATTTTTTTTTGTTTCTTCTTACTCATTATAACCAACGATAGTTATTGTTTAAGGTCGACCTCATAATAGTTTTTAATCACCGGAAATATAAATTAATTAACGATGGTAAATTAAATATTGTTTATTGACATAATTAAACATTTTTCATTACACCGCACAGATCCATAGCAATTTTTAATTGCTGATGGAAAAATTCTAAAGGTAGTATGTAATCACTGCACTTTTGAAAACCTTCTTTTCCATTTTTGAGGGGGAAGGAGTCAATTTAAGGGAGACGTGACTTATGTAACATCGTTAGATATTTTCAAGCTGAATGTAAATATGTAATAATATTTTTACAAATTTTCAAAAATATGGTTCTCAGGGCCACACGTTTCAATATACCTTACAAAACTTCGTGAATTCACGTGTGGCATAAAATTACGATCAGTTAGGTACTAATTTCATATTTCTACGTTAAGTACTTTTCTTTATTATTAACAAGTTTTGAGAAAAAATATTACCTACGGTAAGGATCGAACCGGGGCAAAAAGGTAGAGAGGATTCACACGGTAACCATTAGTCTACAACATTATAACGTATAGTAGAGAAGTTTTTTCTCTAATTCTACTACATTTATAATATGCTTTTGATTGACCTCATCTTTTTAGCGAAGAATACGTACACAAAAATCTCAAAATTATTGTGGAAAGTATAAGGAAGTGGTGGTTTCACTAAATAAAGGGATCTCAAATTTCATGGAGATTTTGAATCTTAAGTGTAAATTGATATTAAATGCACTAAAAGAAAATACTTTATTCAAGGTTACTAGCAGTTACTACATATCTACTACTCTTTCTTCCCTAACATCTATTTAAGTTAATTACATGACAATGAAAAGAAACGTTTCCCCCTTAAAAAAGTCAAATAAGCAACATAAAAAAATGTATAAACCACCGCAAAGTATCCACCTCTACTCCTCCGCTTCCACCCCAGTCTTCACTGTCATATATTAATCTTGATATAATCGTTTGCGAAGGAAGCGCTCTCAAAAAAGTTAAATAAAATTAAAGTGCCCTTAAAAGAGTTAAATAAGCATACATTTAACGAAATGTATTGCTTTTTTGTCGTTACATAAATCTATATGTCCAGTTTGATCTGGCGGACCGAGACTAGAGCACACAAGTCAGAAGGAAGTTGAGATCTGAGATCACGAATGCAGTTTGATTCCATGAATTTCTGACTAATGATACAGCACAAAATTATTCTTCTGTGACAAGAAGCATCTATGTAGTTGAAATATAGTTCATAAACAACAGTTTTTTATGCTTAGATTAAAGAGTTACACTCGAAAAAATTATATCAGCCTTTAGTTCTATATAGGAAGGAATGTATTTCCAGGCTTCCAGCATTCCTGTGCACAGATAATCTATGAAATGCATCTTTGCATCATATTTCTAATTTCATGCAATTCGCAGTTTTCGAGTAATTTGCAGTACTAAAAGAGAAATGGTGATGAGAACTTAAGAGCAGGGTTTCGTGGAAATAAATTATAACAAAGCGTTTGAAGTAAAGCATCAGTATTAATCATTATAAAAAAGATTCATAATTGATTAATTTAAAGTTAATCATTAACTGGACACGTTTTGAACGTTTTAGTCTCGGTCCGCCAGATCAACCTAGATATATAGGTTTATGTAACAACAAAAAAGCAATACATTTCGTTAAATGTATGCTTATTTAACTCTTTTAAGGGCACTTTACTTTTATTTAACTTTTTTGAGAGCGCTTCCTTCGCAAACGATTATATCAAGATTTATATATGACAGTGAAGACTGGGGTGGAAATAGAGGAGTAGAGGTGGATACTTTGCGGTGTTTTATACATTTATTATGTTGTTTAATTTCCACTATCCACTGGACGGGCGTACCTTGATCATAACCCATGCTTTGTAAAAAATATTTGATAAAGATCCATTCTAAAGAAAGTGAGGTAGAGGTTGAGGTAGAGGTTGTAGGTTAGGAGGTTGAGGTTGCTGTACCGTCGGCCAGCGGACAGGAGGTTGGTTGAGGCGGAGGTCAGCGGTGAGGAGGTTGAGGTTGGTGGTGCGGAGGTTGAGGTTGTTGGCGAGGAGGTCAGCGGTGAGGATGTTGAGGTCGGCGGTTAGGAGGGAGAGGTTGCCGGTATGACTGCCATATTGCATCCACCTCAAACAAACCAAAAGCTGTCGTGAGTTTGTCCATATAATATTTATTTATGGAATGAACAATAATGTTGTCAATGGTAGTTCATTTTAGATAGGTACCTTCTTTACTGGCACCTATCTAAAATGAACTACCATTGACAACATTATTGTTCATTCCATAAATAAATATTATATGGACAAACTCACGACAGCTTTTGGTTTGTTTGAGGTGGATGCAATATGCAATACTTTGTTTTACCTCGCTGGTGTTTGTTAATACCAGAAGTGTAGCTGCCCTATGTTAAAAACATAATATTATAAAGTTCATTTCATTAATTACTGATGAAAAGTGAGTGTAAAATTACACAATGGAAGCACCAACACATCCGTTGTTGATCGACGTAGTATGAATTTATCTCTCTTTCAAATTATAGGATAATAAACGCTATTAATAATATGGATAATTACATGCAATACCCTAGAATCACAAAGTTTTTTGTTTTTACAGATATTACAAAATATCTTCGAATCAATGGAATTCGATGTCAAGAATTTTCCCAGTTATCGGTTGGTCTGTAAAACGTGGAATGATGCAAGTCTAAAAATATGGAGACAAAATGTAAAGGTGACAATTGACAATAAAAATTACCAACAGGTCTTGAAAATGGTAAATACGGACGAAACTGAGTTGAGCAAGTATCCTTTCAAAATGTGCAGAACGGACGGTTTGCATTTTCACAGCAAAGGTAAGAAAAGTACTGAATCACTCCAGTTTTGGGAAACATTGGGCTACGAGATGACCCACCTCCATATTCGCAGCTCAACCTTTTATTTACGGTGCAGATATTTTTAGGCATATTCTTTTCCAAAGTACCAGCTCAAGCAGTTACGTTTGAATTGTAACACGTACCAACTTGTTGACGATCTTCCCGATGATGCAGCTTCACGATTGGATTTGGACAGGTTGCTGCAGCATCGGTCGAAGCCTTATGAGTTTCAACATAATTTAAAGGAAGTCAAGATCAATTGTGCCCAAATAGCATCAAAGCAAGTACCGCAGTTTTTCATGGTAATTCTTTTATCCAATTTCACACTTGGAAAAGTTTTAATTAGACTTATTTGTGACGTAAAGGTGGACTTTGAACCTGTCCCTAATATCAAAAAAAGATTGAGAATATAGGAGAAAAGTGGAGGATAAAGGAATCCAATCTCAACTATATCTCTTTCAACCGATGATATCATATGATAAGGCAATGATGAAGGCTCATATTATACTGAACTACCTGGGTACTGCGTCTGCCTGGCATTTCATTTATGTACTTCTCACTTACACTGCTCTACGGGGTGTCCAGCTTCCGTGCTGCAGCTGCATAAGCATAATGCATTGAATTCATTACCTTTTCCTTTGTACCTTTCGAACGCTGCTTATATCCACACACATTACACTTTTTGTGAACCTGCTCAGTAGTTACTCAGCTGTGCTCATGGCTCATGCACTTCTTATGCTTGATTCTCATTCTCACACCGTCACATAAAATCTCATGTCACATTACTTGTACTTGTAATTCTTCCTCGACAAAAAATAAGCAAAGTAGGCCAAATCGTAGAATGTTTTGTTCCGTCGTTGTTTTAAGCAAAGTTGGGATTTTTAACTTGTTTGCGCTCTCTAATTTTTGAGTTCAATTAACTGCTTGATGACGTCGATTGATTGATTGAGCCATTATTGTTGCTCGTTCTCTGATTTGTAAAAGCTGTTTTTTGTGTACAAAACTCGTAAAAATACAGAGAGAAAATGGAACAGCGGTTGAACAACAGTTGTTTAGTTTGTGCTGCTCAAGCAAAAGCAGCCCAGAAACTGATGACCACAACCACAAGTGATACTGGTCCAATAGTAAAACTGGAGGAGATTGACCATCCTGAAGAAGAATTTATCACAGCTGATGATGACATCCCTAATAACCATTTCCTCTTGGAGGAGGATTCAAAAGTTGAAGAAAAGGAACATTTGAAACCGTTGTTCATCCTCAATCGAATCTTCAAGCTTCCAGAGGAATTCATTGGCGACTTACTTTTTCAGTTGGAGTACGCGACCAATGGAGTTCAACTCTGTTCACATTGTGACGAGCGAGCTCGCCAGTTTTACCAAACACTCCAGAAAGTGTCAGAGTTACAGCGAATTCTGGATGAGATTGAAAAAGAGTTCAAGGATAAGATTGAGAGGAGTAAAAATGTGCCCAGTTTCATTCGGGAACGGATACGGCATTGCGTCGAAATGACAAGTAATGAAGGATGTACTAGCCCTAATTGTTTCAATTTTATTTTTTATTGAAAAAAGTAAATTTTACCTAAAACTGCTTACTGTTCGCTTGTGTTTACAGATTCTTTTCCTGAGCTTCATTCAAAACCAGACGTAGATGAAAATGACGAATACCACCAGAACAACCACCATCCAGACAGTTTGAACATTGACATTGAAGAATCGATGATAATCAAGACAGAAGTAGTAGGCTTGGATTCTTTTGATGAACCATTGACCTCAGAGGTATACACGTCGCCATTTACACTTCTGGACTCTTCCACTTATGACAATGATGATGATGAAGAGAACGAGACTAGGGAAAACCCCCCTTCAACTAAAAAACGAAAGAAGCAAGAGGCAAAGGTGCTACCAAGTAAGAAGAAGTTAAAGTCAGTGGTTAATGCGTCATGTCCAGCTCTTAACATAAGACGAAAAAAAGGAATGAAGCTTCTCCAGTGCCCTCATTGTCCTTATGAGACGGGCAAGTCAGAGCGTATGAATACTCACCTTCCCCTTCATGAGAAAAATGGTGGAGGAGTTCCGTGTCCAGATTGCAATTGGTTTGTACCTCCAATGGGCATGTTACGCCATCGAGCATATTTTCATCTTCCTAAATCCAAAAGGAAAAAAAGTTGCGTTGGAAAGTCTCCCATTCTCTACAAATGTGCTCACTGCGCGCATAAAACCACTAACCTTCAAACGTCTAAACATCACAAACGATTTCATGAGGAAGGTTCCAGAGCAACGGCTTGTAAACAATGCAATGTCTTTGTGCTTCCTAGTAGTCAAGTCAACCATCATCGTTTCCATTGTGCACCCAGCATCAGTATTATAAGAGGCTTAGCGGAAGTTTGTAGAAATGTACAATATACGTCCAGTGAGTTAACATGGGAGCGTATGACTATTTGTGTTAGCGTAAATACAGTAATGAGAGGGGCACCCACACATTACGTTCACACAAAATGGATTATTTTTTAGGAATGTTTGAATTACCATTCGGCAATTGGTGCTACCATAACTACATCAATTATGCCTAAAAAAATTGTCATGAAATTTTTCGGCAAAATTTTTAACGTTGGATGTGGATGGCGACAGCGCGAACCAATGAATGCATCTCACAAAAACTACTGATCTCAACAATGACTATTGTTGTCACCTGTTTTCTTCATAGCCACGTTTGTTTACTTTTTTAAGGATTGCGTTCTTAACAAAAACTCCTTCCACATTAAAATTAAATGTTGATTTTTGGGAGTTGTTTTATGGGAGGTGGAGGGGAATTAAATGTTGATTTACTGGAAATAATTTTAATTAAATATTTTTTTTAGGATAATTCACTGTTGATCTTTGTTGGGATAATGAAATGTTGATTGTGGTGAAGAATAGTGAAATGTTAAATTCTACATTATTGAACTGCCCGAGTTAGTGATTTATAAAAATGAAATTTTTAACTACATTGACCAGTCTGGCGTAGTATAGAGGTTACAAAACAATCGATAGAAGCGATGATTTAACTACGTATTAGATGAATTAAAATGTTTAAGATAACATTGATATTCGTGAGGTTGTGTAACTTTTAGTAAATGACACAAATTTAAAAGCCTTTGAAGTCTGAGTAAGAGGGATTTTAGTCACGTTAATCATTGGTGGGGAGAAATTTCACCCACTTTCAAAACGGAGTATTATGCTGCGTATCGATTACAGGAGTAGGAAAGGAGTGCACAGGCGAAAGTGTTTTTTAGCGAAAATGAAGTGTCAATTGTTGGAAGGGCGATCAAATGTCGAGTGTTATGGCATACTTTATGTATTTAATGTTGGTTGTTGTGAAGATACTCAAATTTAGAATTGATTGTTGGAGGAAAATAATTTGATTTGAGAATTGGCATCATAAGAAAATCATTCTCAATAAATGTGAAATAAATTCTACATTCTAGGAGGCACACTTTGTGTGCCTCAACAGGCTTTCTCGTTCAAAATAGTCTAGCAACGGAAGAGAATCTTAAGCTTGAGAATAAGGGAGAAAAGCGTAGTATCAGTCACTCCCATCCATATTACATCACGTTCAAACGTGGAAACTACAAGGCAAGACATTACCAATGCCTTCAATGTCCATATGAAACTCTCTACAATCACAGAATTTTGGCACATGTTGAGCTTCATGAGGAAGGATCTCTAGCCGTTCCTTGTGGGGAATGTGGATGGTTCATGCTTCCCGAACACTTGGATACTCACCAAAAGATAAATCATACTGGAGTCGAAAAGGTCCCAATCATTCCAGGTCCTTCTTCAGCAGCTCTACCCAAATTAAAGTGTAGTAAGTGTACTTATGAATGCCAAACAAGGGGTTTCCTTGACTACCATCTTACTGGACATATTTATAAGGTTGCTGAAAGGAAATGCAAGGACTGTGGCTGCTACCTTTCTCTGAGATTGAGCAAGACCCACAAGATCTATTGCTTTGCTCGGGCGACCCAACAAGCAGAGGATACTAGTGAAAATGAAGGTAGAATTCATAGATTCCATTTACAATATATTATATGTATGCGAGGAAAGACAAGTCCGGTTGAAGCTAATGATGCTGTTTTCAATATAATTTTTAGGTAAAAAAACCTAATGGAGCTTGTTGAATGAGCAAGACTTGCACTTGCAAGGACTTGGGACTTTCCCTCAACATAAAATCATACAAGATTTAAAGAGAGTGATGCAAGTAAGATGTAAATAAAGGGATTCTTCTACTCCCAATTTTATAACTTAAAAACGACCATTTAGTTTTCCTGTAAATACTGTAAATAGTTACCAGTTCCCTATTTTTATGAAACTTTATCAATTTCGAATGATTTAGGACACATTTTGTTGCAATTAAACCCAGTAAAAAAGTTTTCAATATTCCAGTCTTTCATAATCATAATCTATAGTTTCTTTTATTAAATTCTAATACCTTATTGCTTGTAAAAAATGATATCAACAATAATTTTGACTTGTGTATTTAGATATTATAATAATAATAAACTTTAATCAAAATCAATACGTCATTATATCACACGTGTCCCTTTTCCTAATTTATTCTACTCTGAAGACTGGAGACGTCGCCGCCATCTACTACAAAAGTAACGGGTATGATGGGGATCCATGCCTGTAGGAAAGTAGCATTGACATTTGGAGCATAAAGTCCCTTCCGACCCTTCTTCATGAAGTCTAAGATGGTTCTCAAAATCTTTCTCCAATTTCGACTCAAAACGACAATGAGAACAATTGAAAGACACGAGACCCGTCTTCTTTACTCTCCTTGGAATTTTAGAGGAGGGTTCATCTGGAACTATGACCTTTTCTTTCACCTCCCTTTTTCTGCAGTTGATTGTCTTTTTTGGGTTCGGGGGACAGCGATGATGCCCTTTTAGTCCTTCTGGAAGCAAGTAAACTCCACAATCAGGACATGGGATTGCTGAGCAACCCACTTCATGCAGTTTCGAATGTTCTTCGAACAAGCCAATTTTATGGTTGCTCTTGACTATGAACGGGCACAAAAGGCACTTGAATCTTGTTCTGGTTTGGTCCCCAACTTGTTCCTTGTATTTCAGAAAATTCGGGTTTGGATTATGATTATTAGGTGACATTTGATCTTGGTCCTTCTGCACCTGCATCTTCCTTATAGCTGAGAAAAACTCGTTCTTTCGCAACCTATTCAGATCCTGTCGAACGTGAGTGATTCGGTGTGCAGAAAGCTTTTCTAAGTAGATGTGAGTCCCACAGTCTGGACAAGGGGTTGATTTGACACCCTTCTCGTGCACTTTTTGGTGAATTCGGAAATTTCGTGGGTATATGCTTTTGAATGGGCAGTGAGAACACTGTAGGGTCTCCCGCAAAGATCTTGGTACACGTTCACTTTTAGATTGGATAGAAATACATCTACGCTCTGGATTTTGAACACTTTCATCAGGTTCCAGTTCGCTTCCCGATTCTCCAGAGGTAGCCTTAGATTCTTCAGACAATGGTGGAGCAGGAGAAGGGTGGTGGTAATGATCAACAACCTCAGTTTTGACAACCGTTTCTCCAATGTCCAATAACATCATTTCAGGTTTTATTTCAGGAGGAGGAGAGGCAACAACGTCATCACAACTTGGTTTGAGTTGAGGTAGTTTATTTGTATTCAAAACCGCAACTGCTTCAGAATCATCAGTATCATCATCACGGATGTTATCCCCATCAATGGAAACTTCTGGCTTTGATGTTCCTGTTCCTACTATTGTTTCACTCTCCATGTGAGATTCAACGTGAGACTCAATAAGTTCAGCTTTTCGGGTAGTATAGGAGCAATAATGACACTGATATCGACTATGCTTGAAACTTCCGACCCTAAAAGGGAAATAGCCGGGACCAGGAACAGCGGGTGTCAACCCGAAAGGGCGAGGTACAAATGCAGACCTTTTTCCTTTGCCTATAAGTTTCCTTACTCCTGAAAACTTCTGTTCCCCAGGTACAACAATTATCTTCTGGTTCTGACGTAAAGGAGCTGATGTCACTGATGATGATGAGGAGGAGGCGGTGGCGGTGCTGCTGCTTTTCTTTTTCTTGTGGGACCTATATATGTGAGTAGTAAGTCTTCGAGGAAGCACATGAACTCCACACTCAGGACAAGGAATGGCAGGGGATCCCTCAAAATGAACTTCAAGATGTAATTTGTAATGTAGGGAATGATTGTTCCGAAATGGGCAGTGGGGACAACGGTGTTTGAACTTCCAGTCATCATTATTCTGATTGGAATTTGCCTTAGTTGCGTGAAGTGACGTGGAAGTGGAAAAGCAGTCAATAACCTCACCCTTGACACGAGCATTTGCAAAGCTCACTTCTTCTTCATCCGATGAAAAATCTGCGGGGATGATCTCAGCAACTTCCATCTTGGTGCTCCGACCATTCAGAATCTGATTAGAAGAATTCGAGTCATCGCCGTTTAAATCTGTTGGAAGGAAAACATAATCAAATCAGTTTCCAACAATACAATACACAATGCATTTAAATAAATTAGGAGAGGTGAGAGGAACAAAAAAAATTACCTATTTTTAAAACATGAGCTCGAATTCGTTCCCACATGGTTCTGTGATTTTGTGAATCCCGTGGAGCCTCCATGCTTTCCAGTATTTTTCTTGTTAACTCACTCCTAATTCTGTCCAGCTCGTTTTGGCGTCTTGGGTTGTGTCCTCTGAAAGCGTCATAATATTGACGGACTAGTTTCCCACATGGAGAACAAACCTGAGTTTGACCCCAAAGATTAGGATCACTGAAATTATTGAAATTGGAACAGCTCTCTCTCAAAAACTGACACAGAGTTATATTCGGAATCTTGAGTATGTTTCTTAAAATGAAGAAAGCCTTGAGTTCCTCTTGAATTGATGCATTCTCCAATTTCAAAGGGAGAAGGAAAAACGATGACTGCTCAAGTTGAGGTGGTGGTGATGTGACATCATCAGGTGTTATAAATACTTCGTTATCATCCTGAATTGTTTCAACTTTCACAAAACTACAAATATCATCATCGGAAACTCGTGTGGCACAAAATAAACACAGTTTTCGGTATATTATGTCGTCTTCCATGGTCTTGCTTTTTAATTAATGTTGAATGTAGGTAATTACATTGATTAGACGAAAATGAATGTTAAATATCACTGCAAAACACGTTTGTTTCCTTTTATAATGTTGTGTGTATGATTAACACAGCAGCAGGTAAAGTTAGCTTTAGGCAGATGAGGATGATATTGCCGGTATATTGCTGGGGTGGGATGCTATGCTATGCATTGAAGGCTGATGCTGGTGGATTCTACATAAAATGCTCATGGCTCATGCTTATCATTTTTCGAAATCGCAGTGTCACTTCATTCAGTGTTCCAAGTCAAATGAATGTTTCAGTTGTCATGACGGTGGGATATCAAACTGTTCATATATGCATAAATTTGGCGAAAGTGTAAAATTGAACCATAGGTAGACCGCGTTTGCGTGCTGTGGGTTATTACCAGTTGTGATAAAACTTCTCAGTATTTACGACACTCAGTGGAATCTACACCCTCACTCAAAGCTCAAGATTATAATGAGAATGAGATGCATGTCACCTGTTACTTTTGTTCAAAATAACTGGAGCTCGCATAAACATTTTTTTTTCTCTGTGTGAATTGTGAACCCGATATATTTTAACTAACTGTTTCAATTGTTGATAGTTTGTTGCATATGGCTGTTAAATTGTGATGTTAAAGATGACGGACTTAAAGGGTAATCGGAGTCTCCCTAAACTTCCTACACGTGGCAAAACGTTTCTTTTGCAAAAGTAAGTATTAGATGATTAATTAACCAACATATGGAAACCCTTGAAAAATATGTGGAATTTGTGGATAAATAGTTATATTTTACTTCTTGTATCATTATATTAGAGACTACTCACCTGCTTCTGCCAGTGATTGCTTTAATGGAAAGACTCGGTTCATCTCTGTGAATGACAATGATCGCCTACACCTCTATGAAACTAAGATATCTGGAGAAAAAGAGGAGATGGGAAGTAGCCTACCGTATCTGCTTTTTCTTCATGGAGGTGGCTCTTCTGGATTGACGTGGGTCCCTGTCATCCGCCAACTAACGAAAATGTTTACAGCACAGTTTGGAGCGGTGGATATCCGAGGTCATGGGCAATCTTCATGTGAGAATGAGATGGATCTTTCAACGGAGACGGTTACTGAGTACGAAAATTATAAATGACATAATATTATAAGTATAGTATTTGATAAGATGAATTAATTTAGCGCATCTGTTATTACTTAAACCTGAAAGGGACTTATTTCAGCTGGTTCAACAACTAAATCTCGGTGAAGGTGAACGTTCCTTGATTCTCATCGGACATTCCATGGGAGGCGCATTTGCAATTAATTTAGCCAGCAGATTGCAAGAAGAAAAAGAATCCACCATAAATTTAAAAGGTTTAATTGTAATAGACGTTGTGGAAGGATCAGCCTTACAATCTCTCAGTTGGATGCAGCATGTTCTTCGCTCTAGGCCCAAAGAATTTCAGACCTTGACATCTGCAATTGAGTGGTGGTACGTAAAAGCATAAGCAGAAAAACTATAAATTACTTTAATTAAAAATGATGATAAATGATTTCTAATATTATTGGTGCATTTTAATTAGTTTTCGCAGCGGTCAAACTAAAAATGTGGACTCTGCACGTGTTTCCATGCCGGGTCAGTTAAAGTTAGTCTGCGGCACCAAGAAGTCATCCAATTTACTCCTCAATACAGGAGGGGGTTCGAGTTCGATTGCTTGTTGCATTCAAGAAGAAGAATCGGAGGACGCAAACGCTACTAAAATGCAAGCTCCTGTCGTTGTACATGTAAGTTATCATGTTAATGAAGCACAAATAATTAGCTACCATCTGGTTTTTGACTTTGACATATTTCAAATTTTGTCATCTATTTTAATATCAAAGGAAAAATACATTTGGAGAATTGATCTCAAGAAGACTGAACAATTTTGGCGTGGTTGGTTTGAAGGACTGTCCAAAAAGTAAGTTAAAAGTGAAGTTAATAGTTGGAAATGGGCAGTTAGTAAAGTAATTACTCGAAAGAAATATATATTTAATGATAGAAATATATTTTTTTTCATCGTTAGATTTATTTCAATCAGGACACCAAAGTTGTTGTTGCTTGCTGGTGTAGATCGACTAGATAGAGAGCTTATGGTTGCTCAAATGCAAGGTAAATTTGAAATGCACGTTTTGAGCAGTGTGGGTCACATTGTTCATGAGGATGCACCGGATCGTGTGGCTGAGCATATTGCGTTATTTTTGGCTCGTAATAAAATCACCGCTACCACCACCACCTCCTCCCCAATACCCAGATTGTTTCCTGGTGTTTAAATTATAATATTAATCTGTCCAGGCCACTAGCTCGTAAATGTATTCCATAATGAGTTGATTTTATGACAAAAATTGAACATTTTATTGTTTGTTTCGTCTTGGCTTTAAAATAAATTCTGCAGATTATGTCACTTTAAAACTTAAAATTTCCCTTGTTTTTACTATTTATTTTTTATTTTACATGAATTTCATACAACATACGCATATTTTTCTTTGCTTTTGTTTTCACTCATCCTGATCTCATTTGCCAAATCAATCTCATACCTAACCACTGTAGAAATGCAATAACACCTCAAAATGGATACGAAGTACACATATTCCCATCCTATAACGTCAAAAAGATCATGGAGTTGGGGAACAAATGTCGCGATTAAAACAAGAGACGCCTCAGCAAAAAGAAAAATATATTGGATGCGTTGATGAGTCCGAACAAATTCGATAGCATCGTTTGGCTTCAGATTCTGTCAAATCATAAAATCAAGGTATTATTTTTGCTTTACACTTTTATCAAGCTTATGAAAAAATAAGATTTTAAGAATATATTGTGCATTCGTACCTTGTCAGTCCCTTTCAAGAGCAATGCCGCAATAAAACAATGTATAGCCGCCAACAAAAACGCTGCAATGTTTAGCATGAGGGCTAAGGTAACTTTTGAAGTCCTCTCTTCAGCTAAAAATTGTAACCAAGCATTTATGTCTTTTAAAGCTCAACATTGTTCAAAGTCAAACACAATCGCTCTGCTTACGTGTCATGACATTTGTTAATGTGGAAAAGGGCCAGTTTGAATTGACGATGGAACCAATAGCTGCCACAGCGTCATTTTCTTGGTCCTTGGGGGTAACCAAGAGGAAACAGTAAAAGGGAAATAATATCGCTAAACAGAGTGTTATCAAGGAGAGCGTCTGGAAAACATTAATCGCAATTCACAATAAAAGAAAATAAAGACTAAATTATGTGATTCTTGTTGATTTCACTTACAAACGAAATTTTTGCAATTGATCTTGCATGTGTCCTATTCTTCTCTTGTGGAAGAGCTTCCATAGTTGACCTTTTTTGGGAATTTAACAGAATAGAAATTGGATTGGCAGCACAAACTAGATGTAGATGCAACATGCAACGGCTTGGCATTACAATTACAACCAAATCGATCTAAATTTCAGCTAGTTACGTAAGTAGCATGATGCCCCATAATGCTATTAATTTTATGGTTATTTTTATTTTTTATGACAAATTAATGATTTTAGTTACGACGCGTACCTTCACGTAATATTTTAATACGTGAATTTAATAGTCGGCCGATTTTATTAATAAATTAATATTATATAATTTGGTTATATAACATAAACATAAATTATCAACAGAAACGCAATCAAAGATACATATTATAAGGAAGGGATTTTGTAGGAAGGTGTCCGGCCTGATGAGAGTGTCAATTATTTAGGCGATTGATAATGTTCCTGATGCAAAATTTACGAAAAAAGGATGGTATCATCATATTATCATGGATTTCTTGTAAAGCTGAAAAATTTTGCTGAGATTTTTGTACCTTCTCTTCATCGACATGAATTTTACTTGTCATGATATAATGGCTTGCTCTTTTGCATTATAAATGAGATCTACCTCTCTACCTGACTCCCTTGCCTGGGAAAAAACTAGAAAATATGCTTTTAGATAAAACTTTTTTTTAGCAGATTGACCTACATTTTAACCAACAGTGAACGGACACGAAAAGAAAAATAGAAAAGCTGAAAACAAAAGTACCTTAAACCCTTGTACATTTCCGTATAGAACTCTACACTAACGTAGAGTTTAAAGTACAAGTTTAACAGAGTCTGAAAGTCCGAACCTTGGAATTAAAACTCATGAAAAACATACGGAAAGCTAAAATTGGAGTTTGTTTCGGGTATTTTCCAGAAAACATTTCAGTTTAAGCGAAGCGAGTGAGCTGCTTGGGTCCCAGTACGAATTAATTCCCAAAATTTGAATGACGTTGAACCAATTATACCATTGCCACCATTAAAACTATGTTACCAGTCTATATTGATAAGCTGACGGAGATACGACTCCGTTTGATGCCAATTATTGGTCACGGGGTGTACAGATGGGACAAGGAGACTCGTCAGCTAGCAAAAGCATCTCCTTATCTATTCTTCACTTGGATTGGTGGACTGTGGGCATCCTTAGCTTACTGTGGTCTCCACGGGGTCACTCTCTACTACAAGATAAAGGGTTGGGAACGAATTGAGGATGTTGTGGAGAATGTTAAGGACCCCCAGGAGTTTGCAACAATAGTACTTCAGTGGGCTGAAATGATTTCCGCAACACTTCTCGTCATCCTCATCTTCTTGATTCTTGATCGAAGGGAGGAAATCATGTATGTTATGAATCAACTCCTAATCTACGACAGAAACTTGATGGGTGAGTTAGTAAGAAAGAAAAATACTTTCAACTTTATTTTCATGAGATCTATGGTATTATTTTTTTCTTCTTTTCCTTAAATGAAAAGAAACCCTCAAGTCGAAACAACTGGGACTGGACGACGAGCAAAAGCATGAACTTCGTACAAAGGGCGTTCAAGTCCTCGTGTCCTCGATTGGAACAGTTGTCGCCCCAATGGTTCTTGTATTCATTGTGTTTCATCCCTTGGAACCAACACGGGTACTGGTGGAGGATATACTTGAAGTTCATATGAGTTTCAGCGACGTGCTCGTCAATCCATACTTCTACGTGGTGATAATGCCCCCATGCTTTGCAGGACTATACGGAGGTGGCAACGCAATCTACATTACCACCCATCTTACCACCTGGTACTATTTGGTGACGAAAGGCGCCCTCATGGACGTTACTCCAACAGCCGATCAACAAAATTGGGAACCAGTTGGTGTTGGGAATAGGAGGAATAATACTCGTCTCAAACTGCAAGTGGAAAAATATGGGTTGGTTCCAGATGACGAAATAATCAAAACGTACAGGACGCTCCAGTTGTTCAACTGCCTTATGAATGAAATATTCAGCTCATTTGCGATGGCTTTTCATCACACTGCTATTCTCATCGCTGTTTGTGCAATGGCATACTTCACCATTAAAATGCGGAAGGTAATTAGCCTCATGGGAATCATTGTGTTGGCAGGTGCAATGTTTTTCCTGCTCACGATTGAATACATGGAGTGTGACATGTTCGGAATGTTACAGAATGTTTCTGACAACTTTGCTGTGACCGGGGTCAAGGCTACGCCAAGGTGTAGCTTGTACCGAAAATTTCTGAGAAGCTGCCCAGTTTTCTATGTTCAAATGGCCTACCCTTTCTATACTATTAATAAGATGACGTTTGCTGAGTTTTGGGATCAGATGCTTGATAAAACCATCATGTTGCTGCTTTGGTAAAAGTTAAGTTCATGAAATGGGTAATAATGCAATAATTGGCGTGTTTTTCTTGGGAGAATGTTAGATAACGGTTACTGACGGACATAGAGCATAATTTAATAATGTATGTGTAATATTTCAATCTTTCAGAGAAAATGTTTTTAGGCTGTTGAGTATTCTTACGCTACGTATTTTTGTGGGGAACGGTATAAATTCAGTATTGATAAGCTTATAAATTAAAATTTCGCGTGATGTATATCAATTGTAAAAGCTGCAACATTGTGCTATATAAAATATAATAAAAATAATAGAAATATGATACATTTCGGCTTTTGCTTACTCCTGTTATAAATCCGTGTTACGGAATCACGCCATTCAATATAATTGCATGTATATTATGTACGGTAGTTCAATAAATTTTTCTTCATTTTGATACACACGAGATATTTAAATTTCGTCTAAAAAATTCGCATTTCCTTGAAATTATTGCTAACTTATGCAAGTTTTCGATTTCACCGTTTACAAATTAATGATATCAACTCCTTTATATATTTTCTTTCCTTCATGCCAAGTTCTGCAGTATGCTTATATGTATGGTATAAAACGATTATTAAAACTAATTGATAGGAATCCAACATCATCGAAAATGAAAATGAGTAATAAATATTATTCTCAAGTTTCTTGAAAAAATGTTGGACTTGACCTGTCTGCTACTCGATTACAACAGCCAGCAGCAGTTTCAACTGTGAGAATTTTTTTCCTTTTCCATTTCAACGGTATTCTGGTCCTGGCAAACAGGATAATCCTGAGCCAAAGATTGGTTTGTAGACGGTTGGGACACTGGTTTAGATCGGAAGACAAGTTACCTCCACTTTTTTTGTAGTCTGGAACATGCACTGGTGTTGTCGGAGATCGGAAAGGGACACCAAATATGTGGGAAAGGTCATGAATAAAGCTCAAGGGCAATGTGAGAAAGACTACAATTTTTCAGAACAACCTTGTCTCTCCACGGTCCATAAAGGTTGGGAGAAAAATTTATTGAAGAGTGTCTAATAACTCTTCAATAATGGATTGAGAAGCCGTCTGCTAAGCAATGTTGACAAGGACCTTCACAAGTTACTTACCTACCAGTATCACAAAGACAAGCCGCTTCCGTATCAAATATCTACTTTGCCTGTTGCTGCACCTTTCCTCTTTGCTTCTTTCTTACATTCTAAACTACTACTCCTCTTGACTGTTCCATAAGAAATATACAATCTACAAACTACAAAACTCCTCTTTGTTTTTTTCACTGCTCTAGAGAGCAGAGCTCAACCGTTTTTATTATATGTAATTACTGATATGATGGTCAAGTCTCTGGAGCTGAGTCTCTGCTTGTAAGATTTTCTTTGCTTTTAGTTTTGTGAAATGAGAGTGCAGCATAGAAGTATAGATTGAAATATTGGACATTGCCTTGTATATTTTGCATTAGAGACACTTGTTGCAACTTCGAAGAAGAAGCTGAGCCGGGTGTTGTCTCTGCTGCTGGAGGTTCAACAACAACTAAGGCAGGAACATCCTCATCATCACTACCAACACCAATATACATTTGGGTAAGTAGCCAAAGCCAACCTAGTCGTCCCAACCAAAAAAGGGGGTAGAAGCGTAGTGCCATAAAAGGGGTCAGAATCAAAAGGAACTCGTACTTGATGCAGAGCCTTTGCAGCATTATTGATTCAGGGCTAGGATTTTTTAAATTTTTACGCTGCACAATTTACATCCAAACTTATCATATGTATTACTTATGTTTGTCACTTACCACCACCAGATACCGGGGGAGGAATCTCCAACTACAGCATTACCCTCTTGCATTCCGTGCATCCCGTCATTCTTCTCATCCTGCTTTCGGAGAAATATTTAATTTTTTGATCAAGAACTCCAACTCAACCTTGGCAATTAAATCACGCAATCCCAACGATTGCATAATTGTATCAAATGGACATCTTAAGTATGATTTAAAACTATTGTATTTTCTCAAGTATAAAAATTTATTGCAATTTCATAATCAGTAATAGATAGGTATTTTTCCTTTGTGTTCAAGTTTACATACCATAAATATTCTTGTCAAGAAGTTGATGACAAACAAAATGAGAAAATTAACATGATGATGATTTAAATTTCATCTATTCTGCATGTTCCACAAAACTTCTCACCTTACACGATTTCATCTCGAGCATTTAACTCAAGGGATTTTGGTGTTGGTTTGGTTGGCTTTTCCCTTTTTTTTCATTCTATAATATGCTGAGCAGAAAACCTAAAAAAGACTCCCCGTAACATATAAAGCTGACACGTGAGTAAAACCCAGTTTTACGCTTGTGGCATCACATCATGTTGATTTACCATGTGAAACTGTATTTTATATACCATACCAGCTATGCATAATACATTTTCCTTGTGTTTACATTTTGTCGCTGGCTACTACTCGTTGCTCCTATTTTTAAGTCACTCACTCAACTGACTGCTAACTGCCTCCCTCAAAAAGAATCTAGATTAAAATAGCTAATTACTAAATGGGCTATCAAGATGGAAGGTGAAAAGGAACGGAATAATTTTTGTTCATTTTGTTACAAGAAAGTGCATCATGTTACGCCTCCTGCAACTCAGCAAATGCTTTTTCACCAGTTTTTTAAATCAGTACAAACTTACTTGGCGTGTAAATTGATTGAAGAAGATACCATTGAAGTGTTGGAGTCATGCCTGAATTGTTGCACAATTATCTCCTCATTTTGTACCCTTTTTCATGAGTTGAAATGCTTAGAAATGAAGGTAGAATGGAGACTTCAAAAACTACAGCAAGTACTACAAAACGAGGAATTGGGCCCTTTTAAGGGGAACTGTGACGATGAGATGGTGTTTAAAAAAGTCTCTTCTTTTAGAAAGAACTTTCAACAGTCATGTAAGTTTCAAGTTATTTGTTCAAATGGCAATCAAGTAGATTTTAATAGGGAATTAAAATTTGCACGAAAAATAATTTAAATATTTTCTATTTCAGGCACCAACCATTTTTCCAAGTCACTTCCTAGAGTTTCTTTGGTTTCAGCTTGTGTGGTTAGCGGCGGTGAAGCGGCTGAAAGCGTTAACATAGCGTGTCATACAGAAAACCCGTCAAGTTTGGAGAAGATTAATGATGATAAAGATGATGGATTAGAAGTAAAGACTGAGACCTTGGAAGGAGAACGTTCCCCATTATCGAGCAACAACTACCGTGAGGATAGTTTTGAAACGTGTAGTATTATACAAAGCTGCATTAGTGATACTGTTCATGAAATTAATTTCATTTGTATCGCCTGTACTTCCATCTTCAAAAGCCAAATCAAGCTGGAAACTCACAGCAAGAGTTGCAACCCATCTCTAAATTCAATCTGTAGTGTCAAGGTCAACAAGGAAAAGGTGTCTACTAAGGAACAAGTTACTCAACCCATTTCCCAAGTTGTAACGAAATTATGTGCCACCACCACCACCAGCCAATGTGTTCAAGAAAAGGGGATATCGATAGCTTCAGAATTGAATGTTGACAACGCTTTTGCGACGGATATCCGAAAAATTAAAAAACCTACTGGAAAGTTAAGCAGGTGATTTTCCCTCCGAATAGCTCAAATACATTATTTATTGACTAAGCAATTTCACCTAATTATTATAAATTTTATTCTAGCTCTAGCGGAAAGAAAAAGAAGAAGGAGCATGAACGAATAATTAAGCGTCGAAGGACTCAACAAAAACCCGTGCTTCAATACAAATGCATCTGTTGCAACCAACAATTTTCCAGCTACGAGAGATTAACTGCACATCGCAGAAATGGGCGACATGCGTGGATGAGAAAGAAATACTTAGAATTAAAATCACAGGCAAAGAATTTAGTTTTCCTTTCGAAGAAGAGAAATAAAAAGCCAGAGAAAAAGCAATCCAGTATGAGAGAATTGAGACCAAGAAATTCAAAATTAAGAACGAAGATGCCAGTCGACGATGATAGTAACTGCTCTGATAATCACTCTGGTGATGACTTGTACCAAAACCCAAGTGACTCAGACTCCAGTTCTTCCTCGACATCTTTTGCCGACTCATCTTTAGAGGAAGACGAGAGGGAAGAAAGTCCATCAAAAACAAAGAAACAGAGAAGAAATTCCAGCGTTGCTCAACCTGCTCTGCCCCAGCAACAAAATAATTTTGAATGTAAGGTGATCGGCTGTGCCATGAGTTTCAACACTGAAGAGGATCTCCAAACCCATTCCAAACTCCATGGGAGCTTTCCTTGCTCCTTCTGCAACGCTATTGAGAGCTACGCTCCAGCCCTAGCCCTCCACGAATCAAAGTTACATGCTATCATCCCCAAAACTGAAACGGAGGAACTGGCTTCACAGAAAAAGTCCCCTCTCTACAGATGTGCGCGATGTTCCTTCTCCTCCACTTGGAAAAGCAAATTAGTAAGCCACCATTTGAGTACACATCTCAGCCTAACATGGGCAACCAGCAAGTGTTCTATCTGCTCCATAAAATTTCTGGAAATAAACATGACTTCGGTTAACCAAACAATACGAAGGCACATGCGTACCCATCATGATTTCCCCAAGGGGATGATCAATCCGTCCAAAATAATTAGATGTGCCAAATGTCCAGCTTATTTTAAAAAGGGGAACCAACTTTTTATTCATCGAAAAAAAATACACGGAGAGGACCCATTGAAATGTCCCACCTGTGAGAAGAGCTTTCGTGACTCTTATAAAGTCAAAAGACACAAGTGTGGAGAAGAAACTACCTGTCGTCAGGAAAAGAAAAGTAAACCTCCTTTCAAACCAGCAAAGGAAGCGATGAAAAGGGGGCGGCTTGAATTCATTTGCGAAAGTTGTGGAATGTCATTTAAATACAAGAAAACTTTATTGGAACACACTGTAAACGTACATGCAGCTCCAGCCCCAAGAAAATTTTCATGTAGTTACTGCTCAGCAGAATTTCTTAGCTGGCCAGCTCTCGTCCAACATAATGCATCATTGAAACATAAAATGCTGGAAGCTAAACATATGCAAAATAGTGGAAATAAAGCTTTCCCACCACCACCACTTCCACCTCTACCATCATCAACAGCTCAAGAGAAAGTTTTAGAAACCCAGGCGAATCCTACTGAACCGCTTAACTCAAGCGATTCTTCAAGCAGCAGCAGTGAAAGTGGTTCCGATTTCGATAGTGATAATGATGACAAAACTGTAAAGAACAAGGTATGTTCTTACTGCGGAAAACTATTTACGCTACAATGGGCGCTGGAGAGACACGAGAAAACATGTAAAAATGAGTCCCACCCACCTCGACGTGGCCCCTACTTAAAAAAGATGGCAAAGTGCAAAATTGGCTCTTGCTCCGAAAAGTTTCATACTAAGGACGAGCTCAAGCTTCATAAAAAACTTCATGGTAGCTTTCCCTGTAACTTTTGTGAGGTTGTGGAGAGCTACGCTATTGATTTGGCTCTTCATGAAACCACCCATGCTCAAAAACTCGCGGAAGACACCTACAACTGTGCCCGCTGTCCATATTCCTGCAACCACAAGTTTTTCTTTGTTGACCACCACTTGGAGAAGCATTTAAATCTATCTCGGAAAACAGCTCAATGTCACATTTGTAAGGAATTTTATAAAAACGCTCTCAAACTGGAACGCCACATTAAAATTAATCACAAAGACGATGAGAATGAAACAAAATCAACTACTACTTCATCATCTTCTCAGCTCAAGTGTGATAAATGTTCAGCATTTTTTAGTAGCAAGGGACAGCTTAGCAAGCATAAAAAGAAGATGCATCCTTCTCCACCTGTGCAAGAAGAAGGGGGGCCCTTAAAATGCAGATATTGTGAGGAATCATTTCCATCCAAGAAATATCTCCATGCTCACTTCCGAGCTGAGCACAACACGCCTTTTGTTTGTAAAGTTGACTCTTGTTCCAGTCGTTTCACAACGCAGGAGGATCTAGAGAGACATGAGAAGCTGCACGGAAGCTTCAACTGTTCTGTTTGTGAGGTGATAGAAGATTACGCTCCCAACCTAGCTTTTCATGAGCTTACCCATTCTTCTTCATCATCATCTTCTGCTGCTGCCGACGAGTTCAACTGCCCAAGATGCATCTTTCGAACGACTCACAAAGGTGTATATTTGAGTCACCACCTGGAAACCCATTTGGGTCTTAAGTGGGCAATCAGAACATGCCCAATTTGCTCCAAACAGTTTTACGCCGTTTCCCCCGCGGATGCCCGCAGCCACCAAAGGTTTCACTTGCAGTCGCACCACGGCGTGGAGGGAATGAGCCCAGACTCCATTCCTAAATGTGACCAGTGTCCCGCCTACTTCAGAAAATATCAACAGTTAGTTCGACATAAAGAATCGATTCATAAAGTAAAACATCCGCTGATTTGTGTCGATTGTGGGAATAAAAGTTCCAAATCTTCGTTGCTGAGAAAGCACCGGATGCGCAAGCATGGAAAGAGGGAAGCTGACTTTAAGCTTGTTTGTCAGGTTCCTCAATGTGGGGAAACATTTGAGGAGGAGTTTCAGCTAAATTGGCACGGAAGAAATATTCATGATGATGATAAAAATGCGGAGAAAGCTGCAATAATAACAGTAATTTGTGAGGAATGTGGTCAAGTTTGTAGCAGTGAAAAGGGGCTCAAATCCCACATGATTAAGCACAAAAATGAGAAGTCTGGAAAGAAGCTGTTGGCTAATGAGAAAGGGAGATTTGTGTGTGAGGAATGTGGGAAGGGAATGAAAAGCCAAGGCTTTTTGGACCTTCACCGGTTGTCTCACTCAGGGCCACAGAGTTGGGAACATGAATGTTTGGTTTGTGAGAAAAGATGTTTGACTGAAGACAAGTTGTTGGAGCACTTGAGAGTTCATACAAGGGAAAGGCCATATAATTGTTTGGAGTGTGGAGAAGAGTATGCACATGGACATAATTTGCGAAACCATAGGAAAAAAGCTCATGGAATCATTGATGTTCCAAGAAGACGGAGGAAGCTACGATAATTATTTTTGTTAATATTTTTTACTTGAAACATAATATATGAGAATAAATTTTAGTTAGAAAAATTAAATTCTATGATTTCAAAATCATATATTGTATCTTTAAACATGACGAAGATGCAAAAGTAAGCTCTACAGTTCTAAGTTCTACATCCATTCATTGTTCTTTTTGTCGTAAAACGTTATAATTGGGGTCAAATCGAGTTAATTTAACAATAAAACAATGGCATTAAAGTAAGTACCGATGCCTCATTACCTGATAGGGAAAATATATGACAAAATTCGACAATGATTATTAGGGTTAATAATTCTGCCAAGTTTATACAATAATTCTTATATTCTGACTTATTACCAATGTCAATTAGTCATAAGCTCCAATAGTAAATCGTTAATATGCACAATTTAGGAGTTTATAGTATATTAAAATCTCATAAAAATTATATTAGACGGGTGAAATTCAATTATAATTGAACGCTATTATGGGATCACATCACTGCTTACTTGGCTGGAATGCAGATTGCCCCGTCGACACTTTGAATAGGGTTGTTAATACAAATGCACTGTTTATCAGAAGAAAACTCTCAACTCAACAACTCAATACTCCGTAATTTGGAGTTTACATAGTTGTTAACAATGTTCAACATTTCATTTTCGTTCAGTATCGTTTCGTGAACATGCAAGTTAAATATTAATATTGTGGGATTATAGAACGGTAGAGGACCATTCTATATTCCCTTGTAAGAGGAGTATGTATATTTATGTTAATTACGGGCTTTGACTCAGTAAGAATCAATTGAATGCTACTCGCTGGTCTGGAATGTAATGAAGGAAGGACATTATGGAAATTAGGTAAAAGTAAAGTAACCAAGGTGGGTATTGAACACCACATCTTCCAATTACGCGTCGGATGCTCTACAACTTGAGCTACCTGGTCTTAGTGTAAATACGCTAAGATAACTCCTAGCCTTTTCTACAACTTACAACTACTTATCCTTCCCACAATATTGAACACATATATAATGATAATCATCATTCCATTTCTCACAGTACGAGACTGAAAGACGGTGATGGTGATGGAACAACTTTTTACACACATTGGACAGTCATTTTGTTAATAGTCAATCAAAATTTTGTCTATTGAATCCAATATTCATCAAAAGTTCCAATAAAAATGTATTTTTGCAACTCCAATAAAGACAAAATCAATTAAAAAGAATAACGACTACCAATGAAAAGCATTCGATTGCAGATTTGTTCCGAGAGAAAATGAAATAGAAGAGAGTAGAGAATTTCATGATAAATCAAATCGAACAATTATTGCACCACAAATTATACACAAACGGATATCGTATTTATTGTTATTGATGACGTAAGTATAGCAAAAACAAGTGCGTTTTCAGTTCTTCTTGGAGGTTATCTTTTTATACAAGTCTCTACGATAAATCCCATGCAACTCTTCCACGAACCAGTCCACAACGTGGTGGCATATTAATCGGAAGATGCAAATTAAGCACATATTTACCCGGCCGCCCATCACATATCTATAATCAAATGAGGGCCAGTAGATAGGGATTATAAGGATGATTAGTTCCACACTCATGAAAAATTGTTGGATGAATTGGTGACCTTGAATCCACCAAACCGCGCAAGATGGCCTTGCACCCTGTTAGAAATGAAGAAAAATCAGTTTAAATCATGTAATCTTATCGCTAAATATTTATTAGTGAGTAAAATTAAGCTGCAAACCTTTTGCGTTCCTTTCAAGAGGAAGGTAGTCCCGATGAACTGTGGAAAGGAAGTGCTTAAGCTAATCGTGTTTACCAGGAAAGCTGTTAAATCTATGATAATTTATCAGAATCCATTAAAAGTAACCCAATTTAAAGTGTGTAAAAATAGATTTATAAATGAAAAATGAGTAACCTTAACTGATTGCATTCCAGCTCAAATGAAACACTTTGGAGACTGCCCAGAGGTTACAAAGAATGTAGAAGGTACACCATGCCAAGAGAAATATCCACTAGAATTGAATTTAGAAACTTGTCAGAGGAAAATTAAGAATAAAATTGGAGGGGGAATAACTGTTTTTTTTTCTTACGAAAAGAAGTTTCCCAACGAATCTGGCACGTCTCCTCGCCTTCTCTGGTTCAGCAGGCTCCATATTTTGACCCTTCTTAATTTTTAAAAAGTACGACAGGTTTTCTTGAGTCCGTTCCTGATAGATTTAAAGCTTGATTTGAGATTTGATGCTGTCAACAGCATTGGCGAAAGGTGAGTAGGAGTGAGACATAATTTTACTCGTGATGAATGCATAAAACGCGTCATCCTATTGTCCATTGTAAAGCAAACTTTAGCTTTGTCGTCAATAAATTAATGTCATGTTACATACTACATACCCAAGACTGTGAATGACGTAATGCCAGCCAAATTAATTGTGAAATAAATGGTGTCATATAAACTAAAATTCATGAAAATACTTTACATTTATATAAGCGTGTAAAAACAATTCCATAAAAGTCAAAGTCAATCTCTAAAGCAAGAAGTTAAGATGTACTTTTAAATCAATTAGAATATGTTAGTTTTGAAGGATTTCATATATTTCCTAACTAGCATTTAACAATTTAAGCATATTTATTTCCTTCAGCAATTTAACACAGGTGCTAGTTCCACTTTTTACAATCTGCAAGTTTGAAACCATATAATTCTTAGCTTATTGAATGTCAAAAGTTGTCAAGTTTGCATCCAAAAAATTAACTGTTGAATTCCCCATTTCTTAAAATTTCTTCCATTTTTTCCATCCCACACGAGAAAATAATTGTATAATTCTCTCAGAGAGAGGACAAGTTAACATGCAGGTCTGTCAGCTCTACTCCTCATGAATAATATGTTCCAATGCTAAGAGATAGCCTTGGCTGATGTGATAGCTGGTTTTGTAGTACACCATCATCATCATCTTGCTATGCTGTTGTACATGGGTTCAGTAGGTTCCCGTTTTTCTACCCAACTTTAACTCACAAGACAAGCGAAACTAAGAGCAAGCTTAAGAGAATTTGGTTGAAATAGAGCTCGGTTAACGCGATCGTGTGACAAGGACATTGTACTCGACCAAAATCTTCCAACTTCTTTCCAGAGAAAGCAAGCAATGTCGAACGGATGAATGAATGAATATGCATCGTGCTTTCGTGGTATCTCAAGCTCAGAGCTGGGGGACCGGGACAGTTCCGGTACTCGGTACCGGTCCTCGGTACTTTTTCTAGCATGCGCCGGTACTCGGTACCGGTCCTCGGTACTTTTTCTAGCATGATCCGGTACTCGGTACCGGTCCCCGGTACTTTTTCTACTATGATCCGGTACCCGGTACCGGTCCTCGGTACTTTTTCTAGTATGAGCCGGTACTCGGTACCGGTCCCGGTCCTCGGTACTTTTATGTTATAAGCGGGTCCTCTGTACATTTCTGTCATAGTTAGATGCTCAGTAATTAGCACCTTTAATAGTCTAATAATAATAGACTACAACTAATCAGTTTCGAGAATTAAAACATTTGCATGCATTCGTATTCCCACATGCAGCCCTTGAATGTAATTCATATATTAATGTTAGTGGAAGTTTGTCAATGTGTGACCAGGAAAGTGCACTAGAAGAGTGCAAACCGAGAGACAAACAAACTTAATTGAAAAATGTATAAATTTCATTCAGCCATGTAGTAAAATACAGGACGCGAATGTTAAATACTGAAAAATATTCATAAACATTGGGGGACCGGGACCATTCCGGTACTCGGTACTTTTGCTAGCATGCGCCGGTACTCGGTACAGGTCCCGGTCCAGGACCGGGACCGGACCGGACTGGAAAGTACCCCAGCTCTGCTCAAGCTATATGAAAGCGTTTTGCTGATATTCCTTGTCATATGAACATATGATGCTCCAGAAAATGCTGCTACTCTAGTTGTATAATATTTTGGTTTTCCTTTGCTCACATTCCCATAAAAATGATGCTATAATAGTAGAGTAAAATAGTTGCGGGTGAGGTTGTTGTCGTTGTGCTTTTGTAAGTGTAACATTACCTCAATGACGACGAAAACTCGTCGTAACTCTTTCTTCCATTGATTTTTCAATTTCAGGACTTTAACGCACACGATAATAATTCGAATATTTATCCATTATTATTAGTCATTACATTAAAAACCAACCGTGTCCTACAAACTATACATTATTCATGATATTTTAACATGAGCCTTGTCGCATTTTCAAGAAGAACTTAGACACGCATGATTATGGGATTGCAAGCAAAAGCAAAGTTATAGTATATTCAATTGAGAGGTCTTCTTTTGGAACATGTATGTATCAGCAGAAAGCTCTTGCCTGGCTCATGAAATGCTCACTCTCGCTCCGCATCCGTTTTGTTGAAGGTAATTGGAAGATTTTGGTCGAGTACCACGTCCTGGTCACACGATCGCGTTACCCGAGCTCTATTTCAACGAAATTCTCTTAAGCTTGCTCTTAGTTTCGCTTGTCTTGTCACTTAATGCTTGCAGAAGCAATGAGACCCAATGAACCCATGTACAACAGCGTAGTAAGGTGATGATGATGGTGTACAAAACCAGCCATCGCATCAGCCAAAGCCAAGCTCAGCTCAAAGCAGATGCTAGGCTGAAGGAATGAAAGTGTGTGAGAGAGAGAGGGATAAAGGGCTAGTAGAGCCAGAATTGGATTATTTATGCGGAGAGAGAGTGCACCCTGTAATTGTACACCTTTAAATGAGAAAATTGAGGATTTTTTTTTAATGTTCTGGTTTTCAGAAAAAGGATCGAATGTCACTAAATAGAAACGGGTGAAAGAAGCGAAATTGAAACGGATGAATGTTAATAAGCAATAGATAAAAATGTATTTCTCTCGATATCTCGAATATCCCGATATACATACTTTCAAAGTAGATAAACCCGACAGTTCGAGATGTAATGATGTACCTTTAAAATACATTGATACGCATTTAAACACTTTGGTACACCTCCTGAGTGATCCCTCCCTACCCCCTAACAGATTGCTTTCAAAACCTCTGAGTGATTCTCTCCAACAAGCCTCCGTGAGTGATCCCTTGCTCTAGAATTTTATTGTTACTTTTATGGGGTCAAAGGTCACACTGGGGTCACCTAAGAATTTGGGGGCCCCATTTATGAACTGTTCTTTCCAGTAGCTTCATTTTGATGTATCACAACCTACACCTTACTTTTCAAAAACATTGACCTGACCTGTGACCCAGGAGTTCCCCTGAACCGATTTGACCCATCTTCGAACTCGACCTTACTTCTGACCTAAGATATCGATTAGTGATAACAGAATTCAAAAAAAGGAAACCGTTTTTGAGTTATCGTGCCCGCAGACGGACAGACGATGTCCTGAGTCTTTTCAATATATACCTAAAGGTACATAATAAAAAGTAAATGAAAAATGTTCCACATTCAAGTAATAAATGCTTCGGATTTGAGATTGAATGGGGTTCAAGTAATGTTTGTGATTAAAGACAGAATTTGAAAAAAATAAAGCTAACTCGCTTTAAAAACCTAAAGTATTTTGTTTAATAAATCACACTTTATTCAACGCTATGAAGGGAAAACTACAATGTCAGTTTTAAATCAAATTTGACAGCTCAATAATATGGAATGGCTAGTGAGAGACCCATGCATTTGACTCTTCTCATTCACTGGGAGCTGATCTTCATTTGACACGTCATTTTGACATTTGGGCTCATATACGGATGTTGCTGCTCATATGGATAGAGAATAGGATGACGGGTATACGAGTGAACGTTTGGAGTAGATGTGTCGTAATGTTTGTTCGGATATAACTCACCATAATTAATTGCTGTCGGACGTTCCTCAAAGCCAAGCCATAGTTTCCATTGTCTTCGTAAGCTGGCATAATTCCAGGTTATTCCTATTCATCGCCACATATCATTCCTAAAATAAAACGTGTAATGTATGTGGAAGTATGCAGTGCACGAAAGTTGCCCATTAACTTTTTATGACTTTGTGACGCATGCATTAACAGGTATAAATGATTTTATTGCTTTCCAAAGTTTAATTATAAACAGATTCATACAAATCATGTACACTAATACTTGCTCTGCTAATATTTAAAGGTATAAATTGGTGTTACACAATAAATGGCTAGTTGATGGGGCTAGTCATAATATTTCGAACTAATTCTGAATTAATTGGCCCATTTTTTCACCAGCTGGAACGCCCTGTCGTATAGTAATATGGGTGTATATTTGGACTTTTACCTTGCCATATGTGTGTGCCATGCCGATAACAAAATCTTCGACAATCTCTGCAAAAATGTCGATCAAGTTTTTTTTTCTTGGTAGTTTCAGGTTCAACTTTGTTTGTGTCAGATTGCGCTTGATCAGCTTGAAAATGGAATACAGGACACATTAAAATCAATTTACACGAGTTAAAAAAAATATGAAATTAATTGTCATCATATCATTGCGAGTATGTGTTTGGATGTTGAATTAGATAACTTACTGGAGACTGGCTCGGAACGTAGAACGCGATATTTGCCTGGCCTGGAACGACATTTCTTGTCACAGGTAACGCAGATATACTCTAAATTAATTACTCATTAGATTCTTTATATCTTTAATTATATTAAGTTAATGTCTCAAAAAACTTCATAATATTTGATTTGCTTACGTGCTCCCAGACAAATTGGTAATATTATGAGAAGAAGACTTAGACTTAGGACCAATATGAATTGTCGCATTTTTCTAGAAATTTTGCAGAATAATCAGATCAAGATCAAGCAAAAAGACGGGATGACTATTATGTACGTCTGAACTATGAATGTGAATGCCTTGTGCATTAACTGAATTTATTGCATAAATAGTAATCCATTTCCGTATTTTTTTAATTGCTCGCGTCATTGTCTGGCAGTTTAGTGCAATAATAAGTGATTACGGAAGCCACCACACTAGCTGATATGAGATACCCGACCGTTACTATTATATCCGCAATTAAACAGTCATTTAAAACCATCATGAATCCCAACTAGTGACTCATGCTGTTTAGGCATACATATAGGCTAAAGTTGTTTTTTTTTGCAAATTGTGTCATGATTTGAAATGTCGCCGTTGTTTGGTTGGAGGGCAACCAACAATTTTGGTTTTGGATTTGGTTTAGATTAGATTTATGTCATCTATTTTGCATGCATTACCAGTACTAAAGCTTATTATTTCTCGACTATTAAGTTCATTTTTATGCTATAAAACCTTTGTGAAAAAGTTAATTTTAGAAGGAGATTTAATGTCACTTGAATTGACTCAGCTGGTTTTAATGGTCCACATAATATACGAGATTTGATTTTGAATGGTGAAAATATATGAGCGCGTAATTTTGAATGACTCGTTAAAATCTGCCCAAGTTAGTATCTACCTTCTTGAGACACGGCAACACCTCTAGCAATCAAAATTATATTGTTTTTTTTTTAAATTTTCGTAAGCACATGCATAAGTAGTTAGAAACCGAAACGTCTGCGTCAGCATTTCCTCCAGCAACTGCACATTTAAACCAGCAACAGAGATTTCCATTTCCATATCAAAGACCACCAGTTCCACAATCGCAAAGATGATCAAAGCAGTAGCACTTTCTAGTCTCGTTACTTACTGCTTTTAACTGAGATCATTGGAGCTTGATGCAGTGACCAACGTTGCAAATGTTTTCAATGACTATTATTACTTAAAGTTTATTTTTAATTTATCATTAATGTTTTTGCTTGTACTAGCATCTTCAAAACAATTTTTCTTTCAAATACTTCATTTACTTCACATGCCATAAGTTAAATGTGCGTCAATACTGAATGCGCAAGCAAGCTGTTGTTGGTTTTACTTTCATGCAAAACGAATGCATTTTATTATTGAGTTCGATCCTATCAATTGAGCCCAATATATATGATATTTTATCTTTCATTTGACACATTAATTCAAAAGGTTGCTTCCGCGAAAGGTTGCTACACAAATTTTACTTTTCGTGCATGTGTATTTACGTTTGAGCATATTTTTTCCTGCTTTGTACTTAATTTTTTTTAATACATTAATCCTGTCGTGGGATTTAGCATGTGAATTTGTTCAAAAGCAATTACAAATAAAATAAAATGGCTAACCATTTTACAACAACTGCGACCTGCAAACCCAGTTTTTATTGTTACCACAAAGCTATCGTTATACCGAAAACAAATAAAAACTTTACTCCAGGCCTTCCCACGGGTAATTACTCATGATAGAGGATTTAGAAACAATTCTGAATTTGCGTATGCTGAAGTAGGATGTCCATGACCATGACAGATTTTGTTAAATTTAATGTTGCATGTTTTGGCAATGTAATGTACAAAACAACAAGTTCAAACCAAAGTTTCCTGGTATTGAGATGGAATAAGGAAAATAACTTTAATTAATGTTTATGTTTATTAATATAATTTAACAAGTTTTATGTCGCTTTTAACCTATTTCGACGAAATTGTGATAGTTTCGTTACAAAAACAATTATGCACTATTCAAAAATATTTCATTGTTCTTTTACTGACACACGCCACTGCAGTGGAGTCGTTAAAATCGGCCATAGTTAGCATCTACCTTTATGAGCCACACATTCCTATCAAGTTCAAATGGGTAATTAATGGCGAGCAATGCGATATCGTTTCTTGGCATATACTGCTCGTGCACCACAACTTGGATGACATCCCGGTGCTGTCCCCACCAAGGGTACCCATATCTGTGAAGCTCACCAGCGACAACTTTGTAAATATGCGGATTTTGGCTGTCAAACACACAATGTGCGGCTGTTATAACTAGTTGAAGCCCATTTACGACGATAAATGATCCGCCACAATGGAATTGATGGTTTACGTAGATAGCAACCTGGTATGGAATTTCACCATAACGGGCTGCTTGACCACCCATAATTCTTTCTTGGCTTCTCAAGAATGCCTGACGAGATTCTAACTCTTCGCAGACAGCAAAACACAAAGGTGCTCCTACTAAAATCAAAGAAACCAGAATTCTATTCATGGTTATTCTGAAACAAAAACAACTCCAGCCCTAGCTTTTCTGCCAAGAGATTGTTGATATGGAAGTTATTTCTTACTATTGTTGTGACAAGTAGAGGCAGGCTACCTTTACTTATGCTAGCTAATTTGTGTGTTTAGGATTTGTTGAGCAGCCTTTTATACATAATTCTCTGACGTTGCTTTCAAACGTTTCATGTAAATTACAGTGACATGTGGTACATTATTGTGGATTTTAAATATTGTTTATTTTATGCTTCACCAAAAAATCATAAAATTTCTAGGCTTATAATTAAACATGTTTTGAATTTTTCGTAACTTAAAGCAATAATGGATGTTTGCGTCTCATATTACTTTATCAATTTGTGCAGAGTTACTCAATCAAATTTTAAGAGTCTATTATGAATGAACTATGAACTTCACAATGCAGAATACTTTATAATATGGACCTAAAGGTCCTAATGGGCATACATAAGCAATTGCACATAAATCATAGTTCATCAAAGAAGATACAATCAAATAAACCACAAGTAACGTAGTTTTATGTGAAAGCAACATATAATTTTATTATAATTGTGTTGTAAAATGTACTATCTAAAGTATAATTGTCGAAAGCATCTACTTTCAACAAGAGAAGAAATTCTGATTGCATGCTTAACGGAACTTTGGCAGTTTATGCATGCCAGGGTGTCGAAACCAGGTGATTCGAATTACAAACAAATCATATATCATAAAACATAAATATACTTTAATCCCGGAATCATATTGTAGTAATCGAGGATTTTAAACATCTCTGAATTTGTGTATGCGGTTAAATTTAATGTTGAATGCACATCGGCAACGTAATGTAAAAAGGCCAAGTTCAAGCCAACAAAAGCTAACTGACATTGAAATGAAATAAGGAAACTACCTTCTTTTTATTATAATTTGACACGTTTTATGTCGGTTCTAAACTTATTTTGACGATATTGTGATCATTTCACTTTAAAATGGAACACGAATTTTTGTTACAAAAACAGTTTTGCCTGATTCACAAATATTTAATTGTTGCTCTGCTGACATAGTGGTGGAGTCGTTAAAATCCGCCAGAGTTAGCATATACCTTTATAAGCCACACCGACGCCTATGGTAATAAAAAATATTATTTTATTTTATTTTCCTGTACATACTTGCGTTTAACTAGAAACGTAAATATTTCCTCATTACCTGCACATTCCAACGTGCAGAGATTGCTATACGTACGACCATCAGTTCCACAATGAGGATCACGGAAGTAGAAGCAATGGCATTTGTTAGGCATCTCCTCTGGTACTGGCCGGGGAATTTTTCTTGAACGGCCGCGCCAGGGGGAGCAGTCCCCTTGCTCTATAGAAAGAAAGAAAGTAGCAATTAGCATGACATGAATTGCAAAGACTACTCCAAGTAATTTCATGTCAGTGGTTCTGGTGTTGGATGGATGTGATCGAGGTGAAAGTCTGAAAGGAAATGATACCAAGAAGCCTTAAATATAATTGTCTTTGTTATAGTTCGTTCAAGATAATACTAAAATCAGTCAGTCACTTGAGACGGTTGTCATTAATGGTTATTAAAATATGTGTTCCTAATTATCATTTTGTTTAGAGTTTTCTTCTGAGTTTCTGGTGGCTTGATGATTTGATGACGACTGGTACAAATGGCTTGCAGTAAAATTTATAATTGCTCCTTTGTGATGGAATTTATGTAGCTTTCTTGAGAGTGTAATCAAATCCTTGCATAAATTTAAAAACTTTGGTTTCATATGAAGGAGGGTGTCCACTAAAATTTAAACAATATTTTGAATTTTCACTATGCTTCGTTTGCTTTCCAATATTATAACACCTAGAGTTATGAATAGAATATATATGGTTCTCAAAATACAAGGCATATTGAGTTGAAATATGCATATAAATGTGGTTATGAAAGGTAAAATAAGTAATTTTGGAGATTTTTCATAAAAATTGCTGTCAAACCCACCAATGGAAGAAATAAAAAGTAGCGTTACGTGCTGTATTATTGTGCTTTCATACAAATCAAAATCATTTATGAAAAACAATGATGAAAATTTTGGTTTTTGCTCCTGAATTTTCGACATGAATATTTGATATTTGCTCACACGACATGAATATTTAAGCGCAGCTACAGAGCTAGAACATTTCAGTTCTTGATGTAGCAGCTCGAGCTGGTTTGCTGGTCTCTCACAGAATCTTGGTTTACTTTAACCCCGATATGAGCAATGTTTTGGAAGCTCTGTAGCTTGGTATAATCTCCTTTCACAACTTGAGAATATTCTTGCTTTGAAAATTTCCAATTCTCCCATTGGCTCTCCTTTTCCCATACTTTTACATGCTGTCAGCTGCTTCAGCTGTAGCCACAAAACATGTTGTGGCGTTACTCAATCTTTCGCAGTTAATTAATGGGTAAAGTTTAATTAAAATATTGTTGGATATGGGTGTGTTTACTTAATAAAGTCACTAACTTCGCAAAATTTTTAGAATTTTAAATGTTTTTTTTAATTTTACTAAGAGTTTTCATAAGGGATAAAGTTACAAAAGAGCTGTGTAATTTAATCGAACAACAGGAGCAAATAAAATTTAAACACTTAATAAGGTGAAAACATAAATTTTTTAAAGCTACAATGTCTCCTCCATGTGAAATGAAGAAGGCAAAGTGTTTATAATATTCGTAACATTTCGAAAAGAGCTTATTATAATTTAGGTTTTCATGAATTTTCATCGGAATTTGACCCCCTATTTACTCTTTTTAGAGTGTCGTTCTAAAACTGACTATTTTTATGTGGATAAGCTGGAGCTTTTATGCCAATAAAAAATTTCATATAATAAATGATACAAGAGGAGAAAGTTGATGTGGAAGATTAAATTTTATGTTAGTTTTTTTACAACTTTTTTTGGTCAAAGTTGAATAGATCCCTATTTACGCTTATACTCTGACTCAATGCTTGTCTTTTAGTCTTGTCAATTGTAATGTTATAAATAATATGGTTTGTTAAGGGGAGATCAAAGGGGGCTTCCAATTAGTAGTCGCAACGGGATGAGAAATCTCGTTTCTGTCCCGGGAAAAATCTCATTTAGTAACATTCGGGTAACCCGTTTATTCCCGGGATCCCGATAAGATATTGTGTGTATGCTGGTACATGTTTCATAATTAACTCAACTACTTGTTAGTTACCAAATTTTGGGTTGGTTACGATCTACACATATGTATTTAGTACAGAGACCGGGACCCGATCGAGATCTCGGGAAATCTCAAAGGGCTACGAAATATCATCGGGTTGCCCATCGAGATCTCATCTGCGACTACTACTTCCAATCCATAACAGTTGGACAGACAGAATTGATCCACTACCACTTTGTGAATCTATGAAGCCAGCGTAGCAACAACCGATAACCAGTACTAGTACCAGTACCTGACTAAGACTTCCAAGGAAACCGGTGTCATGTGCAGTAGTTTCAAATTTCTACAAATCGGTTGACTGTACTCAGAAAAGAAGAGTTTCGTTTTCTATAATATAAAAAAACTTGTTATTTTCGTTCCAAAATTCAGGAATAATTTTTTTACTTGGTAATAATTTTTATAACTAAACACTGATTGATTATTGATTCATTCGTACCTAGCTGATAAAAATCTTGTGATTCTGGTGTTATTGATGATAATTTGAATTTTTTTAAACATTGAATTGCAGATATGGAGGAACCATCCAATATTTGCGAAGTCTTGAAGGAGGTGGAAGTGGAAAGTGAACCAAATTCGGACTTTTTCAGCTCACTTGACTTGTTTGGGGATCAACAGGATGGGCACCTATCAATCAAACAAAAAGTTACTAACCATCACGACGATGAGAAGGAAGAGGATGATGAAAATGAGAAGGGGAAGTGGGTTACTGAAAATAAAATATGTTTGATATGTGGCCAAGATGTGGTTATGTATGACGCTGATGGAAAGCTTATCAACAATGAACGCTATTTTGTTAACGGGCAAGAGAGGACATGGAGCCGAGCCGAGTTGTTCTCCTCTCTCTGTCGTGCATTGAGATTATTGAAAAGTTATGGGAAACTGAAAGAAGACTGGCATTTTGAGGGGAATGGAGACGAGTCTCCATTTCCTTTTTGTGGAAGGTGTGAACAACTGATGAGCGCCTTAGCAAAGGTTTACGATGAAATAAAAGTGTTGAAGAAAAAGCTGAAGGAGAAAATGCTGGATGCAGAGGAAGAAATGTATGTAAAGAACCAACTCTATTCAAGAAATGGTCAGCGTTATTTTACTTTTAGGCAACTTGTTTTATTGGGTATGAGATGATGACATTTGACATTTTCCCATTTGAGTCTTGTAAGTATGAAACTGATTACATGAATCATTTAATTATTTGATTTGTGTAGATAAATTCAGAGGCAAAATTGGTGAGCTGGAACCCATGGTGAAAGATTTGCCAGGTGTTTACTTGAATTCATCATTCATGTCCAATCCAATTGCAACTGCAATGATCTATTTTAATACTTAATTACCTTTGTGCCTCTAGATAAAATGAAGGGAAAAGTAATCACTCCAAACACTGCTACCAAAACCATAGAAGTCAGTCAGTCAGAAAATCAAAAAAGAAAATCTCTTCTCCTTGTCACACATGAGGCAAACCCAAGTGATAGCTTAGACAAGCCCCCAAACACAAAAACTTCCAGACTCGAAGTGGAACCAAACCGCTCCAGTGCATCAACTCCAACGCCAACGCTTAATGAAAATTCATTTAAAATTGCATCACGTCCTGTAAAATTTCTGAAGCGGAAGCAACGTTCAAAAAGTGGGAAGATAAACCTCCCTCTCTACATCCCAGACACAACGGGTTTCATGGAGAGAGACATAGCAACAGGAATCATTACTTACAACACAGGTTCAGGAAATGTATCCGGAGCACAGCGACTCAATTTCACCTTCACCCCAACAACAGATTCCCAAGGGGTTAGCAAATATCAATGTTCACTATGCCAGGAACTTGTCACCCGCTTGTCTGATAAGTGTCGTGAACAACAATCAGTTTTTCGTCAACACTACATCAAATTCCATACTGATCGCTACAAATGCAGAATCTGTCCAAACTGGAATGTTCCCATGGATCGAAACGAGCTCTACTCTCACCTCCAATCCGAACACAACATTGACAGTCAACAGTATTCCAAAATCTGCTCAAGACTTTACACCAAAAAATATGTGGCCAAGAAGCGACCCACTGCTAGAAAATGTGAGATTTGTGAAGCTCCATTCAAAACCCTGAATTCTCCAGAGTATATGTCTCATCGAATGTCTCATTTGAGTGAGTCCGATAAGCTTTTCATTGCCAACAATCCCAGAAAGGCAACAAGACCTTGGGATATCGTTAGTGGGATGCTAAGTGAAGAAAATATTGTGACTGGCTTGTTCAAGCGGTGCCCTACGTGTGGGAAACTTGTTAAGAATTTAGTTAAGCATGAAAAGGATCATGATAAACCTTTTATTTGTGATATTTGTGGGAAAACTTATTCTCAAAAGTTCTTTTTACAAAAACACATGAAAAAGGAGCATCCAGATGGAAAACCACAGCCATTCTACTGTAAGTATCCTGGCTGCTCCACAACCTTTATGGGGGAAGACACACTAAGCGTACATGTGGAAATGGAACATAAAACAAGTGTAGAATTTCAAAAGGGACGGGTATGCTCCCGTTGTGGATTAGTTAGCAAATTATCCAACAACATCAAGAGACATGTGGAGACTGTTCATGATAAGGTCGAAGGATATACTTGTTCGATTTCTGGATGTGGGATGAAATTTAAGTTAAAGAAATACCTAGACAAACATTATTCAAGTAAACATAATAGTACTAATGTAAAACAAGTGGAAGTTGTCAGATGTGAATTTGATAAATGTGGAATGGTCTTCTCGTGTAAAGAGTATCTCAAACGTCATTTGAAGACGGTGCATAAACTTACCAAATCAATGTAATAACAGCATACAACAATTTAAAGCGGCACATTTTTTAAATATATATGTTTGTTAGTTATTTATTTATTACGGTGCTCTTTTTAATTTTACGTTGCATGAATAAATTTTATAATTATTATACAAAGTTTAAAAAACATTACAATGATAAACCCAAGTAAACAACGGTTTATTTTCTATCTGACTAACACGAATGATATTACATTCACAAATAGGGATTTGATAATACCATCTATGTAAAATACTTTATGTGATCAAACAGAGGAAATAGAAATAAAATATTTCAACTCATTTTCAAACTCCGCTATCAGTTCATCCAAGTCGGCTCTGCTTCTGAGCAAGTTAGATTTCTCCACAAATACACCTGCACAAAAATTTCCATCATGACAGCTTACCCCAACACCGGCACCTAAAAATGAAAAAAAATATCAAATTATACTGAGGTTTTAGATAGAATGTTGATGGGAAACGAGAAACCGAAATTATTTTTATTAACAAAACAAAAACAACTCACGAAACCCATTTACTAACGGTGGCACTCCAAAAACCAAAGCAAGTTCCTTTCCCTTTACTGTGGCTGGGTCAACAACTCCTGGCACGTTGGAAACATAATAAGCCAGTTTGAAACCGGATGTAAAAATCGCTTGGATCATACAGGCCGGAAGTGACCCAAGAATGTGAGTAAATACGCTGCTTGTAAGCACACCCTCCACCTTTGTCAATCCTTGAATGTTTTCATTAATTTTGGCAAGTCTCTCAACCTTATCTTCAATTCCGATTGGTATTAAAGTGCCTGCCAAAAATCCCCTGTCTTGGGGATATTCATTGGGATATGGCAACAAGGCAAGCGTTACCCCACCAAAAATTTCATCCGATAATTGATATTCTCTCCGTCTACACACAGTTTTCAAAGAACTTGTAAATGCTGTGTGAAATACTGCTTGTGTACAGCAATTAAAAGTTTGGCGAATAAGCTTCATCGTTTTCAAACTCAATTCCAGTTTTGTTCTTCCTATCATTTTGCTTCCATAAAGATTCTCATCATGCATTACTTGTTCTTTAGAAATTCCTCCATTTTTTAGTATATTGTGTGGGAAGACGAAAAACAGCTTGATGTAGAGCGCAACTTTCATGATGAATGGAACATGTGGAATAGGTGGATTAACAGGATCAAAACTGAGTTTTGGCGAGGGTTTATCCACAACGCAATTTCGAAGAAATTGTGCAAATGAGATTCCATCCACATATGCATGGGAAATTGAAATCCCTATAACACTGCATATTTGATTTGTGTCTTCTTTTTTCATTTTTGGAATCACAACTATTTCCCAGCGAGGTTTGGTACAAGTCCATTCCTGGGATGCGATCGGTGCCATCAAACTGAACATTTCTGATTCTGTATGAATTTTCTCAGGGTTCTCCACTCCAGGACAGATTCGAACGTGCTGTTGAATGTTGAAGGACATTCTCACATTTTCAAAACAATAAAATCCAAATTTTGTTACCAACGCGTTGAAAAACAACTTGTATGGAACGTTGCCAGTTATGTCGCTTGTTGAGATATTAGCTAGTATTCGCTTTTGGAGACGTTTGACGTCACAAAAGTCCTCGATGAAAAGGAAAAATGTGATATTCACTGAATCAGGGTATTTATTGGACGCAACAGTTCCATTAAAGGGAGGCACCAACTCATATCTTCCTTTGTAGAACAGACAAAAAATTATGGAAACGAAAGAGCGCCACAATAAAATTAAAATTAAGGGGACACAAAAAACGATTAACGCTAAATAAAAAATAATGAAAGATCGTGTTGCTTTAAAGAGATTGGTTATCCAGAGACCGATTCTCCTGCAGACTCCGCCCTTCGAAGCTTGGACCACCATTTTGAAATATTTTGCTAGTTTATGTGTCTGCCACTTTAGGATTCTGGAAGTAAATAAGAACTAAGTGGTATTGATGGTTTGCTACATTTTCATAAAACTCAAACACATTACCTTCATATGTTTTACAATATGGAAAAGCATGCAATGTATGGACAGGCTTTTATTGAGTCTTCTTAAAGAGATAAGGAATTAAACCCAACTCGTTTTGATGTTTTTACTCCAATTTCCACAAATATTGACCCGTATTCTAAACTTGTTTTTACATCATCTCTATGTAAAATCGGAAAGCAGTGAATGTATTCAAGCAGGATTACTTAATTATCCATTTGTGTGTGAAAATCTTTCAATCGGTTCTCTCATTTCTTTTTCTGGCAGCAAAGTGTATGAATGTCTCATACCACCATACAATATTTACCTATGTAAGCTGCAATAATGAGTACTTTGTTAGCTAGTTAGGTTTATATTGCATGAAAAACGTGTTCCCGTCCCGTCCATCCATTCGCAAGTGACAGGTTACATTTAATTGAGGTTTTACATTATATAACGAAAGAAATATAAAAACTGCCTGAACAACAAGAGAGTAGTCTCGTGCAAAATAATTAAATATGTAAACTTTGCTTACATTTGGAGATTTTATGTGATCGTGAAAGAATCGTCTACTGGCAATGACAATCGTTCAATATTGTACCACAGGTGTTCATTGGGTGCGAAGAGAATAGGTTTTAATAAATAAAACACGTACGTACAAAAACAATGAAATAAATCATCATCATCCTTCAAGTTACAGATATTACAATGAATTGGATGGAGTCTTAGTCGTAGGGGAGCAAAAAATAAGCTTGAGTTGTCCTCATCAAGATTAAAAAACTGAAATTCATTGGAAGAAGCGAAAAGTCGTAAGACGCTTTAGCAAGTTCTGGTTAGAAAAACAAAATCATACTGACGTATTTGGTAATAATCTAGAGGAATATTCTATCGCATTTCAAACTGGTTTTATATCATTTACATGTAAAATCCAACCATGCATGGAAATTTAGTATGTAGAGACGTCCGTAATTGTACGATTGTGTGTGAAAATTGAAAATATTTCATCAATCTATTTTCCTGGCTGTGAGGTTCATGAAGAACTCAACACACCCACATACATACTTATGGTTTGACTGTTTGAAAAAATGTAAGCTGCAGCGAATAAGTTCGTCGTGAAAACATATAATAAAATTTAAACACAGCGTTGTTTCAAGCATCATTCTACATCCATCCTCTAACCAAAGTGAATAGGTTTTTGTTGCTTTGTTCTTTATCATTCTTGGAAGCATTTTATCATATCAACAACATATTTAAAGTGATAACATGTCAATGGTGAACGAAGGACATCAGAGTGAATGGATTTTCATCATATCTTCCAGTTTCTGCAGTCATCCTTGTAAACTTGTCATGTCAGATTTATACAGGAAGTTAAAGTTTCTACATTGCAATAATGAAAACGGTAAGAAAAATTCATTATGTAGACTCTCGCGTTGCAAAATAAAATATATTATGCATTTGTATGAAGCTTTCCGAACAAGGGAATTTATTACCTATATTGCGTGCACGGCTAATTTTATTTTATATAAACATGTTGGAAATTATTGTGCACACAAATTTGTTAGCAAAGTGTCCTCAAGCTCGTTTAAGTGTGTCCAGTATATATTTCTTGGAATCATAAACTCCACGACCAAACGTTAAACACGGCTTTCATGAAAATTGTGGTTGTAGTCCTTGTCCAAAAGCCTTTCCATTTTAATTCCATGATCATGATATTTTAAATCGCATAAAATACACATTCATTCGAATGCTGAAGGTAACTTAACAAAAGACGTCAGCGTCAGCATTGAAACCTGTATCAGCTTACAAAAACTCAGACAATAACTTCAGATATTGATAACAATCAGAATTCTCATCTTTGTGTAGTCTTGCAGATAATTGTAGTACTAATATGTTTTTCCCTTGGTTTGACGCACAATTTTCTTAGCCTAGGTGATGTAAGGCTGAACTCACCTTTCCTTTTCTAACCGGTTACAGCGGGGCTTCTTTATTTTATTGTTTCAAACGCGGTTTGATCGTCTGAAGCCATCCACTCAATTCATTCAAAACGGTGGGAAATAATGAATACATAAAATTATGAAGTTGAAAGCAACGAAAAGTGCAGGTTGGTGCAATATCAAAGTACACGCTGAACAGGTAATAAATGTCAGTGCTTATGAAATTTGTTTCTGAGCAGCGGCATAGCTACAAGAAGAATGATTTAATGACAAAAATTTCCCACAAAATATTGGTGGATATCGTTATGCAAATATTTTATACTATCATAAATGGCTTACTTACTTAGTTACGACTTGTGACTTCCTTTCAAACAATCCGAAAACCTTGTGAAGCAAGGAAACTAGTTTTGTACAACCCAGTTGAATGTGCAGAGGGAACTCTAATGCATTCGTTGTAAAAAAATATAATAACCAGTTCCTATTTCTCACTCTTTTTGTGATGAGTACGGCATATTTAGTCAGTAAATCGCAAACATTAGCATTGATTGAGTTCATAGAGAGTCATTATTACCTCACCAGTACGCTGATAACTTTTCTTAAGTTTTTGAAATCATGGTTTTGTTAAGTCTAAATGTTGCAGTGATTTTGGTGCTTTTATATTACATTTTTAACAGACGAATCAAGTCACGGCCTCCAGGCCCCCTTTCATTCCCATTTGTAGGAAATCTTCCAAATGTGTACTTTCACAGAAAATATCCAGATATCCCAAGTGTTCTTAATGAGTTTTCAAAGAAATGGGGAAGCATTATGTCACTAAAAATTGGAAAGGCGAATACCGGTGAGTTCTTCTGTTAATTCTCTGCCTTCTCTTCTTCTTTGTTAAATTTCTGTTAACCAGGGTTGTATAATCCCTGGATTAGTAATCTAATCCATTGAATCAGATTAAGGATTAATCTAATCATTAATCCTTAATCCCACCATTTAAAATTAATTTCATTAATCCTTAATCCATTAATCCCACCAATCCTGAAAAATTCAATTAATCCCAAATCCCAGTATTATTTCATTTTCATAATTTAATCTGATTAATCAATCGCATTTGGGATTAATTTGAGGATAAATAAAGTAAATGTTCCAAGATGTTTTATTATACTTTCGATTCTTCCGATAGATTTATATGGAAAATGGTCGTCCTTGATCATTTATAGAGGATGCTGCTTAGATTGGGTTAGCTTGGATTGAAATTTAAATTCTGAAGCGAATATTACACGTGGTTAGCCTGATTTGGCTCAATTTATGGTACGAATTATTCTATACTTGTCCAAATTGACCTATTTAAGATTCCTCTTCCGATTTGAAGTGTCAAAGTGTTTGAAACAGCGATGCTTTTCGAATTATCAATGCACAAAGCCAACATTTAGATTGTAAAGTTCAGGGTTGTATTCGTATAAAAATTAATTGAAGGTTTTCACTGTTTATTTCTTTACCAAATGTTGGATATATCTACATCACGTTTTTAAAATTTTAGAGTAAGGTGATTGTAGAACAAGATTGTTAGCTGATTCCATGAAAAAATCAATACAAATTTTATGGTTAATTCATAATGTGATTATTAATCAGATTAATTAATCCATTAATCATTAATCCAGCTTTTCCGGACTTAATCTAATCCCAAGTGTGATTAAAATAACAGGAAAATAATTCAAATTAATCACTAATCTAATCCCAGAAAATTTCGATGATTAATCCTTAATGCTTAATCCTGAGGTAAAAAAAGTGGGATTATACAAGCATGCTGTTAACAAACAAAATATGGTTTTTATACATATCGCTCTTTATCCAAAAGTTATATTTTCGGAGCATGAGGCTGCATTTGCTATTCTTAATCATGAGAAAGCACTTGGAAAAGCTGTAACCACAGTTATGATGGAAAGAATGATGAATAAAAACATTGGGATAAATTTTGCAAATGGTCAGAATTGGAAAAAGATGAGAAAGTTTACAATGACCAGTTTGAAGTCTTCCGGATATAGCAACTTTTCAAAGGAAATGGCTCATGAGATTCAATGCCTTATGGTGCATTGGGAGACAAGTATTTTAAAATCAAATGAAAATGATATTTTGTTGAGTGACTCAATGTTTGGTGGTGCTGTGTTTAACGTCATATGGAGTCTGTGTACCGGCGGCCAAAGATTTGATTATGACGACAAAAGGTTGATGGATGTTATAGCTGCAACGGAGCAATTTACAAAGAGCACAAATCTTGTCATCGATTGGCTCGCTGTGATTAAAGGATCCAGAAATCTGCTCCCAGAAAGCTGGACGGGAAGTGAAGATTTAAAAGAATGCTTTGCAAAACTAAATTACTTTTGTTATGAAACCCTGCAGCTACACAAAGAGAAAGTGAAACATGAACAGCCAAAGAGTTTCTTTGATAAGTTTGCATGGGAAATTCTTCAAAATTCGGATGGCCAGTGTCCTATATTTACCGGTATCCATTTAGAAAAATTCATTTAGTTTTTTTCATCCGCTTTCTAATTTCCAGGTTACAACTGAAACAACTGTTTGAATTATAACTTTCAGATGATCAGTTTGTAGTCACTCTTCTTGACCTTTTTCAAAATGCTGTGGACACGGTTTCGTCTAATATAATTCATCTAATTCTGAACTCAATTTTGCATCCGGAATCAACGAGGAAAGTTAAATCAGAAATAGATCAGTTTACGGGAACTGATGAAAAAAATAATTACAATTCAATTAAATGTCTGCTAATTTTGTGCTTTAAGGCTTCCATGCACAAGCGCCTTTATATTAGAAACGTTGAGATGGTCTTCAAGTATGCCTTTAGTTGCTCCGAGGGTTGCGACTGAAACGATAAACTTGAGTGGTTTTCAATTCGAGAAGGTAAAAAATGCATGAATATTACAATTTCTTGGTCAGGTTTAAGCGTACCGTTATAATCTAGGGGACATCTCTTCTCGTCAACTTGGCAGCTCTCAACAACTCTAAAAAGGTTTGGAGTGACCCGGAAAATTTCAGACCGGAGCGATTCATTAACAAGTCGACTGGTGGATTGAATCCGGGTAGGACCCGATTAATAATGAGTTTTGGCTCGGGTGAGTACGCCAAATCCTTTACTTTTTAAACTCATTTATCGTTTAACGTAAGCTAGTTTACAATATTTACTTCATCCTCATCGTAGGAAAACGTGTCTGCCCCGCCGAAAAATTTGGGGAGCGAATGCTACTAATCTGGTTTGTGGAACTGATGAAGGCATACGACTTTCTTCCCACAGTTGATTCCTTTTTACAAGCTCGAACACCAACGTTTGCTGTGAGTTATTGTTTGAAGCCACTCAACATAAACATTTCGAAACGTAAAATAGAATAATGATGGGATTTCCAAGAAATGGACTCGTTGCTCATGGAAGGAGAGTAGTCAGACTGAAAATGGTTTCGATTGATAAGCCTTAGACAAAAGGAGTTTAGTTTAACTTTTAACTAGACTCTAGAGCAGAGAAATTATTTTATTTATTGTTTTCCATCTAATCATTGTTTAAAATTACAAATTAAACTTCATACAGAAATACTAATACAACGAAAACTTTATTTCTAGCACATATTTCGAATGGAGTTTGTAAAATGGGTCCCAAAACTACCATTTACTCTAAGACTAAGCAAAACTATGCTGATTTCCTCCCCAAATCGAATTTTATATCGTTGCGGTGGTGTTATTTGAACAATTTTTAATTAATTTTATTCTTGTTATAGAGATTTTTGAGACAGTGATTTTATTGCAAATTACATTTGTAATTTAGGTGTCAAAACTACAAAGTACTTTTGAACTCCAAGCATTGAATTGCAAATTGTAATAATGTTACTTAATAATATTGATGTAAATTGAAAAACTATTACCTCTACTTCGGAGAGAGAATAAGAGAAAGTCGTAGTCGTAAGATATTCAACACATGCCCATTATCATTGATCATATTACAAAGTTTGGGCAGGAAAAAAATGTAATTTCCTTTCGTGATCGAGTAATTAGGAATATTTTATTAAGTTTAGGTTCAGTTTAGTTAAGTTAAATGACTGTTTTGTGACTAATTTTATGAAACTCATTTCGAGATTATGAACCAAAAATTGAATTTTTGCAATTTAAAAAAAACAATAATTATATTTTAGAACACGATGTTGATGCTTTGAAATGAAACATTCCAGTAAGTCTACGTGTCAAAATGTCCCCGATTTCCACATAAGTGCAGAATACAATTCAATAATAATTTTAAATTCTTATTTTGTTAATAAACCCGGTGAAACAGGAGTGTAACGAACAAGCAATTTAAGGTTTATAAAAGAAAACTGATGACATTTGACCCCGAGGATAACATCTAAGATAAGCACGCATATCACGGATGGTCTTTTCTCATGGTTAGCTGTCGAATGATATGCTACACGGTATACCTTAAGCTTAAAAAATGAGAGGGTATGACCTCCTCCCCAGGGGTAACTCCAAATTGTTCTAAAATTGAACTTGATTCCTCATTTTGCCTAAGCTATCGATTGGCGAAAACAGAATTGAAAAAGTCAAAGCGTTCTCGAGTTATCGTGCCCCCGAACGGAACGACGGACAGACTGGTCAAAGCTATAAACTAGCAAAAAATTGCTACTTAATAAAGAAAGATCATGTTGCTTTAAGGAGATGGGATCCCGATTCTCCTGCAGAGTTCCTCCTTCAAAGCTTGGAACACCATTTTAAAATATTTTTCTTTTGTATGAGACTACCAATTTATGATTCTGGAAGTGAATGAGAACTACGAGGTATTGACGTTTTGCTACATTTTCATAACAATTATAAGCATTACGTACAAGTGCTTTCGAATCTTGGAAAAGCACTGTATCAACTGTATGTATGGACAGGCTTTTATTGAGTCTTCTTAAAGAGGCAAGAAATTAAATCCAACTCGTTCTGATGTTTTTACCCCAATTCGCAATTCGCACAAATATTGACCCGTATTTTAAACTGGGTTTTAAATTATCTGCATGCAAAATCCGAAAGCAAATAATATATAGAGCAAGCAAACCACTACAAGCAGGTTTGCTTAATTATCTATTTGTGTGTGAAAATTCTTCAATCGTTTCATTCGTTTCTTTTTCTTGTGGCAACGTGTATGAATGTCGCAAGCCAAGCCATACAATATTTACGTAATTTTTGGAGAAATATATATGTAAGCTGCAATAACGAGTACTTTGTTAGCTATTTAGGTTTATATTGCATGAAAAACGTGATCCTTTCCGTCATTTTACTCACAAGTTACATTTAATTGAGGTTTTGCATTATATAACGAAAGAAATATAAAAACTATGTCTGAAAAACAAAACAGTCTCGCGGGAAATAATTAAATCAGTCAACTTGGTTTACATTGGAGATTTCATGTGATCGTGAAAGAATATATGGTGTTCATTGGGTGCGAAAAGGTTTTAATAAATTAAACACGTACGTAAAAAACCAATGAAATACATCATCATCATCAAGAATTTGATAGAGTCTTAGCTGAGCAAAAACAACCTTATTGTAAAAGGAGTGTTATTGGGTATCTAAAATAAGTTACCCGCATAGAATTAGAGGTTCATCCTATATACTATTATTGGAAACCTTGAGTTGTGCTCATCCAGATTAAAAAGCTGAAATCCTTTGTAGTTGAAAGACGCTTTAGTTTAGCAAGTTCTGGCTGGAAAACAAAATCATACTGACGTATTTGCTAATAATCTACACGAATATTCTATCGCATTTCAAACTGGTTTTAATATCATTTACATGTAAAATCCAATCTCTCGTGGAAATGTGAAGTATATAGAGACTTCCTTAATTGTACGATTGTGTGTGAAAATGAAAATAATTCATCTATTTATTTTCCTAGCTGTGAGATGCATGAACAACTCAAGCCACAAAATACATATCCATACGTATAGCCTTTTCTTGCTGTAGTTCTTCATCATTCTTGAAAGCATCTTATTATATCAACTGCTTGGGTATAAGGGTGAATGGTTTTACGTCATGTATTCCAGTTTTTGCAGTCATCTTTGTAAACTTTTAAGATTTATTCAGACAGTTTAGATTTATTACAACCAACTCTCATGAAAAAGGAAAGAAATGTCCATTATATTATGTAGAATCTCGCGTTCCAATTCCAATATAAATAGATTATGCATTTTTATGAATTATTTGATATGCTTGACATGACCATGCTTTACAAAAAAGCGAATTTACTTCTATTGCGTTCACTCCTGCTTTAATTTTTAACGACATCTTTTATATGTATAGGTCGCACTGAGTCTTTCATCCTCATGTAAACATGTTGGGGCGATCTCTGGATGGTGGAGCCCAAATGTTGGAAATCATTGTGGCATATAATAATTTGTTAGCGCATAATACGTATTCTCATGACTCATTTAAGACTGTATGTTTGTACGCAAGTCATTAAAGTGAGTCCATTGTGTCCTTCAAAATATATTTCTTGGTTATAAATAAATAATAATGAACCCCAAGACCCAAGCGTTCAGTTTAGCACGACTTTCATGAAAATTGTGGTTGTAGTTCTCGTCCAGAGGTATTTCCATTTAAATTCCATGTTCGAAATATTTTAAATGGCATAAAATGCAAATTCATTCGAATATTTCAGCGTCAGCATTGAAACCCATATCAGCTAATAAAAAGCCAGAAAATAAACTTACGAAAATTCTCAGCTTTGTCTGGTCTTACAGATAATAATATAGTTGTAATATCTTAAGAACTTTTTCTGGTTTTGACGCACGATCTTCCTGGTCTCGTCGAAGACGTAAGACTGGCTGAGAGTCTGATTATAGACGCCATTCTTCTTTCTTTCCTGAGCGAGGATTCTTTAGAGTAGGTTAGAATGTTTTGTTGAGTCTGGATACCATGATCCATTTTGGAACAGGTTACATGTTAACATTATTCCCAACATTCTTCCTGGGAACTGGGGGGCATAGTACTTTTGTGATGCACGAGCAGTAAAGATAAATATCATAGCATAGGCTAAACCAGGTAATACCGATGTGTATGAAAATTGTTCCATAGTAAAATTTAATGCAGAGCAGCAACATTTTTTGCTACCTAATGTAGAACCCCGCAGTAAAACATAACATTAGTGTTGACTGAGTTCATGGATAATCATCACAAACTACCGCGTTGAAACTTTTTCTCTAAAAATATGTTTATTTTAGAAGTACATATTGCAGTGATTTTCCTGCTTTTGTTTTACATTTATAATAGACGCAACAAATCACAACTTCCAGGTCCCTTTTCTTTCCCATTTGTGGGAAATCTTCCAAGTGTGTACTTTCACAGAAATTACCCGGATATTCCAAGTGTTTTTACAGAGTTTTCGAAGAAATGGGGAGATATCATGTCCTTAAAAATTGGAAAGATGAATATGGGTGAGGTCTTTTATTGTTTAATTATACACAAGGAATCTGTTATTATTTTACTTCATTTTGCGAAACTAAATGTAGTTTTTATGGCTAATTTGCTTATGTTTTCTAGTGGTATTTTCAGAGCATGAGACTGCATTCACTATTCTTAATCACGATAAAGCAGTTGGCAGAGCTGTTAATACAGTGATGATGGAAAGAATGCTGAATAAAAACCTTGGAATAAATTTTGCGAATGGTCAGAATTGGAAAAAGATGAGAAACTTTACGATGACTGGTTTGAAATCCTCCGGAATTAGCAACTTTTCAAAGGAAATGCTTGATGAGATTCAATGTCTTATGGGGCATTGGGAGACAAGCATTTTAAAATCAAATGAAAATGATATTTTGTTAAGTGATTCAATGTTTGGTGGGGCGGTTTTTAATGTGGTTTGGAGGCTGTGCACCGGCGACCAAAGATTTGATTATGATGACAAAATATTGATGGATGTTATAGCTGCAACAGATCAGTTTACAAAGAACGCCAATCTTGCGATCGATTGGTTTGCTGTGATTCCGGGATCCAGAAATCTGCTCCCAGAAAGCTGGACTGGAAGTAAAGATATGAAAGAATGCTTTGCAAAAATGCATCACTTTTGTCATAAAACCTTACAGCTACACAAGGAGAAAGTGAAACATGAACAGCCAAAGAGTTTCTTTGATAAATTTGCATGGGAAATTCTTCAAAATTCGGACGACCAGGGTCCCTTATTTACCGGTAACCATTTATAAAAGTTCATTATATTTTTATACCTGCTTGTCATTTTCCAGCTTACATGTGTTTAAATTATAAAATTTCAGATGATCAGTTTATAGTCACTCTTCTTGACCTTTTTCAAAATGCTGTGGACACCGTTTCTTCAAATATAACTCATCTAATTCTGAACTCAATTTTGCATCAGGAATCAACTAGGAAAGTTAGATTAGAAATGGACGAATTCACATCATCAAATAACATTTCGTCTGCTGATGCTACTCCGCTTCTGTAAGATAGCAATATTAAACATTAAGAAGTTAGTAATGCAAAACAGTTAAAAAAAAAAATTACGATTAAAATAAATGGGTGCTAATTTGGTGCTCTCAGGCTTCCATACACAAGCGCGTTTATTTTTGAAACGTTGAGATGTTCTTCAAGCATTCCTTTAGTTGCCCCGAGGGTTGCAACTGAAACAATAAATTTGAAGGGTTTTCAATTCGAGAAGGTAAATAAGCGTACAATAAAAAAAATTGTTCATGCAAGGATAATCATTACCGTTTTAATTTAGGGGACAGCTTTTCTCGCCAACCTGGTAGCTCTCAACAATTCTAAAAAGGTTTGGATTGACCCGGAAAATTTCAGACCGGAGAGATTTATTAACGTTTCGACTGGTGGATTAGATCCGAATAGGACCCGGTTAATAATGAGTTTTGGTGGGGGTGAGTACACCAATAGCTGTCCTCTTTACATTAATATATTCTTTAACGAAAGCAATTGTAGAATATTTATTTCATCGTAGGAAAACGTGTCTGCCCCGCACAAAAGTTTGGGGAGCGAATGCTACTAATCTGGTTTGTGGAAATGATGAAGACATACGACTTTCTTCCCACAGTTGATTCCTTTTTACAAACTCGAACACCTACATTTGCTATAAGTTATTACCCGAAGCCATTCAACATAAATGTGTCGAAACGTGAAATAATTTCATGATGAGATTTCAAAGAAATCTGCTCGTGGCTCTTCAAGCTAATTCTGATGGTAAAGAAAGTAGTCAGAATGAATATTTTTGGGACGATAAGTTTCAGATAAGGAGATTGTATAGGTTTTAATTATTTCCATGTTAGTTTAAGTAATAGCTAGGCTATACTATATGAGGACCACGGTATAAAATGTAGGGAGAAATAAATTTCAAGTTCTAAAACATCTAATTAGTATTAGTCTTTTTTGTAAGTAGACGTAGTCTTTTGCCAGTAAAATTGCAATTAAATTACTAATTGCAGTATAAAAATGTCGCATAAAACTTGCAAGTATAACGTGACTGGGGAAAACCCTTTAATTACAATCTAATTTTTCGAAATGTCAACATGTCCCCACACAAACAAAAATATTTAGAAGTTTTAGACCGTGCTGATTTTTTCACTGTGTTTTTTTTGAGAAAATGAATTTTAAAGTGTTAAAAATTTTAAAAATCTTTTAGTTCAATTTCTGAATATGGAACATTTTTGAAATTCGGGAAATACCTTGGTAATTTTGAGGACTGCAAGTATCCAGAATTAGACGACTGTAAAACTCCCCCAAATAGCCACAAAATTTTTCACTCGGGACCATGAATTTCTGGTTCTGGATGGGCCATAAATTTATGGTCCAAGCCGAGCTGTGACTGAATGTTGTTTTTGGTTTTAGCTTAGTACAACTAAATATACAGTATCATTTTAACAATAACTAAGTAAGTTAACTTTGCTAACGTACTTCTATGAGGTATTTTTTGCAAAGGTGATCCTTTCAAAAGGATATTTATATTTTATTTGCGGATATTTTAAATAAATACCATTTCATGTATTACGGACAAACCATAACAACGGTGTTTTATTCAACAAGTTTTTATGTTAGATTAATACTGGAGCTCGGCCGAATATGAATCTATCATATCATCACGCAAAACAAACCAACGCTCTTATCAATTTAATTTGTTTTGCTCTACGGAACCTAGAAATATACACAGGTATACACCTTTTTTTCATTAATGCGAAAAGTAACACAATAAAATCCTAATTCTTAATGTGAAACGGAGGAAATAGCAATAAAATATTTCAGCTCATTTTCAAACTCTTCTATTAGTTCGTCCAGGTCGGCTCTGCTTTTGAACAAGTCAGATTTTTCCACACAAACACCAGCACAAAAATTTCCACCGGAGCATCCTATCCCAACACCGGCACCTAATAAAACAAAAGGATATTCGCATTGGCTCTAAGTTTTTAGATAAAAAGATAATGTGACATCAGGAATACTTTTTAATATTCCAACAGAAACTTACGAAAACCATTCACCAAAGGTGGCACTCCAAAAACCAAGGCAACTTCCTTTCCGTGTAATTTAGTTGGCTCAACAATTCCGGGCACGTTAGAAACATAATAAGCCAGTTTAAAACTGGAAGTAAAAATGGCCTGGATTATAATTGCAGGAAGCAGCCCAAGAATGCCCATAAATATTCCGCTTGTAAGCACCCCCTCTGGCTTTGTCAATCCTTGAATATTTTCATTAATTTTGGCAAGTCTCTCAACCTTATCTTCTATTCCTATTGGCATTAAAGTGCCTGCCAAAAATCCTCTGTTTTGGGGATATTCATTGGGATAAGGCAGCAAAGCTAATGTTACTCCACCACGAACTTCATCCGGAATCTGGCATTCTCTCCGTCTACAAATAGTTTTTAAAGCACTAGTAAACGTTGTATGGAAAACTGCTTGTGTGCAACAATTGAAAGTTTGGCGAATATGTTTCATTGTTTTCAAATTCAATTCCAGTTTTGTTCTTCCTATCATTTTGCATCCGTAAAGGTTTTCGTCATACATTAGTTGCTCTTTGGAAATCCCTCCATTTTCTAGTATATTGTGCGGAAAGACGAAAAATAGCTTGATGTAAAAAGCAACCTTCATGATAAGTGAAACATGGGGAATGGTAAGATTGACAGGATCAATACTAAGTTTAGGAGTGGGTTTATCTGCGACGCAATTTCGAAGAAATTGGGCAAGGGAGATTCCATCCATATAAGCATGGGAAATTGAAATCCCTACAACACTGCATACTTGATTTGTGTCTTCTTTTCTCATCTTTGGAATCACAACCATTTCCCATCGAGGTTTTGTAAAACTCCATTCTTTGGATGCGATCGGTTCCATCAAACTAAGCATTTCTGATTCTGAATGAATTTTGTCTGGATTTTCCACTCCAGGACAGATTCGAACATGTTGTTGAATGTCGAAGGACTTTCTCACGTTTTCAAAACAGTAAAATCCAAATTTTGTTACCAACGCGTTGAAAAGCAACTTGTATGGAACGTTACCAGTTATGTCGCTCGTTGAGATATTAGCAAGTATTCGCTTTTGGAGATTTTTCACGTCACAAAAATCGTTGATAAACGCAATAAATGTGATGTTCATTGAATTGGGATATTTATTGCATGAAACGATTCCATTGATGGGTGGCACCAACTCGTATCTCCCTTTGTAGAACAAGCGAAAAATTATGGGAACGAAAGAGCGCCACAACAATATAAAAATTAGGGGGACAGAAAAAACAATTAATGTTAAATAGAAAATAAAGAAGGAGCGCGTTACTTTCAGGAGTTTCGTAGCATGGAGTACTATAGTTTTACACAGTTCTTTATTTGAATGTAGAACTACCATTTTGATATAAATTACTTGTTTGCCAGACTGCTACTTTACGATTCTGGATGTAGATCAGAACTGAGTGGTATTAATGTCTTGCTGCGTTTCACAAAAACAATCATCCGCATTAAAGGATTGTTTTTAAATCATCTACATGGAAATGCATTGTGTGTATTGGCAGGCTTCTGTTGAATCTCCTTGAGGAAGTTGAAGTTGACTCTTGCAAGAGGAAAATCTGGTAGAAAATAAAATTTAATTCCTTCTGATGTTTTTACTACAATTTGCCTAGTTGCTCAAACACATTTTAAACTGGCTTTCATCTAAATACATCATGGGAAATTCGTAATGATAAAGACAGGTTTGCCTAATTGTCCAATTTGATGTGAAAATGTTTCAACCATTTCTTTTCCATGTAGCGATGTGCATGAATAGCTCAAGCCATGAAATACATACTTATGGTTTGACGAAATACATGCTGCAGTGGATAAGTGGAAAGAATAAATACATAATAAAATATAAGCGCTACGTTTTTTCAAGAAGTATTTTAATTCCAACCACCGAACATTGCCAACTTTACGTTAGTCTAATAAAAAATGCATGATGTATTTGTGAATGATTTTTTCACCCGTGACCTTCCTTTATGAAAGAGGAAATCTACTTGTATAGGGACACTGGTACATTTGTTTTGAATGGCTGCCTATTTATGTTTTATTGGAAGACTTTTATTCTCATTCAAACATGTTCGGGGATCTCTAGATGCTGGAGTTCTCAAACCCTTGTAGTAACTGGTAAAATCTGACAGCATTTCTGACAAAATTCTCAAATCCAATTTTATTGATAGGAATGATGGGAGCAATATTTTAGTTAGTTTTCCTTGTTTTTACCTACAGTTCTTTTTGGAATCGGTGCCTTGTCACTGAGATTCAGATTACAGGTTTCATTTCTCTCTGCATTGTTTTTTCTTAACCGGTTACTGTAGGATTTATTCTATTGGCTCCACTCAATTCATGCAAAAGTTTGTGGGAAATAATTAATACAAGAATAGAAAGGGAATGTAATACACCTGCTTATTTTCCCTACAATACCCCTACAATTTTGTACCATATATTTCAGTTTATCTAAATGCTAAATACATATGAAATTATGAGATTGAAAGCCATAAATCGACAACGAAAAGTAAAAGTTTGTGTAATATCATAGCATACGCTAAACAAGGCAGTGCCTACTTTCCTACTTCTTGTGTACTCAGTAACATCCAAACATTAGTGCTAATATCATCACTAACTTCCGCACTAAAATACATATTCTTCGGGTTCTAAAAATATGCTTCTATTAGACTTAAATATTGCAGTGATTTTTCTGCTTCTACTTTACATTTTTAAGAGGCGAAAAAAGACACGAGGCCCATTTGCTATCCCATTTCTAGGAAATCTCCCAAACGTATACTTCCACAGAAAATATCCGGATATTCCTAGCGTTTTTGCTGAGTTATCAAAAGAATGGGGAAACATCATGTCACTAAAAATTGGAAGGACGAATACGGGCAAGTTTTCATATTTTTTCATCATACAAGCAATTTTTTAAAACTTTGTTTTATTTGAAATTTGTAAATGAGGTTTTTATTGCTCATTTTCCAAAAGTCATCGTTTCCGACCATGAGACGGCATTCGCTATTCTTAATCACAAGAAAGCAACTGACAGAGCTGTCAATACAGTGATGATGGAGAGAATGCTCAACAAAAATAATGGAATAAACTTTTCTAATGGTCAGAATTGGAAAGAGATGAGGAATTTTACAATGACCTGTTTGAAATCATCTGGAATTAGCAACTTTTCAAAAGATATAGTTGATGAGGTGCAGTGCCTTATCAGGCATTGGGAGACGAGCATTTTGAAACCTGATGGAAATGACATGTTATTGAGTGATTCAATGTTTGGTGGGGCAGTTTTTAACGTGGTGTGGAGGCTGTTGAGTGGAGGCCAAAGATTGGATTATGATGACAAAAAGTTAACGGATCTTATTGCTGCAACGGAGCAATTTACAAAGAGCACAAATCTTGTCATCGATTGGTTCGCTGTAATTCCAGGCTCCAGAAAACTACTGTCAGGAAGCTGGACTGGAAGTACAATTCAGAAAGCGTGTTTGGGAAAAATTTATAACTTTTGTTATGAAACTTTACAACTGCAGAAAGCAAAAGTGAAACGTGAAGAGCCAAAGAGTTTCTTTGATAAATTTGCATGGGAAATTCTTCAAAAATTTGATTCTCCGGGTTCAATTTTTAACGGTAACCTTTAAATAAATCTACTATGTTTTAGTATCTGCATTGTATTCCTCAGCTAAAAATTGTATGAAATTTATTATTTCAGATGACCAGTTTGTAGTCACTGTAATGGACCTTTTCCAGAATTCTGTGGACACCGTTTCATCAATTTTAACTCATCTAATTTTGAACACACATAATTTTGAATATAATATACCAAATTACAAAATCATTGTTTTTTACAGAAAACGACGAAACCTTATATTGTTAAAAGTCAGTTATCATAAAATACACAACACTAAGTAGTATTTAAAACGGCCAAACACAAGTATTTTGTAATTGGAAAATTTATATTTCGTAATTTACCCATCCCTGATTGCCGATGATCGGGATATTGTCATCTTCATTAATTAGTTACATGCCTTATCTGGACCGATAACTTTTTGGTTCCAACGCTATCCTAGAGAAGAAAACTTGCGCTTTCTTATGTATATGGTGAGGAAAGGTTATCGAACCAGATAGTATTAGAAAATTGCAAAAAATTAAGAAAAACACACATTTTTGATAGTTTTTAATTCAAATCTACAACAATTTTGGCTTAAGAATTTTTCAGTATTTTTTTTCTAGCGCAGTTTAACATGGTCTTCAAGCTCACATTTCAAAAACCCCGAATTTACTTCCTATGAAAAGGTGGACAAAAAATAATTTCGAGCATAATTGACAGCATTCGGAACACGTTGCAACACAAGCAATATTTCACACAACATTCACAAATGCTTTGAAAACCGTTTGTAGACGGAAAGAATATGAGTTTCCGGATGAAATTTTTGGTGGGGTAACATTAGCTCTGTTGCCTTATCCCAATGAATATCCCCAGAACAGAGGATTTTTGGCAGGTATTCCCATTCCAATCGGAATAGAAGATGTACATCAGCGTCTTACTGCAATTAATGAACGCATTGAAGGCGTAGTAAAGATGCGTAGTATGCTTACAAGCGGCTTATTTATTGGCCTTGTGGGGACATTGCCGGCAAAGGCAATCCAAGCCATCTTTATTTCCAGTTTAAAACTTGCTTATTTTATATCCAACGTTCCCGGAATCGTTGAGCCAGTAACTGTGCAAGGAAAACAAGTTGATTTAGCTTTCGGAGTCGCACCGTTAATTAATGGATATCGTAAGTTTGGCGGGTAAAAAGTATTGTTCTAACATTTACAAATTTTAAAATATTAGGTGAATTTTTTTCTAGGTGCCAGTGTCGGGATAGGATGCTCAGAAGGAAACTTTTGTGCAGGTTTATATGTGGAGAAGTCTGACTTGTTCAAAACAAGAACCGATTTGGATGAACTTATTGAAGAATTTGAAAATGAGCTGAAATATTTTATTACTGTTTCCTCTGTTTAATCACATTAAGTATTTATAATAAGTTGTATTGTGTTAATAAAAATTTGTAAATGGAATGTTATTTGCAATAAAATTCACGTTAACGATAAGTTCATCTAGTTTTTCTGGCAATAAAAATAATAATTAAACCGGAAAATCATGGTATTTTACCCATCTTTGTGAAACTTTTTACATTTAATCACATCATTGAGTATTTTTTATGGATTGCAACAAACAGGTTGTGTGATGTAAATAGTACATTTTCTTGCAAAACTTCCGAATTACTTTCAACATATTATTTTCTAACATAACAATTATATTTTATGTAAATGCAGTGAGCATTTTATTTTTGTTTCAAAATCTGGAACGAAGCTATTTTTTCCTACAAATGCTTATAAAAATGCAGATTTCCTTCCTAAATTGACTTTTACATCATTTTTGGGTGGTCTTCTAGCAGCTTGTATGTAAACCATTATCTATTCAAAAGTTTAACGTTAACAAAATCGATCTTTAGGTTAATTGACATCCTGAAACATGGCCAGTTAGCAACTATATATAGATTACCGAGCATAGCTAAAAGCATCTCTGTATTTGTATTTTCTATTTAAAAAAATATTAATAGGGAAACCAAGGGAAAACTCATCAATCCTACCCTTTAAAGCATAAATGTAGATGGACAGACAAACAGAACGCCAGCTTCACAATCAACAAAACATTATTAAGATACTGATTGCGTTATTGTTTGTGCATGAGGACGGGTTTGCAAAAATCTCAACATTACAAAGGATGAAAATAAGTAGCTTTTTTATTACTGGTTCGTTGTTATAAGGCGTACATAAAATACCAAAACAAGTTCTAAAAGGTTGTGAATTTGCACACACATATAAATTTTAACAACCTACATCAATCCGAGTTAGTTCAAATTTGTTTCCAACATCGTACAGTAACAATCACATAGGCACTCCAACCATTTAAAAATGGTGGTTCCACGTTCAAACATTCTACCCAGGATTGCCAACCTTCTGAAAGCAACACGATCTTTTATCGTTTTCTATTCATTTTTATTAGTCTTTTCCGCCCCCCTGATTTTCAATTTGTTTTGGCGCCTTATCGTTTCTATAATTTTTCGTCTGTTCCTTAAAGGAAGATATGAGTTGGCCGTACCAACTAATGGATTTCTTTCATCCAACATTTATCCAGATGCGATGAATATCACGTTTTTTGTTTTCATCGACGATCTTTGTGACTTTAAAACACTATAAAACCGAGTATTTGCGAATATCTCAAGAACCGATGCAGCTGGAAAAGTTCCGTATCAGTTGTTTTTTAACGCGATGGTGACTAAGTTTGGTTTTTATTGTTTTGAAAATGTAAGGAAGTCTTTTGACATTCAAAAACACGTGATGCAAAGACGATCCAAACTATTTTTTACAGCTTTAAAGTGGCGGATTATATTTCCAACGTGCCAGGAATTGTTGAGCCAGCTATGGTACAGGGAAAGCAAGTGGCTTTAATTTTTGGGGTCCCACCTTTAGTTAAGGGACATCGTAAGTTTGGCTATTTAAATAAATTACGAATCTCAATTTTGTTTTTGTTGGCACAATAAAAATATATAATTGTATTTTTTAGGTGCTGGTGTTGGGGTAAGCTGTTTTAATGAATTTTTTTTGTGCAGGTGTATATGTGGAAAAATCAGACTTGTTCAAAAAAAGGGATGAATTGGATGAACTAATAGAAGAATTTGAAAAAAGTGTTGAATTATTTTATGGCGCTCTCCACTACAATCCACGAGTTAATTGTAATCTTAGTCATTACTCGATAGAGAATTTCAGGCCACACAACATGCAGGATTATTTCACTCCATAAACTGTTATGCTGTATGTATAACGCTTGTCCACGCGCTTACAAATTGACTCGTTCCATAGAGCAGTATGAGGGTGCTACCAAAAGGATATATTACACATCAAATCATAAATGCTGACTGTTTCCATAATAAAGATAAGTTAGCGATAAGAATCCCATGGTTTTGTAATCTGGATTTCTGGTGATAAAATATAAAAGGAAAAACATGAAATTATTATTTCGAAAAATACGCAGGATGTATTAATGATCAGGAAAACCCAACAGAATCTTTGGAAGACTGGAATAAGCATAATTATTTGCTTCAGGAGTTGTTTTTCGACTGCTTGTGAATTTTACAAACAATAAAATACGGGCAGCTTGCTCTCACTCATTAACACTTGTATGTCTAGTATGACAACCTGTTTTCGTTTGCGCAACACTAGTTCAGCTCAAGTTTAAATAGCTTCAAACTTCATAATTTCCATAAATCCACATGATCTATTTGTGAGAAGGGAGTAAATAAATCATGTAATCTGACATCGTGGAGCAATATTACTTGTTTGATGCTCATCAATTCTGTCTCTTGTTTTAGTAGAAGATAATCTCGGTTATAGCTCCAGTTCGGTAATAAAATGAAAACAAAGGCAAGAATTCCTGAAATATAATATGTAGCAAATTTCAACATTCCCTTTTTTACATCATCAGACAATCTCAATCATCTCAAAAATCAAGCTAGTAGAATAGCAGGTATTTGGAAAAAGCTTCAACTTCATTCCTCATAAAAGTTGACCTATAAAAATAATGTATGTTTGTGGAGAAATGTATTCATCAATTTTATTAGAGAAACAACTATTTATTACGTAGCTGGATAGTATGTCCGTCTTTGTCGTATGGTCACGCGGACGCAATGTAGTGAGCAAGAATTTGCAATTTTCTTGGATATTCATGGAGTAAACGTATCTGCCAATATAACGAAACAAATGATAAGAGTATATAGGTATATAATGTCAATATATACCTATATACATGTATGTTCAGACGTAGTAAAACTGTATAAAAATACAAACTCAATAGGAGATCAGGTTGATAAATGCAGCTAGCTGGAATTGAACTTGTATTCGTCAAACAAGTCAGCGAAATTTTCTCATTATGCATGTCAGTGTAAAATTACAAGATCTACAGGATTATTTGGGATTAGCACTTTATAATCTGGTACAAGTACGTATTTATTATTACAGGTTGTTGTATGTGTAAAAATAATACGGAAGTGTGTTCAGGGAGATTGTAAAGACGAAAACAATTCTTCATTTTGAAGTAGTTCAAATTTACATCCAACAACTAAAGGTCGCACAAAAACCATTTATATCACATACACAATATTTACAGCAAGCTCATTTTGTAGCCCGGTTAAATTATTTATTTCAGTATCAAAATAAATTTCCGAAATGGTACTGACAACTACAAAAATAGGACTGGGACGAAGAATGTGTTTCACGACTGTCGACTTTTTTAAAGCTACACGTTCTTTCTTGATTTTCTACCTAATCCTTATTGTTTTTTCTATTCCTTTAATATTCATCTTTTTGTGGCGTATCATTGTTTCTGTAATACTTCGTGTGTTCTACAAAGGAAGATACAAATTGGTGCCCAATGTTGATGCATATTGTGCATCCAATAAACCACCCATGACAGTTAACATCACGTTTATTCTGTTCGTCAACGATTTTTGTGACATCAAACAACTTCAAAGGCGAGTACTTGCTAATATTTCACACAAGGACAAAGCTGGTAACGTTCCATATGGCCGGTTTTTTAATGCCGTGGTGGAAAAGTTTGGATTTTATTGCTATGAGAATCAGCGCAAATCATTCAATATAAATCAACACGTTCATATTTGCCCCGGAGTGAAAAATCTAGATAAAATACATACAGAATCGGAACTGTTTGATATGATTGAACCCATCGCATTTCAGGACTGGAATAGTAGGAAACCGAGATGGGAAATGATTGTGATACCAAAGATCATGAAGGATGATGATACGAAGCAAATATGCAGTGCGGTATCAATCACAATTAACCATGTATACGCTGATGGGATCTCTTTTGCTCAATTCCTTCGACACTGTGTGGTAGATCAACCGTCTCCAAAACTTTATATAGATCCTGTTAATCCTCCTATTCCTCGTGTTTCATTAATTATGAAGTTTCTACTCTATATCAAGCTGTTTTTCGTAGTTCCACACAATTTTTTAAAACCTGGAAAAATCTCGAAAGAACAAGTTATGCACGATGAGAACCTTCACGGGAAGAAAATGATGGGAAGGGCCAAACTGGAAATGAGCTTAGAAATGATGAAGGACATCCGCAAAACTTTTAATTGTAGTACACAAGCTGTATTTCTCACAGCTTTTACCGATGCTATGAAGAAAGTTGCTGAAAGGAAAGGATACGAAATTCCGGATGAAGTTCTTGGCGGGTTGACTTTAGCATTGTTGCCATATCCTGATGAATATCCCCATAACAGAGGGTTTGTAACGGGCGCAATCTTGCCAATTGGAATTGAAGATAGGGTTGAGCGACTTGAAGAAATTAATGAAGGTGTAAAAGGACTAGCGAAAATGGAAGCTGCTTTAACTTGTGCATTATTTGCGGGTTTTCTTGGACTTCTTCCTGCACGCATCATTCACAGCATGTTTGCTTCCGGTGTCAAAATGGCTTACTTCATATCCAACGTACCTGGAATTGCGGAGACTGCAATGATACTTGGACAGGAAGTAAATATGTTGATTGGAATGGCACCGTTAATTAACGGAATACGTAAGTCGTCCCATTACTTACAATTGAACAGTGTGTACAGGTTTGCTCCGACCCTCAATTAATTGCTATTGTTATTGTTGTTTAGGTGCCAATGTTGGCATTGGATGCTCGTATGGAAAATTTAATCTAGGAATTGTCGTGGCGAAATCCAATCTTTTCAAAACCCGAGCTGATTTGGACGAGTTAATAAAAGAATTTGAAAATGAGTTGAAATATTTTTTAACTGCTGTGCATGTCTGAAACAATATAGTTGTATAGTACTTATTGTAAAAAATATATAAGTATTCACGCATTCTTAGAAACATTAAACATTGTAAACGAGGATAATGTAGTTTTTAATTTGCTGGTGAAAAGAATGCATAATAAATCAGTTTTGTTTAGTTTTATTTAATGCGACTATGTTGTATAATATTATGCAATGCACAAAATTTTTTTTGTAGCTGAATTGCAAATCCAGCATAGTTATAACTTTGCTAAGTTTTTCCATCTGTCTGTCTATCTCTACGTCTATTTGCACTCTCCTGGCCACATACACTGCCCGATTGGCATCAAATTTGGTACATATATAATACTCTTCAGCTCATCTGTAGTTTTCTCACAAAGACTAAAACAAAGGAAAGGGTATTTCTCAGGATCTAAGGATGGCATGTAAGTATAGCTAGTTTAGGTAGTTTTTCAGCCTTTTTAAAACCAGTAATTCTTGTTCAATATTGAGCAAATTCACATTCGCAAAATATAAGCTGAATACATTCCACTCCAACTTTTTATGCCATCATAACATATTATTATATCAATTTAGTTGATAATGAAGAAATGTCGTCACAAGCTTTTGCCCCACTTGCAAAATAAAACAAGAGATACAAAGAAGAGCTGCATCCTGTGCTTAGTAAAAAGTAAGGTTTCTGGTTGCATAAAAATTTTACTCCATAATTCGATGATGTGCAACAGATATAATGTGTCCCGCAGTAATGGGGAAAGAAACCTGTTTGAGTTTGATATTAAAATCAAACAAGTAAAATGCTTGGTAGACGTCTAAAGTGTGATTGAGTTGCATACATATTTACTACCTTAATAATATTTATTTTATACTATTTTCACACTTGTTTCATGGCTTTATATGCAACGTTTCTCACGTTGGCTGTCTGTAGATTTCTCGTATCGAAATCAACCATGCCTAACGCAACCAAAAAGATGTTAACAAGTAAAAATACATGAGCAGAACCGAACATATTCCAACATCTCCCTTGCACAATACTTGATTTGATAAGATCAAGGAGAAGCAAGAATGTGGTGTGAAATATGAGTGAACAAGCAGAAGGAATATCAGTCAGAGAAAAAAACTGCGACGCGATCTGGAGGTTTATCTTGATATACTGCATAATTCTTTAAAACATTAACGTACAATAATATTTTATATGGATGTTTGTGGGCAAGTTTCTTGGTTAAAACATTAATTAAAACAAAAATAAACGATGCGAACGTTAAGTCAAAAGATTATATAATAATATGTTCAAATTTGATGTAGTAAAAATTTTCGTACTATAAAAGTAGTAGCAGTAGCTATGGACCACTTGCTCAGTAAGTCAATTTCTGGAACCTGGGGTAATGCCAAATAGAGTAAAGACCTCTGCTGTTCAACAGAATCTGCAAGTAAAAGAAGCAAAAAAAAACTCGATATCAGATTGATAAAAACACCTGCAACTGAAGTTGCATTCGACAAGAAATCTTACGTTTTCTCATCATGCATACACGCATGTAAAATTATAAGTTATATCAAATTATTTGTGATAAAGGCAACAAAATTACTTTTTTATACTGGACTTATATCCAACACATAGTATTGCTTTTCTGGTATTATTATATTAACCCAGCCATGTATTAATTAATATTAAATGTAAAAGTTTATGAGATAGTGAGTTGGAATCGTACACATGAAAACTTGAGTTAGTTTGAATTTACTTCCACCCAGTAAAGGTTGCACAAATTTTTGGTAATTGCTACAGCAGGCCCATTCTATAGCTCGGTTAAAATTTATATTCAGTACGAATAATATTAATTTCCAAAATGGTAAAAAACGGATTGTGGAAAAGAATTTGTGATATGGCTCTCGATTTTTTTCAAGCTACGTGGTATTTTTTGTTTTTCTACTTATCCCTAATTGTTTTTTCCATTCCCTTAATTTTCATATTTTTGTGGCGTATCTTTGTATCAATAATACTTCGCATGTTCTACAAAGGAAGATACAAGTTGGTGCCTGCTACGGACGCATTTTATGCATCCAATAAGTCTCCCATCACAGTAAACATCACATTTATTTTGTTTATCAACGATTTTTGTGACATTAAAAAACTCCAAAAGCGAATACTTGCAAATATCTCTGCCACGGATGGAGCTGGTAATGGTAATGTTCCATACGAGAAACTTTTCAACTCTGTCGTGAAAAAATTTGGTTTCTATTGTTATGAAAATCAACGCAACTCTTTCAACATAAATCAACACGTTCGTATCTGCCCCGGAGTGGAAAATTTAGATAAAATTTATACAGAATCCGAAATGTTCAGCATGATGGAACCCACCGCATTCCAGGACTGGGATGGTGGCAAGCCTCGATGGGAAATGAATGTGATACCAAAGATTAGGAAAGAGAACACGGATAAAATATGCAGTTCTCTTTCTCTAACAATTTCCCACGTATATATGGATGGGATTTCCCTTGTGCAATTTCTTCGAAACTGTGTGGTAGATCAACCCTCTCCAAAACTCAGTTTAGACCCTATAAATCCTCCCCTTCCCCGTGTTTCATTAATTATGAAGGTTGCACTCTATATCAAGCTGTTTTTTGTAGCCCCGTTCTATTTACTACAACACGGAAATATCTCGAAGCAAAAACTTATGCATGATGAGAATCTTTACGGGAGCAAAATAATGGGAAGAGGCAAACTAGAAATTAGCTTAGAAATGATGAAATGCATCCGCAAAACTTTTAATTGTACTACACAATCCGTATTTCTCACAGCATTTACCAATGCTTTTAAAAAAGTTGCTGAAAGGAAAGGATACAAAATTCCAGATGAAGTTCTTGGCGGGTTGACTCTAGCATTGCTACCATATCCTGATGAATATCCTCATAACAGAGGGTTCGTAACGGGTGCAATCATGCCAATTGGAATTGAAGATAAAGTTGAGCGACTTGCAGAAATTAACGAAGGTATAAAAGGACTGGCGAAAATGGAAGCTGTGCTAACTTGTGCATTATTTGCGGGTTTTATTGGACTTTTACCCGCATGGGTAATCCACACCACGTTTATTTCCTGTGTTAAACTTGCTTACTTCATATCCAACGTACCTGGAATGGTTGAGCCCGCAAAGATATTTGGCGAGGAAGTTGATACGTTGTTTGGAATCGCACCGATTGTCAACGGATTTCGTAAGTATTTCCAATTAAGCTTGTGTGCAATTAATTTAATAATATTTTAGTGTTTTCCGACGCTCAAATGTTATTGTTTTTATTTTTAGGGGCATGTGTTGGTATTGGCTGCTCGTATGAAAAATTTAGTACAGGTATCGCTGTGGAGAAATCCGACCTGTTCAAAACCCGAGCTGATTTGGATGAATTAATTAAAGAATTTGAAAATGAGTTGAAATATTTTTTAACTGCTGTGGATATCTGAACCAGTTACATGCTACTTATTGTAAAAAACATATAATATTCACCAATTCTTGGAAACATCAAGCAATCAAATTCACTATCACTTTAAATTAAATCAAATTAATCACTTAACGAGAGCTGTTTCATTTCACCTCATAATAATTTCATGTATGAGGGTTTTTCTGACGCAAAAAAATATGCATTTTCTCATCAACAACGTTTAATATTAGTTTGAAGTTTTATTGTAAGTTTACTTCGACTTGAAAAATTTATGAAATAAAATTGTAAGATTGGAATAAACAACCATGTGTATCACTAAAACTAGAAATCCCGGCCATACATTTTCATGTGTCATTTCCCACCCTCTTGAAATAATAGAACGGATTGCCTCCGAAGATAAAGTACAAGGAAAGATGTTTACAATCTTTTGCAAAATTTCTGGCATTCCTTGAATAGGCCATACCATCCCACATAAAACCAAATTTGGTAAAAAAGTTCCCAACGCGACGATAGCGACTTGAATCTCCTCATTAAAAATCGAACCAATTAGAAATCCTAATGAGATCCCACAATATCCAGTAAGGAGAAGCAGAAGAATGCAAAGAGAAGTTGATCCCACAATTTGGATGTCAGACATCAGTCTCACGACACCGAATACAAGAATTGATTGAGCAAAGAGAAGGAAAAATTCTGAGAAAAGGTACGCCACAATGATTTCCCACATGCGGACGCCAGCAACCACCGATCTATCCAACATTCCACATTTTCGCTCGTAAACGAAACGAGTTCCCAATGTGATGATTGGGAAGAAAAACATTGCTCTGAGGAATAAAAAAGGATGTTGCAAAAACTGGATATTTCAAATGTGTTTTAATTTTTTTTTAAATTGAGCTTACGCTACGGCCATGCCAGGTGCTGTATATTCTCTCAAGTCCATCCCACTTCCACCTTGAACAGGCGGCCCGTAATAGAGAGGAATGTTGCCTTGTCGTGGGTCAAATCCACATGCAAATAAGAGACTAGATGTAACATAAAGTAGGGCGTCGTGTAAGGCAACTTTAATGGTAAGTGCGATTGGCGTATCTAAAAATAAAAATTATAAGGATTACAAACCAAACCAAAATGTCAACAACTCGAACTCGCTTTTAATATTTAGTCTCACTAGTTTCATCCAGCTTGGTGATAATCTGGGAAGAATTTAAAATTGTGTCATTTGCCTCTGCTCCCAATACAATCCTGTCAAATATATTGGCTGAGAATTGAGGAGGAATTATGAGGTAGCCCCAAATTTGTCCTAAACTCGTTGCGATTTCGGCACTTGTTTTATCCTCAAACGGAACTATTTCAACACTCTGTTGCGGAATGTAGCTCAAATATGCACAGCTTATATGCATTAGATCACATTCCCCAGGGGAAGGAGCAAGGGAGGGACATAGGGAGACATTCACCTCTTGATTAATTACACCGATTTTCAGGTGAGCGGGTTGATAGCCATAAGTGACGACAACAGAAAGTACTTCAATGGCAGGAATCCAAATCACAAAAGAAAGTAATCTGTCAAAACCCATGCAACGTTTAGAAATGAATCAATCATGAAAAAAATAAGTAATCGTATCACTTTCAATTTATGGCTTACAGAATGTTACGTAAAAGCATGATAAAATTTTTCCGTGTCAACGCCACAATCCTTTTCAGCGAGTGATGGAGATTTAAATTATTAGAAGAAGTACTCGAAAGTCCTGACATTTCTAACATTGGCGGTAAACTACTCTCACTTTCCCGGGTGCTTTCATTCAAACTTTCCTTACATAAATTCAGTACTGCTTTCTCCAAAGAACCAGATTCTCTAGCGAATGAGTTTATAAGCTGTTGAGGTGGCAATTCAGAAATAATTCTTCCTTCTCGTATGACGCCAATCTTTTAGTGTCAAGATTTAATGATTTATAAAACAGGTCAACTTCAGTTTGCATTTGCAACCGGATAACTAAAGCTACTCTCACCGTATTGGCTTTTCTTGCTTCTTCAATGTAGTGGGTTGTGATAATAACCGTTGTCTTTTTACACTTGACAAGATTAGACAGATGGTTCCAGATGCTGGAAAAGAAGGGGAAAATATCACGTTAATTATATGCAATTAATTATTACAAAACCCTTTTTAATACAATTGTCTGTATATCTTCATTTTTTACTTTTGACGAAGAAGTGGGTCAACACCAACGGTCTGCAATATTTATTTAAAAAATTATATTAAAGAAAATTACATATTTCAAGAAATTAATTTGTTAAAATTATTATTTATATTAGCTTACAGGCTCATCAAGAATCAATATTGGGGGGTGGTGAAGTAAAGCAACAGAAAATGACACGCGGCGTTGCTGTCCACCACTGCGAAAAAACTTGATTAGAAACACCTGCCTGCTTTGAAATCTGTTTACAGTATAATCATTCCTATCACTTTACCTAAGAGATTGTACTCTCCTATTTAAATTTGGCAATTGCAGCAGCTCCCCAAGAAATTTTGCTTGCTCAGCTATCTCACTTTGGGTCATTCCATTGAACGTTCCAAAGTACTGGAGTGTTTCCCAAATTGTAAACTCTCCATAAAGAGAAATATCCTGTGGCATGTAGCCAACATTTCTTCCAAACACACCGGTGTTATTCGTCCCTACCTTCTTGCCAAAAACCCAAGCATTTCCTTGATGCAGTTTTTTCATTCCAAGGATACACAAAAGTAAACTGGTTTTTCCACAGCCGCTGCTTCCCAAAAGAGAATATCTGGAGATGGAAATTAAATATAGCTTCAAAAACTCGTAAAGATTCCCCTTTAATTGATGAAAAAATTAAAACACTTTGTCACTCACATTGTTCCAGATGCCACCGTCATATTCAACTTTGACAAAATTGGGTGCCCAGCCTGATAAGCCAGCTCAGCATTTCGTATAACAACCACTGCAGACTCAACTGCCTCTCCAAATGGAACTGGCAAAGAATTTAGCTTATCAAAGCTTTCTTGTTTTTCACATACTTTATAGCTTGTCAAATTACATTCACCCTGATTTATCCCTTCCATTTTTTCTGTATAAAAAGTTAATGGCAAATTTGCTGTCTAGTTGAATTAGTTCGAAAATTAGACGATTTTGTGGGGAAGTGTTGTTCACTCACTTTAACTTTATTATCCAATGAAACATTGAATGTTGAGCAGCCGATCCTAATTTTTAAAGAAGCTTGTTTAGCACAAGGTAAATAATGCTTGTTCTCTGCTCAACAAGATGTTAATGAGTAGAAAAAGTATGTTCTTTGTGTTGGTGTACGAGGAAACTCGTACAATAAAAAGTATGGTTGAGGAAAGAAGACGTCAAAGTAAACCTGTGTTGAAATGTTTTATAAGCAAGACTGAACAAGATATAAAGACTTGTTTTACCTAGTTGTAAAAAGTTTTATGATGACGTCTTACATTGTGCCTTTAACATCCATGTGCATATTTTAGCCTCACAGCACCACCCACCACCCAAAATGGCACATATATGGATCATGGAATGGTAATAAACTAAAGTCTGGAGAATTAAACCGGCTCAATTCCCATGCACGTCGTGCTTACTGGAACGTGGAGTTTATGGTAAATTTCTCAGTATGCATGCCCGTAGAAAGGATTCTCACTTGATCTAGACTGGCCAAGTATATTATAAGTTAGTAGATTCAACTGTTTTCTGGTAAAATTCTAAAGAGCATTTCGAGCAACTTGACGCTCTTGAAGGTTTTGTATGCTTCAATTTTTCTCTGATAATATTATGTCAACCATTATTTCAATCAAACAAACAAATTGGACGCTTCAACGTTCCAGAAATTTCCCACAGCATTTCGTGTCTTCATCAAATATTCTTGAAATGGAGTAGACCATTTAAAAACTTAATTAATGCTGGAATTGTTTGCCGTGGTAGTTCGTGTATATTACCCAACCTTCCTTTATTTCAAAGTTGAATGTGAATTGGGTAGTAGAGTAGTAGCCTGTCAAATATTCATGGGAATTGAACTGGTTTAATTTACCAGAGTCTACCGCTCTGACACGCAGATTAGTAATAACTATAAAAAATTAGCAAAAGCACACAATCCCATTGAGAGATGATCTCAACAACTCAAACATACCTTACCTTCCTTGGTATTATACTGATGTAGATTTTCAACCAGTTTCCTACCATTCCACTTACTTTTGAGCGTTGAAAGAGTACAAATTCACAAGCACAGCAGGCAGTCAAACATGAATGAGTGAGAACACGTTGCTTCATTTAGTCTCAGAAGCTACGCAATATGTTTTGGTTTATATTATACTCAATCCTTCTATTTGAATTTACGGGGGAAATTAATTAAATTTTGGAATCAGCAATTGTTTTTATTTTCAAAATTCATGATGATGAAGAAGAATAATGAAATCCCTCACAATGAGAGGGAAGATGTGAAGTTGGAAGTTGAATTAAGCAAATAAATCTTTTATGAAATGTAATTTATTAATGCAATTTTATTGCAAATTTACGGAACTTAATCCAACAGGAGAATCTAAGGATAATGGAGATTACGATTATGACATGAAACTGTGCAGACCACTTTTGCTCTAATATATAGTTACTTTTGGTATTTAAATTTTATTCATGCAATTCGAAACATTACGATGGCCCCTTTCCAACTTCGTGTGCTAAATTAATAATATTCAATGGTGTAAATATACGGCGTCAATTTTGAAAGAACAATTATTATTTTTATTACAAATGAAACAAACGGGAAAATCACTTTTTATTTTTATTTAACTTATAAATTTTTAGAAAGCTCGACAAGCACATTTCTGTTTTATTTGCAAATAAATTATGTACAAATAAATATTACAATGCACCCAGTATGTTATCCACTCCAGCAATATATGTTACTATAGTGTATATATTTCTTACATTAATTGGTTACAAACTTTACTTTATATCATATTAGTTATGTTAGAGCCAAAATAAACCCGACAGTTCGAGATGTAATGATGTACCTTTAAAATACATTGATACGCATTTAAAAACTTTGATACACCTGAGTGATCCCTCCCTACCCCCTAACAGATTGCTTTCAAAACCTCTGAGTGATTCTCTCCAACAAGCCTCCGTGAGTGATCCCTTGCTCTAGAATTTTATTGTTACTTTTATGCGGTCAAAGGTCACACTGGGGTCACCTAAGAATTTGGGGGCTCCATTTCCCAATACACAGAGGAATCATAGCATGCTTGGCCCATTCACGGATTTTGTCCGTAATGAATGCTATGTCTGGCAGATAAATCAGCACTCATATCGAGCATTAGCCATGCATGGCCCATTCATTTTTTCTTTGTAAAAATGTAAGCAAATATTCATACCTTGTGGCGACATACAGCTTTCATTGACCATGCTTGGCCCATGTAATCTATGTAGCACTACTGCCTAGCGCCAAAACATAAAAGTCAGCAAAGTAGCCGTAACATACATAAAACTCGTCAGATCTGAATGACCAGAACGACAACACACAATTTTTATTGGTTTTCCATTTTTCGCGTCTTTCATTCTGCTTGCACTCATCATCACCACACACAAAATCATAACGAAGAAAAGGAACAGTCTATGTTACCTTTGATTTGCGGCGAGTTTCAGTTTTAATTGTGTTTAATTATAAATATTTGTGTGAACATAACCTAATTGATATTTGTTAACTATCTCTTCTAGCGAGGAATGTGATTATGATTTTGTGATCAGTCATAGTATTACAATCAGCTTTTTATTTACAATCGTGCAGTTAAAGTGGGTAAGGATGAATAAATTATTCGCTATCGTTGAGTTTCCGAAAGAGAATTCTTGTCAATGTATTCCTTCAAGTTGGTTAGTTAAGAAGAACAAGTATTGTTTGTATCCTAAAAAGCCGGTATTTAAAACCAATCGATTAGTAAAAACGCTGGCAAAACCAGTCAAAGATGGGACATGGGAAGAAGTTGAGGTCCGTGTGTTAACATTTACAGGTAAAAAACCATATATTACTTTTTTAACTTAATTTTTAACTACCATTGTTGAACTAAGTGATAATTATAACCATAATTTTTTGGGACATTTTACATTTTCCTTGTACATTCGTACGAAAAGGCACGACGAAAAACTGCTCACGCTGAGCTTACGTCTACCCTGGAGACTGAAGATGAAGACAAGAGCATTCCAAAACGGAAACGCAAAACAAATTATCGAGAGGAATCATCTGACTTCGAAAGCAGTGGAGTAAGCGCCCCGCCCACACCTGTCAACCCCAGTAACCGAAAAAAGAAACCAAAGCTCCTCAAGAATAAATCTATTGCAAAACACTCTTCCCAAGATTTCCCGAACCAGAAACTCCTCTGAATCAAATTATATTGAGTAAGTCAAATATTCTGTTAACTTGTAAAAATAAAGCATGAATTTTGGATAACCATTCGAGTTTTGTTATCAGCTGATCCACTGTGCCAGTCGGTATGGATCAAATATTCTTTTGAATGGCATCTTTATGTTCTTTGATAAACAGTCAGTCATTCCACATTTATTTTAATCCATATTTTTTTTGTTTATTTATCAACAGCTCATCATTCGAAGCAGGCTGTTTCTAACTTTGTGTTAGCCCCTGGATCTGGAGTCGAATTTGGAAAACAACAAGGACATGCCATCGATCACACGGATCTGCCTGACCTGAATCCAAAAAATGACGATAACCAGAGCGATAACGCAACAAGAAATGTAGAAACTCCACCTTCCAGTCCAACTGAATATGAGGAGAACTGGGAAAACGATGCCGCGACTAAAGACTCTGCTGTGCGTTCTAAATGTCATCTTGGTCAAATATCCGGTAGGATTTTTAAGAATTTTAATGTTAAAATAATAAGCGATGCAAAACAATTTTTTGTAAATACCCTGTTTTTCTCCATGCAGCTTTTGAAAGAACCGTTCTACGGGGTCTAAGCGTCTTGCAAGAAGATGTTTGAAAATTGTATACTCTATTTTCGTCGATAAAACCTGAAGGATCGACTTTAGACAGGGGAAGACTTTGTAACTTTAAATGGCTAACTGGAGGAACAGGAAAATAGACAGAAGCTAGTAAGGAAATAACTTTGTGCAACGTATCAATTGGTGGCGAAAAGACGGAGGACACCGTACGAGCGTTGTTGCAGCGTATTATTGGACCATCACTCAACGAAATTCTGAATTTCACTGGAAAGTTTCAAAAGAGGAAGCTGAAAGACACAAATGTATTTACTGTTATCAAAGGTTAGATTTTTTTAATATATACAAACTACAATGGAAATGACTTTATCATGTGTTTATATTGTAAAGAATTTTGTTTTTAGAAGCAACACGCTGCAACAGAATTGCAACCGAAGCTACAGACGCCTTCATTAAAGCAACTACTCAGCGTTGGCTAAACGGATTCAAAGATCGAGACGGCGGTAGAAGAGAATGAGATCATGAAGTCTCACCGAACGGAGAGACGCAGAATCCAACACCGATATGAGGATCGTCCGTCCACTGTCAAGACCATCGTCAGATAATGTGAAGGCAAAAACGCCTAATGCTCTCTCCAGTAAACAAAATTTTATGTTAAGCGATTCTCCTAGTTCTAATAGTTACGTTTGTAAGCAGAAATATAGTAATATTCAGGGTTATTTAAGTAATGATTTGAAAGACTGGTATTTTCGTAATAACATACCACAACAAGCTCTAACAGACCTCTTAAAGGTATTAAATAGGACTACCACGGAGGGAAAATGTTTACCTAAAGATGTGAGAACATTATTGAAAACTCCTGCTAGTATCGATACCGAGGATATTTGTATGGGTCAATTAGTTTACTTCGGAATTCAAAGATGGTTTAAATTAGCAGGAGCCTTACACTTAACATCATTTCAATTTCCCAAATTTGCAAACGAGAATAATTTAATTACTTTATCAATTGATATCGATGGTGTTCCATTTTCTCGTGGTAGTAATATCTCTTTTTGGCCAATATTAGGCAAGTGTGATCAAATTAAACCTACTGTAGTGTTTAGTGTAGTCACATTTCTATACGTTTATATACTAAACATACTGATTGGGTAGTGTTAATTATTAATGTTTAAGCTTAATAAAGAACGATAAAAAACAAATGTATGTACTTCTCGCACTGCATATTATTGACCATTAAATCTCATTATAACATGTTCGGCACATACAAGGGCATTGCAATCTATGACTGGCAAATGTACGGCTAATAAAAATGGGCCATGCATGGGCCATGGATTGTGTCTCCGGTATGTACGGCAAATGCTTGGCTGGGTGGCCAAAATATTCAATGGGCCAGAGATCAATTAATGAAAGGGCCAAGCATCAGCCAGACATAAATGTGTATTGGGTTATGAACTGTTCTTTCCAGTAGCTTTATTTTGATGCATCACAACCCATACCTTGCCATGTAAAACATATTTGACCTTATCATGGTCATAGGTCACGCTGGGGTTATCAAAAAATTTTAAAAATAGTATCACTGATCTAGTCTCACCAGTATTTTGCATTCTAGAGTATTTGCATCACTGTATGCATTTTGATGTATCACAACCTACACCTTACTTTTCAAAAACATTGACCTGACCTGTGACCCAGGAGTTACCCTGAACCGATTTGACCCATCTTCGAACTCGACCTTACTTCTGACCTAAGATTTCGATTAGTGAAAACAGAATTCAAAAAAAAGGAAACCGTTTTTGAGTTATCGTGCCCGCAGACGGACAGACGATGTCCTGAGTCTTTTCAATATGTACCTAAAGGTGCATAATAATTGAATAGATGGAAACAATAATATTGTTATTTAATCTAATCTAATCTCTACACCTTATTAGAAGTTTTTGCTTGTACAACCAAAAAGAAAGTTCTTTGCAAGCAGAACTTTAAAAGGGATGGTGCACGCTGCCTATCCATTTCATGGAAACATCCTACCACTATCTTAAGGGGTTTACAACTTTTTAAAAACTTCCTGGAATACTTATCACCTCTCCAATACTTCCAATCTTGCAGCATCCTCAGTGAAACGATTTTTGGTAAACTTCCAAACTCAATAACATTGGTCCAAAATGCACCAAACAGAACAACAAAAGAAGAAAGTAAAATGTAGGAACCTTTTCCCAAACTGGATTTAAATGCAATCATCAAGAAACATGCGGAAATCGTGGAGGCAGCTCCCGTAAATTGAACAAGAGGCAATATACAATCATTAAAACATCTATTGTATAAAATGAGCATCAGTTGGAGTTGCCGGTAGTTGAATAAAATTTGATGATGGACAGTTGGTTGGAATCCAACTACCATTTTTGCAATCATCATTGACTTTCGCACAGCTAATACATCCTGACACACAAATTTAAGGGTCAACAAGCACATACTTGCCACCACTATAGCAACCATGAGTGATGCAAAATGAGACAAAATTTCTGTAGCAAATATGAGTCCCTTAAAAACACCGGAAACCGTCGTACTCCTCAATCCCCATAAGCTCAGAAGTGGGTTGTGAACTGCCGAAAATGTTGATATAATGGGAAAAATCAAAAGTATAACATATCCTGTCAAATGCATATACAGTAGGATAGCAGTTATCCAGTTGTCTTCTTCCTGTGCGATTTTTTTATTTCCTCCTGTGATATATAATTTAAACATAAATAAAGCTACATTCGTTTCTGCAAGTTTTAAATGTTTATAATTTTACTTTAAATGTATAAATCTTAGCTGTTTTTGGAATGACGGGCAATTAAATAATTCAAAAGTGCAACAAATTCGTCGGCATCAAAGTACAATTTCGTGTACAATGCTTGGTCACCAAATCGAAAAAATGTAAGGATAATGTGGTACGCAGTAATATACAGATTTTTACCTCCAATACCGGAAACAGAGAGGTAAACTTCCAATAATGACATGGTCATTGGAAGAAAGCCAATCCAATACCAAAATGAGTTTCGATTGGCATTTTCTTTTGTTACCTTCACAGTTTTTGCTTCGTCGATTTTCATTGGTATCATACCTAACCACTGGGGTAAGCGAAGCTGGTTTAAATATAGATCTAGTGGCTGTCCTCTTTTGAAATCCATTTTATGCGTCAAACGGTGAAGATTTTTGTTCACTAGTAATTTTATTTGAGATTCTGACAAGGCAGAAACTTATAAATTCGGATTCCTTAGTGAATTTAAAGAGACATACTGAAAGCTGGGAATTTCCTCGAGTTCTAGTTAATCAAGACTAAAGTTTCTTAGGCATAGATATTATACACCCCCCTAAAACTGAAAAGGTAGTACTTATGAAGCGTTGAAAAACACAGAAGAGGTTTTCTTTTAAGGCATTGGCAGGAAAGTTTCACCATATTATTTCGTAAACATAATAATTTGATAATTATCTTGGAAATTTTCAATGATTACCTCTAAATGTTTGTCCGACGCATACGGGTCTTACCCCTGTAAATAAGGGTCTGCAAATCAATGTTTATCAAAAATTATTGTATAACAGAAACTGCTGAACAGTGACCGATATTATAAGCATCGGTTTTATAAACTTCGTAAAATTTAAGATCTTTTCATTGCGTAGCAATGTTTTTCATAAGTAGAATTTGATTGACCGATTGCTAAATAGAAAATTTTAATGTTTGTCCCGTACTAAGGGAGCCTGAGCACTGACTGACGGAGCAAATATTGTTGGAAATTAAAATGTGGACGGAAATACTAATATAATATATGGCGTAGCAGACTTTGCCTTTCCATTTCGAATTTGGTCACGTATATTTTCAATTCAGATAAAGTTAAAAAATAATTATATTTTCATGGTTATGGGGAAAGGGTAGAACTCACGAATTAATGTTTGCGATTATGTTTTAAATTTATAGATGTTTTGTCTAACTTTTTCCAAACCTACGTAAACTTGGCACATAGATGCCACAAACTTTTTGTCTCCGATTTCGCTGAAAATTTGCAAGAATTTAGATTTGAATGCGTAGATTACGCATCTGAAATCAGTAACCATGTTTAGCGATCGTGGCACCTCACAGAGAGAACATTTCCATTAAAATCTATATTCCTGCAAATTTTCAGCGAAATCGGAGACAAAAAGCTTGTGGCATCTATGTGCCAACTTTAGTTGAGGACACTTTACACAAGTTTAAAGCATACATTCGAATTTAAACACCCCCACCAATTAATATTCCTCAATATGATTTTATTACGGTAAGTAAATATGATGCAGGTGTAGATTTAATGTTTTATCCAATATTCTGGCTTTGAAATGCGACGATAATTTTTATTTTACGCTGATCTAAAATCACAGAGTTGCTGCAAATAAAAAATCAAATTATAAGAATCTCTGTTTTGTTTGAAAGGAACTACAGCTAACTATACTTATCACCACTGTAATAAAGTATAAACTTGGTAACAGTGTAACGAACTAGTAATTTAGGTTTTATAGAAGAAAACTGATGATATTTGACGCTTAAGATAACATCCAAGATAAGCGCATTACATGGTTTTTGTTCTTCTCTAATATTTAGCTAAGATGCCCTATTTGCAATGCGCAGAGAAAGACATGCCCTATTTGAAATTCATACGCTATACCTGACGCTTGAAAAAACGAGGGGGTATGAGCTTTCCTCCCAGGGGTTACTCCGATTGGGTCCCAAAATTCAACTTGATTACTAGCTTTGTCTAAGCTATCGACTGGTGAAAATATATTGAAAAAAGGCAAAGCATTCTCTAGTTGTCGTGTCCCCGAACAGACCGACGGAATCACGGAGTGAAATGACCTTTCTATAAACTAGAAAAATTGCTAATTAAAAATTATTTCAAGACACACATAATACAAGCTGGATGTTTTGCACGTAAATTTAGCTACTGATGGTTATAAATTTATAACTATCGGTAGATAAATTTGTATATTTTTCATTGAAAGGGCATTTCATTTATTATGAAGGCACACTAAATACTTTGTTAAAGCCAACTATTTTGTAACAAGCTGTAATTCTTTGTGATATTTTAATATTTTTTAATGTTATAATAATGACTAGAATACTTTACATAGTTTTAGTATTACAACCAAGGCAATAATGAGAAGTATTATGACAGTAATTATTATGCAGATTTTTTCTATGGGAGAAAAAAATCATAATCTTAGCTGTTAGTCATTTAAATAAATTACATAAATATTGAATTTTAAATTAATCAATGGTATTTTTTGTCAATTATTACCTTCCTAACTTTGGTCTGTAACTGTTTTGCCTTCTTCAGTTCATGAGTTCCATCATCGACATATTCTTCCGTTGAAGCTACATTTTTCGCAATGTTATCAATTACTTCACCCTAAAAATAAGTGCCACAAAAATCCGGCGAAACAAATAAATACGAGGATTGTAACAATCATGCATCAATGATCTTTATGCAAGTCTTTACCTGGCTTTCTACTAATAGCGCCATTTCTACAAACATCTCATGCAAATCTTTAAGTGACTGTTCCAGCTTGACCATTTCTTGGTGCCGGGCTTCAACATCTTCAAGAATTTGCCGTGCTTGTTTACTTTCAAGTAGCATCTGAAAAAAATATTTTTTTAAGAAAAAGAAGCGTCAGGAGTAGGGAAAGTCCCTTTCCAAGAAAAATGAAAATTTGCAGAGTTTCTGAGAAACTTACACCTTCGGTGAAAACAGACCAGTTCCCTTGCTCAATCATATCATCTACTTTATCTTCAGAAAGGTTTGAGCCAGCTGTATTCAATAGAAAAGCGTATTTATGTCGGGCGAAATTAATATTCACGATAAATAGTGTAATATTAATAATTTCTTTGTACTTATTTCTATTTGTCGCTTGATCTGAGCTTTGCATTTATCTTTGTAATCCATCTGGGCAAACTGATATTGATGCATTAAATCAAGTAAGTTTTGCTGAAGGGAAGCCTGTTGTGTTTTTCGAATCCTGGTGAAAGCCGTCACACCGTTTTCCTCTTCAGCTTTAAAATTTGCTTCTTTCATGGCTGCAAACCAAAGAAATTTTATAATTACACTAGAACATTATAAACTGTAATACAACCATGTCGTATTGGTACCTTTTAATTTTGTTCGAATTCTTTGTGATTTTAACTTCACCTCTGTTCTTAAGTCATCCAGTTCCTTCATTGTTTCTATTGGCAACAGAAAAAAAGAAACATCAAAAGTCATGTGAAATTTTAAATACAATTATTTATTATCACTGTAAAAAATACCTACTTTCATCCAAACTTGGACTGGACAGGATTTTGTTCTGGAGCAAATTCACTTTCTCAACATCAGATTTGATATCTTGTATTATTTTCTTTGCATCGTTTACCTTCTTTGAGCACAAAAATAGTTATTTTAAATCAAACAAACAACTCACTATTTTTTTCCTTTTATTAATTCATACCTCTGTAAGATATCCATCTAAACCATTATTGTCCAGGCTTTCCATTTCAATAACCGATTCCCGGATTCCGTGAAATCCTTTCATTTTATTGCACAATTTTAGTAGAATTTATTCGATTCTAATATTTTTATTTAAAGTGCTTCAAGTTTTGATTTAATAATCCAATTAAAGTCAGGTTTGCAGCAGATTGGGTGTATTTTCTCTGTTTGATGAGCAATTCAGCCAGACTGCTGCTGACTGGAATGAAAGAGCTCTACATAAAATACTCAAAGCACAACATTTTAGGTAGATAAGGGTGATGTGGTTGTGGTTGTAGTGATAATGTTGATGATAAAGCGTTAGAATGAATCACATGCAAATGTTAATAACCGAAGATAAGAGATTATCGACAGCGTATGGCAAGATATATTGTGTAATACATATGCATATTTAGTCTGAGTATGAGTCATTCTGTTATATATTTGTGGTGTTGTGTTGAATGAAGCTATAGGTGGTATAGTGTTATATTTACGTGTGTATATCAAATAAACTATTCTACCAAATATGTATATTTTGATGACTCCATAGATCATTCGGTGAAACACTGATAATGATATTGATATGAGTAATGTAAATATCGTCGTGAGAATACCAGGAAAATAACAACAACGCATTTGGCAAGCAAACCCATTTTTTAAAACATTTTCCACTATTAATTACATTTTGTTAAGTTTGTAATGCCTTTGTAAAGGAGTAAATAACTTTTTTATTGTTACCAGTCAGCTTGAGTATAATACATAAAACAGTAAAAAAACAAATCTATTTGGTACATTCAATTACTATTCTAAAAAAAAGTCTTGTACAAACGTCATTTTGTAAAACTGGAGTTTCTTGTGAACATCAAATTTAAAAAACTTTACAGAAATGAAGTGTAATAATTAGTATTATGATGAGAATAATTGTCGTGAGGGTAATGGCGATACAGATTTCTTTCTATTAAAAATCAATCAATATCGTGTAAAAATATTAGAATTTAAAGTATTAAATTCATCCCGAAAATTTTGCGTAATTTGATTACCTTCCGAGCTTTCTTTTGGAGTACTAACGCTTGCTTCACATCTGTTTTTCCCTTGTATACATAATCTTGAGTAGAAAATACACTCACTGCTATACTATTAATTTTGAAGCCCTAAAAATCACAATATTGGATATTTATGCGGGTACAATTTAAAAATAGCTTGTGAAAACTTCATGGTGATATTTCGATTTGTTTGTAATCAATTGTTGGATTTTAGAGGTCATTTCTTTAATTATTTGTTTTATGCTTACCGAAGTTTCCACCATCAAAGCAAGTTCTGAAAATAAACCTTGCAGATCTAAAAGGGACTGTTCCAGCTTGAGAATGTCTTTGTGGCGCGCTTCAACATCTTCCAGCATTTGTTTGGCTTGCCGAGTTTCCAACATTATCTGGAAAGATTTAGATAAAATAACATTAGAAAAATGCACGATGGTTGTTTTAAATACTGTTTCTTAGGCAAATGTCACTTACGCTACGTGTAAAAACTGACCAATTTCCCTTTCCAATCATGTCATCAACCTCATCGTCAGATAGTTCTTTCCCCGCTACAGAAATAAAGGTTCATATTTTAATATGATATTTTAGAAAATTGCAGTTCCTGCAGAAAGCCCTTAAAATTGATTTAATATTTTATATTTGATTCAGAGCTTACTTATTGATATTTGCCGCTTAATACGAGCTTTACATTTGTCACGATATTCTGTCTGACCAAATTGGTAGCGATACATCACGTCAATAAAGTCTTGTTGCAGGGAAGCATGCTGTGTTTTTCTAATTCTCAAAGGAGCACTACCTTTCTCTTCTTCATTCTCTTCGATTTTAAAATTATCCTGTTCCATTTCTGTGCAAATTCCAACAATTAACAAAAAATAATATACACTTTTTAGGAAGAGGGGATTTAATATATTTGCAACATTTATTATACCTTTAAGTTTTGACCGAATTACTTGCGAGCTCGTTTTGACTACTGACATTAGATCATCCAATTCTAACTTTAGTTCTAGAGCAGTAAAGTGAACAACAATGTTGGCAATGAAATTAAATGTTAAGTAAGTAACGTGTAATTAAAAACATACTATCGTTGGAAGTTGGAGAAGCTAGGATCTTATTATGGAGAATTTTCACTTGATCAACGTCATATTTGAGGTCCTGGATCATTTGTCTTGTATCATTCACCTTTATGTAAAAGTGAAAAATACATTAGTAAAACAAAAATTTATACAATGTTTTTTAAATAAATATATCGCAGGCTTTGTTTTCCAAATTTCATCTATATTTTTTACGGCTTTTACCTCTAGCAAATATCTATTTATATTTCCATCTTTCGCCTCTTGCATTTCAATAACAGTATCTTCACCTCCTCCAACATCATTTGGATTGGTTTCTCGAGAATCATCAATGGATTGGGTTTCATCTTCAACTGTTACGTTGGCCTGGAATGACAGAACTAAATTTAATTATAATGTTCCTGTAGTGTACTTAAATTTTTACTTTCTTCTTACCTTTTTATGAAATTCGTCCAATCGATCTCTTAACATGCTTTTGTTTGATATTTTTTATAGATAGTATATACGTCTATTACTGTATGGAGTTTCCAAAAAATTTATTGCGCGTTGAGTTTTGACAGCTTATACGTTCATGTATTTTACTTACTGACTAACTAACGGATAGAATAGATGCACAGAAAATGCACAACAGCCTGCAGTTACTGATACTTTAAACTTTTTTTTATTGGGGTTTGCGGGGTTTATTACTTTTTATAGTTTCGTTGAAATCCATATATGCCTGCATGTCAATCGTGCATATTTGATTCACCCATATAAAAATATTTTCAAACTCAATGCATAGCTTAGAGAGTTTGTTCTCAACAAAAACCACAGACACATGAATTTCTTGGAAGTTTTAAGGATAAATTTCGTTTGCGTGACTCGCAATCTCAATTGTGGTTTTTTCAACTTTTTGCGGTTTACGAGACTGATAAATTAACTTGTTTCGTTGGATTCATCGCGTAATACAAATTACCAAGTGTTGGAGTTCAATTTAAGTTGGTAAATTTCTTAACTTAGATTCTTCATTGTCTTTGTAAAAAAAAGTTCAAGCAATTAATCGGATAAAAACGCGTAATGGATTCCCAGCAAAACGATTGGAAATATTATCTTTTTATTGATAATAATAATGAAAAAGAAATTCTTGCTGTAAACTCCGGAGATGAAACTGAGGGAGTCAGGTAGTCATGCCAACAAAATTGGCAGCATTTTTTTGCATTAAATGTAAACAATTAATTATGAATTACTATTATTTTAAGCCCTCCTTTTTAATTTTTTTAGCGAGTATAATAGTGGAGAAAGCAACGATCTACTCTCAAGACTATGGCTTTGCTTCATATTTGGATTAGCAGTCATCGTAATAGTAGTCATAAGAATCTACTTAAGATATTTATGTTGTCGAATGGTGATATCCAACGACAGCCAATGTTCAAGCTCAAGAGGTCAAATTTACACATTACCAAACTCTGGAATGGGACAAAGTGTTCCAAATCAGATTGCTTCAAGAGCCTACATAATTCCTCCACAACAGGTAGACGCTGGAATGGGAGCACAAGAAGCAAACAAAACTCTTCACAAATACCTCATGCCTACCAACTCTGATGATCATATTATTGATGTTGATCATAAACAAGCTTTATTATAGTGAGCATTTTCGTTTATTTGCCGATTTGAAACCTGATAAATTATTATATTAAAGTTTTAATTTTCAGTTCAATTATATATGGTATGGTGTGCTTATAATTAATTTGTTGAAGAAAAAATACAATAAAATTTTTTAGTCTGAAACGTCATTATGTTATCATTATGATTTTTAAATTTTGACGTCAGTCAATTCTGTCTTTTTGTAATAGTAAGTACAAGGAAACCATAATTATTATACGTATGTCTATTTAATTGTGGTTTCCACATTTCGTTGGAAAAAGGATTTTATGCATTCCTATATTCACAAAACTAAATTACAAAGCAACCACGATTACAAAAATGGATATGCTAATAAAAATATGAAATATTACAAACTTGCCAAGAGATACTTAAAAAAAATATTAATTTCAATTCACTACTTCATTCAATGACATACTATAAAGTATTCTAGATTTTTTTAACTAATTTCTTCGCACAAAACCCACCCGGAACGGTTGAGGTGTGTGTGTTATCTCTTGAATGGGAAGTGGGGAAGGCTTCGGATCCCCTTCAACTTTTAGAAGCTTAAATCTCATTAAAATAGTTGCAAAGTACATGAAGATCATGGATTCCGTTAGACTTTGTCCGATGCACACACGGTTTCATACACATTTTATTTCAGTCCGGTAATTTATTTGTGAAATTGTCTAGTATCAAATTGTAATTTATTATAATAAAAGTATTATATAGCATACCTCCATGTAGAATCATTGTGAGGCCATGACTTGTATCGCAAGCAGAAAATAATAATAATCGTTTCCGTGAGTGTCTTGTAGTCTGGAGGTTTGGAAACCTGAAAATACATTTCAACATACATTGAAATATTGAAAACAATAATGTATGCATGTGAAATGTTGCTATATTACGTGTATAAATTGTTTAAAAGTAATATTACGAATTATGGTAAATGTTCAGTTAGATATTATCAAGTGTGGATGAATTGGCGACTAAATTGTGGAGTACAATTTAGCTCCAAATAATTTTTGAAAGCTTAAAGGTCCACTCCAAATAAAATCCATAAATTGCATCAAAATAAGTCTGTAGCCATTACACACATTCATACTTGTTGGTTTCTTCTCAATAATAAATTACGCCAATATACCTCACTACTGCAAATTTGGCCGTATAATCATCTACTTGGTTTATAAAAGTAAAATCCTTGTTTCTCAACACATCATTTGACCAACACTATCCCACGATTGGGAAGCGTAGTATATTATCCTAGTTTTTATAAATCATGAAACACGCAAAGACGGAAAACGATATGGAAAATGTAAGACACAAAACCGTCAATTAAATTTAATGGAAAACCTCATCCATAATATTCGGATAAAAAATATTGCAATAGAAAAAAGTGATCAACTCTGGCTTAATTTTTCCCATCTCTTTCTTCATCTCATTCAGTTCTCGCTTGCGCCTCACCGGTGGAATTGGTATAGTTTTCTCGGCAGATCCAAAAGGAATTTGTTAGCTGAAATGTCTTGGGTAAAAAAAGACCAGCGAACAGTTCTTCAACGCTTTGTAGAAAATATTGTGAAGCGAGGAGAAATACCAAACCACGTTGCTTTCATACTTGACGGGTAAACGTAACAAAATTAACTATAAAATTGAGTATACAGGGTGTTTTTTCAACTTAAAATGCAAAAAATTCGTATGTAAATTTTTAGAAACCGAAGGTATGCCAGAGGCAAAAATATGAGTACCATGGAGGGACATAGATTGGGGTGAATATTCAAAGAAGTTTTAAGAATAATTTATAAAAAAACGGTACAATAAAAAATTGAAAATAATTCTTTTTCAGATACGGTCTGGTTGGGGACTGTATGCGTTGGGGACTCAACTTTGGAATAAAAGAAGTTACTGTGTACATGTTCAGCATTTACAACTTTTCCCGTACTGAGTATGAAGTGGGATATCTGATGAATTTACTCAAGGAAATATTTAACAAAGTTCTAGAAGATTTGTTAGTGCCTATGATTTTATGACGATTTTACCAAATCAAAAACAATTTTAATTACTAGATTTCATTCCTGATAATATTTTGACATTGAATTTTCGATTTTTAGGGAGTACTACGAAAGAAACGGGATCCGCATAAACGTTATCGGAGAATGGTCCTTAATTCCAATCGATTTGAAGCCTGTGTTTTCCGAAGTTATGGAGAAAACACAACACAATCGAAAAATAACTGTAAACTGTGCAATTGCGTATACCGGTACAAAATTAAAATTTTGACGACTCTCATCAAAAATCAATTCTTTACCATTTAATGCAGTTTTTTTTAACTTTTCCATTATCAAATAGCACGGAACGAAATTTCCAATGCGGCCGATCAACTTTTATTATCTGTAAACGATCAGAAAATGGAGCTTGAAAATATTAGTGAAACGCACATAGCGAAAACTCTGCAAAATCATCAAATGCGGAAAGTGGATTTGCTCATTCGGCCGGGCGTTACGCGTCTTTCTGACTTTCTCTTGTGGCAGAGTAGCGATGACGGAGTCATTTGTTTTCATGAGGATATGTTGTGGCCCTCTTTCAACTACTGGACGTTGATTCGTACCCTTCTCTATTACCAGGCGTGCAAGTTTGAACTTAATTTGAGAAAACTGGAACAGTCTAAAGATTATCAAGTTGGTGCAGGGAGCTTATGTACAAAAAAAGTATTTAATCCTGCAGCTTATGGAATATGATGCTATAATTACAGTATGATGAACTTTTATCTGGGTTGAAAAATTAATAATGATTATGCTTTTTAAATGTTAAGAAAAGAAACTTGTTAACAGATTTACACAAACGTATAATTCATGAGGATTATAATTTTAAGATCACCGTATCATGCACTTTCAAATAAAGAGAAGCGAAAGCAAATGAATTAAAGGCGGCTAAATTAATAAGTTTAAGGAATGATAAAAACTATAATTTCTTCATCTTTCCCCATTTTTAATGAAAAATTCATCACTACATTGGTGATGGCGATATCAGAACTGAAAATATATTTGAAATAATTTGCCCAATTTGGATTAATTAGTGACGCTGCTCAATTGTGGAGAGATTTTATGAACATACAGCACCGTTTAAATAGAAAAATATTTCAAATTATACAGCAATTTTATTTAGAAATTGTAAATCCAGCAATATACATGCCGTGAGAATACCTAACGAAAGAAAATAGCAATTGTTGGAATTTAAAAGAAAATTGTTCTTAGTGGCTCACCAAAGCATCGTCCGGCTAAATATACAATGTTTGTTGCTAAAATCAAATTTATTGAATAGCTCTCACAACTTGCGTGCAATTTTTGTAAATGCTCACAATTTTCATGAATACAAATCGTTTCAATCGTTCTACATATTATTTAGGACCACACAATCAAAAACAAAATCTGGATGGTAGCGTCTAGCATAAGTGTACCATTGCATGTGTCCCCACATAACAAATTTTCCAATTTCGACCAACTGAACCACTTGCTCATTCCCTTTATACAATTTAAGCAGTAAATCTCCAACGTCACATGCCTCTTTTGTAGTCTTATTCGTAACCTGGATCCCTTTTTCCATAGTTTAGACCAATCTGTGACGTGGAGCAAATAAAGGAAGCTTCCAATCTCACCATTACACATCTCTTTGTAAAATGATAAAACATCGTTTACTCGCCCAAGCTGCTCCGCTACCAAATCGTAGAATCTCTCAACCAAAAGTGTGTTCCTAATCTTCACATCCAAAGAAGCGCCCTTTTCAAACATCAAGTATTCTATCATAACGTAAGCAGCTATAGTAACTTGTCTAACTTTTTCTTGTAATTTTCTGTAAAGTGGAGTGCGGCCATCGTGCTCTTTCACCCATTCGCAGCAGTTATCCATCATGATTGCATCAAAGAATTCCAAGAGCCGCTCAACCAAAACGTCTGAGTTTACCCCGAGACTCATAAGTTTTTCATATATGTACTGAGATTGACGTCGAACCAAACCATTTGGAGGAGGTAAAATAACGTTACACAAAGCACCAACGAATCTTGATTAATTAATCGAATCTATTTCTATAAATTGTTTGAATGTTGATTATAGGAAAGCGTGTATGTATTGGACAAAATTTGGCAGAGAGTATGATTTTCAAATATTTTGCCACCATATTGAAAAGATTTGAGCTGGCTAAGGTACCTGGAGATCTAGATCCCTCTGTCACTCCATTACCGGGGTTGACATACTCTCCTCAGCCTTTCAGTGTGCGTTTTATGAAACGGAAACAGCATGATTAATTTTTAAAATGTTGATTATTTCTTAGTGATTAGCTGAATTTCGTATTTTTTGATTGAATTTATTGGCGACCGAAGCTTTCTTTACACAAAAGGATAAAGATAAAGCTATCAAAACACCGGCTGGTTGCCGTAATTTTTTTTATCTTTATTTAAATTTAAATCCTCTGCCATACCTGCTTGACTGTAGCCAGCATCATATTAACGTGATTCTCTTCAAAATTATTTATAACCTGTTCCCTCACTTCCTCCCATTTGCTTAGATCTTTATACACATTTCTCAGAGTAATCAATTGTCCATATTTATTAACAAAATCAAAGGCTGGCCTCAGAATTTCATTCCACCTGGACATAATACCAATTCTAATCCACCTCATTTTAATCTGCACACTTTGCTGCCTACTAATCTCATAAATTTCTTCAAGTTTCTCAGGTTTCACAACAGGCATTGAGCCTTCTTCCATTAGCTCTTTCAGAAACTCTGAAATTTGGATCGAGAGTATTTAGCCCATCCAAATCAGACTGTCTGAAAGGAACTTTCTCCCTCCAGGATTCCACTCTAACCACGTGCTCTTCAGGTTGGTACAAGTAATCACCGGTTTCCTATCATAGTTTGGGATGACTGGGGGTAATCCAGGGGAGTACAGTGACTTATCGCCTTATGGAGAATGTTGTAGACCCCCAAATGTATTTTCCAAACATCTTCTCCCTTGCGACAATCATTTTCTCTGTGTCTTAAAACTCTGTTGCTGCCTTGTCTACTATTTGTTTCTCTGCCCAAATGCGGCTCTCAAGGTCACCAACTGCAATCGCTATTAGGTAGCTTGCTTGGATTGGAATTCTTTGCTCAAACTTGTACACCTTCAGAAGGTCATCATTGCATGTAACTCTGAATGGGAGAGTTCGAACGGATGAAAAAACTTGGTAAACTTAAAACTATGCTGAATTTAAAATTCAACTACGTAATCATTACATCAATGAAGAATGGCAAAGCGCATCCACAAAACTTATGCATGCTATAGCTAGTTTGTACAAATTCTGTACTGCTAGAAGCACTTTGTTAATTCAGCTCATCTCAGATACCTCCTACTTTTTTTGCAGTCAGCCTATTCATCAAAATAATAGAGAATTCAATTTGCTCAAGCTAGTTGAATATTGCTTGCATTATTTGACATTCCTTTGTCTTACTGGCGTTTTCCTCCATTCCTTTGTAAAAAATTATTTCATAATTGCAAAGTACTTATTCATGGTGCGAAATTTTCCAAACTAATTGCATTTTATTTCTCCCTTTGGATCCTCATTTACAACCCACTTACAGACTACATTTTAACTATGTGATTGAACAGTTTTCATGAGGAAAAAACCTTGATCCCTCTTCCAAAAACTTAGTGGTCTGTTGACGTCATGATTAAGAGATTGATCTGATTTTCATGTAAATGAGACGTTGGTGCATATAGTTTTACTTATCTAAGAACTTTTTGGTTGTACTTCATACTTGGATGATCACCAGATTCACATCTTTAACACTCGGAAAGTCTACCATAAAATATCTAAGATTGAGACAGGTCATCGTTGTAAAAAACCGCTTTTCACATATGCATGTAATTGTGAAGCCATACTGACTTCTCACTGGATTGATTTTATTACCAATCTAAACCGGTTTTCCCCAGATATACGTAAGACATATTGACGAACAACACGTCCATTTCGGTCTTGGAAGAACATAATTACTTTATAACAAGAATCATTCCTTCTTTTTCTTTTGTGCATAGGTCACCGTTCGAATTGATATTTACCTGCTAGCCTCATATTTAATTTTGTAATTTTAACCAAAGTGTTTTTCCAGTCAATTTTAATACTTCTGAGAATTTCTATTTTTAGTTTCAATACAAAATTACAAAATGGACGCGAGAATAGTTTACAAGACACCAGAGGCATGTGAACTGACAAGTTACAGAGTGCATGGAGAAATAGAATCTGAAGATAAAACTGCGGCGGTGGTTGTTCGAAATGCTGGACTGGTTTACCAAGTTGGACATCCCATTTTAAATGGATTGGACATGACGGTAACTAGCGGGACAATGTAAGTTCATGAGAACGAACAACCAATAAGCCATGAAATAAACTTGAAAATGTTTATGAATTTACAAACTAAACAAAAATCAATCTTTACAGTTATTCTCTTTTGGGAAGCAGCGGTTGTGGAAAAACCAGCTTACTTTTGGGTATTCTGGGAATGCGAAAACTGACTCAGGGAAATATTTGTGTTTTTGGTAATAAATCTGGAACGAATAATACTGGAGTAATTGGACGTAATGTTGGCTACATGCCACAGGATATTTCTCTTTACGGAGAATTTTCAATTTGGGAAACTCTCCTTTATTTTGGAACGTTCAATGAAATGGATCGAAGTGACATTGTATCACAAACCAAATTTCTTGTAGAACTGCTACAATTGCCCGATTTAAATAGAACAGTGAAATCGCTGAGGTAAACATGTAGTAATTAATGACCAATTCAGGAAAATTGACAGTATATTTATTAATCATTTTTACATTTTGTTGCTAACAGTGGTGGGCAGAAACGTCGCGTGTCATTTTCTGTAGCTTTACTTCACAGTCCTCCACTTTTGATTCTCGATGAACCGGTAAGACATCCAAAAAAATTTTGTCACATGTTGAAAATTTGCGTTTCTATATATTTAGTAAATTGCAATCGTTTCCTAATTAATTCTATCAGACCGCCGGTGTTGATCCGCTTCTTTGTCAAAAGTAAGACAAGTTAAAAGTTGAGAATTAGTGTTGTTCCTTATCAGTTTGTGTCTGAAATATTTTGACCTTTTTTTCATTTTTTCCTTTTGTAGTATTTGGAACCATCTGAGAAAGTTAGTCGAGTGTAAGAAAACAACGGTCATCATTACAACCCACTACATTGAAGAAGCAAGAAGATCTCATATGGTACAAAAAAAGTTTTTGAAGATTTCCATTACGATTTCTAAGCAATGAAAAAGTATATCCATGAATAGATTGGCATCATACGTAAAGGAAGAATTATATCAGAGCTACCACCACAGCAACTCATTCTCGCTTTTTCTGATGGAACTGGATCGCTGGAGAAAGCAGTATTAAACTTATGCAAGGAAAGCTCGAATAAAAGTATCCCGGAAAGGAAAAACTGTTTAAATACCAAAGTAAAAATGGCACTGATTCCAAACGCAGCCGATGGTCCTAGTATTCAGCAATCACTTAAAAGGATTAAAGCATTGACACGCAAAAACTTTGTCATGCTATTGCGTAACATTTTGTAAGAATTTTCACATAGTTTTACAAAAAGGATTGTCATTAAAAAAATTAACGCTAATTTTGGTTGCATTTTGGCAGACTGCTCTCCTTTGTAGTTTGGATACCCACCATTGAAGTATTGTCTGTGATGGTTACCTATGGCTACCAACCCACTCATCTAAAACTAGGAGTAATTAATCAAGAGGTGAATTACTCCCAATGCCCCGTCCTCACCCCTCTACCAGAAAAATGCAACTTGGTGAATTTAAGTTGTGCATATTTTAGTCACATTCCAAAACAGAGCATTGAAATAGTCTCCTTTGACGACATCCAAACTGCCGAGTCTGCAACACGTTCAGGAATGATTTGGGGTTATCTCATAATTCCTCCTCAGTTCTCATCCAATATATTTGATAGAGTCATGTCAGGATCTTTGGCAAATGAAACTACGTTAAATTCGTCGCAGATTATTGTCAAACTAGATGAAACAAGTGAGATGTTAACATTTCCTTAAAATTTTAGGTCTCAATTATCTCAAATTATATTAAACATTTATAATTTATTTCAGATAAGCCAATCACCATTACAATCAAAGTTGCCTTGTACGACGCCCTATTTGATGCTTTATCTGGTATCCTATCATCCTGCGGATTTGACCCAAGACATGGCCAACTTCCACTCCAGTACGGGCCTCCCGTTCATGGTGGAAAGGGAATGGACTTTAGAGAATATACAGCACCTGGCATGGCAATAGCGTAAGCTCAATTTAAAACATCTAAAACACATTTGAAATATCCAGTTTTTGCAGCATATTTTATTGTTCCTCAGAGCAATGTTTTTCTTCCCAATCATCACAATGGGAACTCGCTTTGTTAACGAGAGAAAATGTGGAATGTTAGATCGATCTCTAATTGCTGGAGTCCGCATGTGGGAAATCATTGTGGCCTACATTTTTTCAGAATTTTTCCTTCTTGTTGCTCAAACATTTCTTGTATTCGGGGTTGTGAGGCTGATGTCTGATATCCAAATTGTGGGCTCAACTTCTCTCTGCATTCTTCTACTTCTCCTAACAGGATATTGTGGGATCTCATTAGGATTTCTTGCTGGTTCTATTTTAAATGAAGAAGTTGAGGTGGCCATCGTCGCTTTGGGAACTTTTTTACCAAACTTGTTTTTATGTGGAATGGTATGGCCTATTGAAGGAATGCCAGTTATTTTGCAAAAGGTTGTTAATATCCTTTCATGTACTTTATCTTCGGAGGCCATCCGCTCTATTATTTCAAGAGGGTGGGAATTGTCGCATGAAAATGTTTGGCCAGGATTTCTAATTCTAGTTATACACACGCTGGTTTATACTATCCTTACCATTCTGTTTTATAAATCGAAATAAATATGTGGGATGTAATGTCAAATGAAGATGCAGGGGTGATGAAATAAACTTGTATTTGTTGGGAAAAAATAATTCAGCTTTGTTACAACACAAAACGGCAATTAACCTTGATTCTCAAAGTGAGAACAAGTTTTTAATGAGATATTTACGCTAATGAGGAGGCTTTTAGGTGAACCTAGAATTAAAACAAAACGTGAGGAAAACCATGTAAGTAAAGCCACCCTCGTGTTGAAGCCAAATGATTCTAATTTGCTTTTCCATGTTTCTTCACACAACATTTTCATCACATCACACTCGCAATACAAAGCAGATTTTGCATGAAGTACTTCAAAGAAAAGCTTATGGGATGATGTAATAAAAACCAGTTTTGTTTCATTTATTTTTTAATATTATTCTACCCTTAACTTGATTCTAAAAATGTACCACATACTTAAATATGTAGGTAGATTTAATCAAGAAAATTAGTTAACCATCTTGAAAATCAGTTGATTATAAAACACAGTTCAATATTGAATAAATTTGAACACTCAATCCTATCTAAATACAAGTTCAGATATCCACAGCAGTTAAAAAATATTTCAGCTCATTTTCAAATTCTTTAATTAACTCATCCAAATCATCTCGGGTTTTGAATAGGTCGGATTTCTCCACAGCGATGCCTGTACTAAATTTTTCATACGAGCATCCAATACCAACGCATGCACCTAAAAATAAAAACAATAAAATTTGAGCGTCGGAAAACCCCAAAACATTATTAAATTATTTATTAAAAACCCTAATTGGCGAACACTTACGAAACCCGTTGGCCAATGGTGCCATTCCAAACAACATATCCACTTCGTTGCCAAATATATATGCGGTCTCAGCACTTCCAGGTACGTTGGATATGAAGTAAGCCAGTTTCAAACAGGAAGTAAAAATGGTGTGGATTACACATGCGGGTAGAAGTCCAATAAAACCAGCAAATAATGCACATGTTAGTGCAGCTTCCCTCCTCGCTAGTCCTTTTATACTTTCATTAATTGCTCCAAGTCGCTCAAATCTATCTTGAATTCCAATTGGCATGATTGCACCTGTTACTAAGCCTCTATTATGAGGATTTTCATCAGGATATGGTAGCAATGCTATAGTACCTCCACCAAGAATTTCATCCGGAAGTTCGTATCCTTTCCTTTCAGCAACTTTTTTTAGAGCACCCGTAAATGCAACATGAAATACGGCTTGTGTGGTACAATTGAAAGAGTTACGAATATCCTTCATCGTTTTCAAGCCAAGTTCCAGTTTAGCTCTGCCCATCATTTTGATACCGTGAAGGTTTTCATCGTGCATAATTTGTTCTTTCGAGACTCCTGCGTGTTTTAGTAAATTGTGTGGGAAGGCGAAAAATAGCTGGATGAAGAGCAGAACCCGCATAATTAGTGAAACACGGGGAATGGGGGGATTTATAGGGTCTAAACTTAGATTTGGAGACGGTTGATCTAGCACACAGTGTCGAAGGAATTGTGCAAGAGAGATCCCATCAGCGTATACATGGTTAATTGTGATTGATACCGCACTGCATATTTGCTTCGTATCATCCTCTTTCAAGATCTTTGGGATCACAATCATTTCCCATCTGGGTTTTCTACTATTCCACTCTTGGAATGCTATGGGTTCCATCATACTGAACATTTCGGATTCTGTATAAATTTTATCCTCATTTTCCGCTCCGGGGCAGATACGAACGTGTTCATTTATGTTGAATGATTTGCACTGATTCTCATAACAATAAAATCCAAATTTTTCCACTACGGCATTAAAAAACCTGGCATATGGAACGTTTCCAGATTTGTCAGTAGCGGAAATATTCGCAAGTATTCGGTTTTGGAGTAGTTTGACATCACAAGAACCTTTGATGAACAGAATAAATGTGATGTTAATGGCACTGGGTGGCTTAGTGGATGCAAAAAATGCATCTGAACGAGGCACCAACTTGTATCTTTCATTGTAGAACATACGAAGTATTATGGAAACAACGATACGCCACAAAAACATGAAAATTAAGGGAATAGAAAAAATGATAAGGATTAGGTAGAAAATTAGAAAAGAACGCGTGGCTTTAAAAAATTCGAGGGCCGTAAGACATATTCTTTTCCCCAATCCGCTTTTTGACGGGCTCATTACCATTTTGGATTTTTTCACCCTTACTGCGATAACAAAGTTATGGTGAATTATTGAGCTTGGTGTAAGTACTCTGTGAGGATAGCTAGTGCAACTTTTGGTTATTGGAATTAGAATGGAACTAACTCAATTTGAAGTACAGTTCTTGTCTTAACGCTCTCACTCAACACATTTCCTCATTAATTTTTACATTTAACACCCTCCATTAAAATACTAGTAATACCAGTTTTAGATAGGAGGACAAGCAAGATACATATATTTTAATTTGCGTAAGCATGATGAGAATGTTCTCAAGTTCACGTCGTTTACTTCGTTTAAATTATGTTTAGGTGGCAGGTTTACCAGTTATAGCTACTTGTATACACAACAATTTGACTTGTGAACATTTTCATCCTGTGTGAAATTATACGCTTGCTCTGTTGTATGTTATTATTTAATTACGGCTACCACCTCCCGCTAATTTGGTAAAGATCAAAAACATATCTTGATATCTTGTCACACAAGAAGTAAATGAAAGGGTAACCGGCCCTTAGCACTTTTTGCACTTAGCACCTTAGGGTCCATTAGCACTTTTGACCTTTGGCACTTTGTGCAGTTAGCACTTTTGACCCTTACCACTTTGTGTAGTTAGCACTTTTGACCTCTAGCACCTTGCGCTGATAGCACTTTTGACTTAAAGCACCTTGCGCTGTTAGCACTTATGACTTAAAGCACCTTGCGCTGTTAGCACTATTGAACTTTAGCACCTCAAGTCCTAATTGGATTATTGTAAATTTTAAGTAGCCTGATGCCTGACTGCACGCTACACGTTACATTGGAAAAAGGTACATTCTTTGATTCCAAGAGTTAGGATTAAGTCTTTACGGTTCCTGCTATTTTGCCTAAAAGGCATTGTCATGAAATATTAGCCGATCTTATCATGTATATATTGTTCAAAAACAAAAATACAATGCTTAATATTCAATATTCAACTTTGGAAAAGAGATGAAGTGTTATTGTTATTTAATTGCTGCTATTGAATTGCGCTAAAAATATTGAATTGTTTCCAACAACTTATCCATTTGCAACGAATGACTAGTGCTGATTAAATTCATTAATTATAAACATAGGCAAAACCTAAACTGATGATGGAGAGTGTAGAAATGTCTTAATAATTGGGCTACGTGATCAATTCAATGAAATTCTGGGGAGAAAATGAATGGCTCCCCAGACTTTTCAAGATGAATTCAAAATTTTATTTCCTTCTTAATGCAGCAACCTCCTCAATTAGTTGCTACGATGATCCTTGGGTGTACAGTAGAAAAAGTATTTGTTTACAAACAAACTTCTCCTTATCTATATCGTGTAAAATATTATTATTTATGAATTTAATCAGCACTAGCAGTAAACGCTTGAAACAAAAAAATGGACCTTTTTTCAATGCGTCCAGTGCAGTCGATTAATTAATATTAATATTTACAATAATTAAAAGTACTTACACTTTTAGTAGAGTTACTTCAAAACTTACTTCTAAGGTGCTTCAGGTATTACGACTTGAGGTGCTAAAGTTCAAAAGTGCTAATAGAGCAAGGTGCTTGAGGTAAAAAGTGCTAACAGCGCAAGGTGCTTTAAGTCATAAGTGCTAACAGCGCAAAGTGCTAGTGGTCAAAAGTGCTATGTGCACAAGGTGCTAGTGGTCAAAAGTGCCAATGGGCCCTAAAGTGCCTTTTGGCAAAAGTGCTAAGGGCCTAGAAGCAATGAAAGGCGTCCGTTTTTCTTTAATACATGCTCCATTGTCATGATTTTATATGCAGCGAACCGAGACAAAATGAGGATGATTTATGCTGAGAAGAGAACTACCCATTTTAAGTTGACGTTGACTCCTCACAAGTAAAGTGACCCTAAGTTCTTAGAGTTTTAGAGTTGGAGAGCAGTTTTATTTTTTGTCTGCCAGATATTACTCGTGTTTTCTCACTCACATCGTTACATCCCATTCTTGTTCAACACATTGCTTCCCTTTGCTCACATGAGAGTGATATTTATTTATCTAGAGCTTTGAAAAACCTAGGAGAGCATATTACTTGATAGAAAAAACGTTGTTTTGTAAAATAAGTGAAGTTTGCAAGGAGATTTAGTATTTTTGCACACATTCATACTATGGATTTTGAGGTGTTCGCTAATTATGAAAAAGATCGAATTCAACTGCTGTTTTTTGACAACATTCTTGAAATAAGTTTGCTGCTTACATGAGAGACAATTTTCTTCAAAAGTTCGCCAGTAGCACACTCTTTCCGCTTCACAGCCTGTCCATTTAAGTAAATTGTATGGACAGGCTGGAAACTTCGAATTAAACAACTTCATTTTTATTTTGGTTAGGTATAGTTCCAATATGTAAAGATAGTTTAATGTAAATTTTATTATAAGAGTTGTACCTAGCACTAAATTATACAATCACTTGAATTAATATATACTGATAAAAGTAATACCAGTTTTTAGACTAGAGATTCAACAAGATTCTAATTTTGCATGCGTATGATGAGAAACTATTTACGTTCACATCGTTTATTTCATTTAAATTGTTTAGCAAGCAAGTTAAGTGCTTTCATAGCCAAGAATTAGCCCACAAACATTCTCATCTCTATACAAAATCTTATTAACATAATACGGTCTTGGTTGTATGTTATAGTTAAATGACGACTACAACACCTTTATCAATTTTTTAAAGAATTATAAAACATCATCATCAACCTTTTTAGATGATTTAAGGTCACTCGCAATCAGAGCGCACCCTAAGGTCCGAGAGCAGCCCTTATTTTTCTGCTTGATATTCTTTCTCGTGATTGTTCACTCACATCACATTACACACTTGCTCACTGCTTTGCTTCCCTTAGCTCATATACTATATGAGAGACATTGAATCAAAAACTGTGCAAAATATGGAAACATACAGGGATATCTATAAGCTGAAACATATTGCTTATAGCATGAAACAACATTACGCCCGTGCGGTTTTGAGTTTTATCCCATAATAGAATTCAATGCTTTAGTACCACTGATATGGCGTTCTAGCATGTACCACTTTCATAACGTATAGCATGCCTATGCAACTAAATTGTAGGGAATAAACAACTTTTCTTGATTTTTATTCTGGGTGGATGATTCGTGTCAGTACGATAATACGTAAGTAGCAACGAATTTTGCAGTCGCTTTAATTCCAGTTTGTAAATTTTACAAATAGAGTTTTTATTTCAGATTTAAATAGCTAATTTTAAAATTTGAAGCTTGACATTTGATTAAACTTTTTGCCAGCTAAAATTTCGAAATTAAATTTATAATTGCTGTTTAGAATTTAACTAATGTAAAATTAAATAATACTAATTATATATTACCGTCTACCAGATTACTATATTAAGTACAAGGGCTTAATACATACAGTTTTTTTTGTATTTTGACCTGCAATCATCCAAATATAAAAATAGTTATCATCTTATCATCCTCATACAATTTAGCAAAAACTGTGCTGATGAATATTATAGGCTTTACAGTTTTATGAAAAAGAAGATCGGAACACAAATATAAAATAAATATTTGTAATTAAATATTTTTAAAAACCAAAGAGATCGGAGGGACATGAAGAGTTGTCAGTACAACCCTCCAATGCACATTTTGACACAGATCTGAGGAGCTTTACTCGGACTTAAAGATACGCACGCAATATATATTTTCCATAGAAAGCGATTAAATAACGCAACTCCAAGTAAATGCAGTTTAAAGTGGTGCATCTTCTTCTTGGAGAATGTTACACTGTTTTTAAGGCCAAGGGACATCTAAAAGTACAAAGTTACCGTTACATAAATGATTCTTGAATGGAGGATAATTTAGTTCTTAAATAGTGTGATCATAATGTTAATTTTCTGAATTCTTAAATATTTTGTTTTTTGTATCATAAAGGGGATATTGTAAATTATGTTTGTTTATTTTTAACCACTTTCTGTAAAACTTGAAGTCTGGGTAAAATTTCGCAGATCTGCCACCATCAGAATGTAGATTGGAGAGTTAACTATTAATAAAAACTATTTGTATTTCTATTCTACCTCTTTGCTAGAACTAATTTTACTATGCATAAATAAAATACAACAAGAAAGTTTGGTGAGCAAAAGTTGATAATATTTTTGCTATTAAAAAACTTTACTCCAACCATCATTATGTTTAATAACCATTGATGATGATGATGATTGAAGTATTCCTTATTACTGACTGACAAATATTACACACATTATTCTTATACATAATATACAAAATTGTACGCAATTATAAGTATAGGCATAGTTTTTGGCACAAATCAGGGAGAATTTTCTGTTTTACATTAATTGGAACCTACAATGCTTCATAAAATATATTTCAATGTAACAAACTAACACTCTAATCGAATTAAAAGCACTATATATTGGTTGAACCTTGAACCTAAGCACATTTGAATTAGGATATTTCTTCTACTTAAAATACATTATGAAATCGGTCTATAACTGACTTTTTATGAATCATCATCATCAGGCCGTTTTTACTAATCAATGTCGTATTGATTTTTTCTGTTAATTTTTGAATAGTTCGTCCAATATAAAAAATTGTTTTTCTCAAGGGATTACCTAACAATGACGTTATTTTAGGCTTATCATGTAGAAACTTTATTATGTGTAAACAGGTTTCGAATTAATCGGAAACCTCCATTCTATGGAAGGCTATAACGTACCATATTGCTTCTATGAAGCTACATATAAAAATGTATTTAACTATCACCACTCCATGAATCAACCAAAATGTTATACAATCTGTAATTTTTCATCAGTATTATTGTACATTTGACGTTGTCAATCTTTCATATATTCATTGTCAATTTTTATGGTTTATTTTCTGAATTTCTGCTTCGTTGCAGAAGAACGTCTGAAGCACCTGAAAAAAATAAATTAAATTTAAATTTACGCGACGCTACGAGAAACATTCGTAACTCATGTTATTGTTTAACTATCATTAGTAAACTTTTTTTTTTTTCTTACCTTGACCATAAATGGCGATTTGGGAACGAATCGACGAAATTCCAACAGCTATGATAGAGGTTCGTGAAGAGTAATGTTGACGTTGTGAATTTTATCTGCAATATAAAAAGTAACCAGTAATAATAAACATATACCAATATTGCTACTATTCGTCACCTTCATTTAATATTTAATATCCGTGAAAAGGATGAAAAGTACTCTGCAACTTTCATGTTCACATGTTTTTTATTTGCAAGTTAAGTTTGGCTACTCGGAATTTCAAAAGAAAATCATGTTTTCTGAATTTTGTTAGGCAGCACAAGTTTTTATACCCATACAAGTTTGTAAGTATTTAGCAGCGAAGCTACAATAGTTTGAGGTTTGTCAAGTGTTCGAAAAGTTGGAGCCTCTGATGATACAGACAAAACATTCATTATTAACATGAGAAAGTAACACTAAACAAAGGCAAACCAAGCAAAAGGAATAAAAGTGATGGAGTAAAATGTTAGGTTCGCAAAAACGCTGACTTGATTTGATTACGTTGATCTTTAAATTCCGCTAGGCAATTATCTATCATTTGAATAACATTTAAAAGCAATTTCTGTCAAGTTCAATATTACCTTTATATTTGCACTTGTGCACATAAATTCAAAAAGAGCTCGTTGGGTCGTAATTACTCCTAGTCTTTCAGTATCATCATGTATTCGAATGCTAATTGTTCCATCGTTGATGAAACTGCTCCTATATGTTACAATTGAAAATTACAAAAATCATACATAATTGTTAAACTTTAGTTGTATCGTTTGATTAAGCACCATTTCCTATTCTGATCAATTACCAATGTTGGAAATTATTATTATCGTACCCGAGGTTGTGACAGAATCCATCCACTTCGGGCTTCGGGATTCACTGGAAAATCATCAATGCAGCTGGCTGCACTATTGTCTTTGCTGTCTTCCATGGTTGCTGAAACTGTTCCCACCTACTGCATACTAGTCCTACCATGAAAATGCCAAGAGAAATGCAATTACGTACACCAAAACATCTTCACCGAATAAAAAAATTACTTATATTTGTACAATAATTTATCGTCAGCTTAATATATTTTTTTATGAATTGCCGAATTCGTAAATTATTACTATTCAGACATCAGACACTTCCACGGATGTCCACGGGTGTGAAAGAATTCATCCAGTTCGGGATTTATTGGAAAAGCCAATATTTCAGCTAGCCACATCATGGTTTTGATTTTAATCACACGTCCATCGCTACTCATTCAAAAATTAATTACGAATAAAATATTAATTTTTTGAGTATTATTATAGTGAATGTTCTAAAAAGCTCTGTACACATAATATGTATATCTGAGATAACTTACAATGAACTTTTAATAACTCCATTGTTTGTATTCGACATTTTAAGAGCTTTTGTAATTATATTATTTCTGAAAAATGAAGAAAAAAATGTGTTAAAATGATAAATAACTAGTACTCAAATTTTAAGGTGATTAAACCAAAACTTACCGATACGTGATACAACGGCTTCCGGTCATAATAACCTGCTTGGCTATGTTTCGCAAATCGCTCGTTGTCCATAATGAGCTTTCTGTCAACTGGCAGCTAACAAATAAAGTAGTAGTGTCAAAGGCAACAAAAAAAATGCATGATATCATAATAATGATGTATCAGCTTGTATATAAAATAGTAGGCTAGCAAATGCTCAATAACAAAATCACCCTTTCTAGAGCTGCGTTTGAACAAACCACGAGCAGAATTTTTTCTATTGCTTATGCCAAAAGCATTGAAAAGGAGTATAGCTGTTACGGGCGAAAGGGTTGTCGTAGTTCAGCGTAAAGCATGGGCATAAAGAAGCTAGAACAAAGCAAATGAGCGTTGATGTTGATTTCTTCATGAAAAATTCAACACTGCACGTTGATGCATAATTGAGATTCGCATGACAAAAGGGGTTTGGGGTACATTTTTTCGAAGTTTTCGATGCGAGCATACTCTCCATGGTTCTATATCAAATTAAGCATGGAGAATCTGATAAGACAACTTTTAGACCTCTAAAGTGGGCGGTTTAGTAGATACCTTTAAAAAACATGGTTTTTGGCGGTTTTTTTTAAATAACTTTTCTTTAAAATTATGAAATCAAAAACTTCCACAAAGTGCGCACCCTACTGACTTTCATGAAGTTATTGTGATTTTTTTGACACCAAAATCATGAAAATCCACCTGCGCAAACCCCGGAAGTCGTGGTTTTCATTTTTCAGTTTGAGTGAGGACATGAGGCGGTATATTTGAATCCGGAAGGCAAATCTCGAAATTTTATTTTTTCTTTACAAATGAGCTACGTATTCCATGAAAATCCATTTTTGAACGTTTTCACTTGTTTCATGCCTACAGTGACTAAAATATTTCATCCACTTAACAATTTGTCCATTTTGTAGCAAATTTTTTTTTTTGCCTGAACAATGAAATTTTAAACTCCATTTTCTCTTGAACTACTCAACCGATTTGTATGATTTTTTTTTGTAGTGGATGTCTTATGACACAATTAAACTAGTTATATTACAAATGTTTGAAAAAACTTATGAAACTTCAAAATAATAAACATTTTTAAAAAATTTACTGGTATAATGTATTGTAATGTCATTGAATTTCAAAATAAATTTTCTTTAACCTTAAAGTATTATCATTATGGTTTTTCCGGCTTCTACATTATATTCAGATACTAAACAATTGGAGCTGGATTTTGAATCAAGTTTTCAAATACCTTTATCTGAGTTTATGAGAGGATTAAGGATTGTGGGATATATTAACCCTCATATTACGGCTTGAGTTCGTGCAATATAAAATACCATGTCCAGAGTATTTTTAGGTTTCAAATAAACGTACGTTAAATATGCGTAATAGGAGGTTGTATTAAGTTTGCTTAATGCAACCAAAAACCGCCAGTATGTTTAAGTTATAATATCCAACAAAAACAAATTGATTTCTGAAGTACTTTGGGATGATATGAAGAGAATCCCACACTACCTGCACGTTAAAACTTGATTTCGTTCTACTTCATATTTAGTTAGCTAAAGAATTATGAGTCCAGCATTGTAAACTTGTTCGTCTTAATTTTATTGAAACATTGCACCAAATTTTTAAGGCTATATTGTAATCAAAACTGTACTCAGAAAAATTTAATTGGTGCAATCAAATTGAATATTATAACATTCAAAATGTTCTAGTGTATTGCATTTTATACACAAAATCAAATACCGATAAAGTTAACAAATGTGTTGAATAACTTATAGTTACGTATAATTACAAGTGAAAAATTTCATTACGCTAACATTTAATTTGTGGTTTTTTAATTGAAGTATACATTTGATTATAGACTTCAAGGATTATAGTTTTATTTCATAGTATTCTTCCTCAGTTTCCAAATTTATTGCAAACAGTTCATTCTCTATGTCATCAAAATTTTCCATGTCATGGACTGGGTCTGTCTTCTGTTGAAAAAGAGTGAGTCGGGAAAAGTGTGGAATTTCTGGTTCTTCCAGTAAACCAATAACTTCATGTGGAATCACAGCAGTCTTTTTTGCACTCTGTTTCCTGCTTAATGAATAAGTAGAAATAACAGGGTCTGATGTATCTAATGATCGATTAAAAACGTCTTCAAGGTTTTGCTTTCTTCCAATTTTTCTTGCGTGGTGTAATCTATCATGTTTGTAAACCTTATTCTTCGACTCTCCAGCTTCCTTTGAGTACATTCCGAGAGGTAAAACAGAATTTTTTATAATATCCTTACCATGTATCAAAATTTCATCGCCGTCATGTAGCACCATGGGTATTTCGCGACAAATAACTTTGCGGTGTTTGTACAAAACTCGCCAAACTTGTCTGCATTAATAGGAAAATGGCACGAAATTGCGATAAGAATGATTTTAAAACGCTTCACAATATCCACATCTACTTCTAGAATCTGGCGAAAGTTTCAACATCTTTAAATGCTCGGCGTGCAGTGTTTCCATCATTAGAATTGCCACTTCCATTGGAATTTGGATAGTCTACACGGGGCCCCATTCTTTCAAAACATTGGTTTTGCTTTTCCAATTTTCGTTTCTGTACCGATGCCTGTGCTTTTGGACCTCGAGCCTGCCATTTTTCGATTTCTTTCTTGTACGATAAGTGTAAAAGAAACTCAAACAGTCGAATCCAAGCGTGTAATGGACTAATCCCATATCGTAAACAGCTCGTATTTAGCATACAAATTCCATTTTCAAATTTCTGAAGATTATTAAAATCTGAAGGCTTGGCTCCACATAATGGACATGACATCGCTGATTTTTTTCCGGTTAAATAATTCAATATTTTGCCGTTTATAATTGTCATGGCCATATTGTACGACAATGAAAAGTTGGAATTATTGGAAGCTACATGACTAAATGTTGTGAGGTCCTTTATCTGCTTCTCCATTTCGGATTTTTTCTCAATGACTACTGTTTCTGATTCTCTGATAAAATCGATTTCAATCGGTCGACAGAACCTAATGGATTGAGGAATTGGACTTTGCCATATTATTGTTTGAGTTGTATCTTGAATTAACCTCAATGGAATCAATGAAGTTACGAAAATGCTTGAGTCTGAGCTTGGAGTTTTTCCAGTGACTTCAGCGTAGCCTTGCTTGTAATTAGATTGGCCAGTAGATCCATCATACCCCCAAGTACAGTACAAAGTTAAATTTGAATTTTCTTTTGGAGCTGCAATCCTTTTCAAAATCTCGTCTTGCATGACAACAATTCTTCCGACTGTATGGTTCAAAAGTACTTGCAATTGAACATTTGCTTTGGATTCGGTTACGTAATATGGAGGGTAAATATTGGCATTCCGTTTAACAGCTTCTTCACGCAAACGATTGTATGATCGCTGAGTAAGTCCCTCATCCAAAATAAGTCCTAAAGCTTCATCAGAAGTATACGGAACTGGCAGTTTTGAATTTACTTGCTTCAATATTTTTCCTGGTCTTCCTGGGCTGAGAAGGGAGTATTTTAATAGTTTGCGCATTGCACTTTTCTGCTTCTGTAGCATATTAGTAGCTTGTACTGTTGCTAATAAAATATCTTCACGAGGAAATTGTTGAACTATGGCAGTGGCTGTAGCAAGTTTTCTCTGTCTGCTTCTATGTCCTGTAACTTCATATGATAGCTTTCTTCTGCCAATTGAAGGCTTTTCACTTTGAGGACCGAATTTGAGATTATTGACTTGATTTGACTTGCCTTGTGCCATATTTTTACTCTGGAGGGGATTCTTAGACCTTGTAACCAGTAATGGCTTATTAGCCCACTCAATTCTGTCATTGTGCCTGCTGCAGGATTTTCGCTTTGCTGTATGTTTACTTTCAATTGTATAAAACTGCTGTAGAACCCTTTTTCTTGTTAAATCGTCAAAACTGAACCCAGCGTTTTCCTGAATGACTTCCATCAAATCAGATTTTGACATACCATCGCTTAATAATTCATGGATGTTTTGATAGGTGAGACCAGTATCAAATGTTGGTTCCCCGACAGAATTTGGGATAGATTCAGCCTGATGATTGTAGCCTTGCAAAGTTGTAGGTCCAACTCGCGGTGAAACTTCTTCAAACGACATGATCCTGTAACATTTACATGGGAATTAATAAATGAGATTTACATTCAAGTAAGACTCTAAGCAAGAATCGAAATTCTTTTACATTACATTCTTTTACCTACATTTGCTCAAACCAATGTTTCGTATTTAATTTTGATACCACATTTTCCGTCATCAGACGAACACTTAATCCTGCTCCTACCGTTTTACTCTCCAAATCAGAAAAGACGTTGAAAATCTGTTGACTGTGACGTTATGAATAAACCACGATCTGGATGAACACAAAAAACATTCATTACAATTCACACCACTTCATTGTAACAAAAATTAACCTAGTAAAGAAGGCACACAAGGTAACTAGTTCAACACATAATTTCTAGTTTCTTAAAATCATTAATTTTGTCATGTTTCTCTTTGGGAACCATCAAACGATTTCAGCTGTCTTTATTTAAAATTGGCGCTTTAAATTACTTTTAATGTAAAAAAGTTAATCGAAAATAAGTTTCATGCAGAAAAAAATCTTTACGCTTAACTAATGATATAAATTTAATCTTTTCTTGTCAGGGTCTTAAAACACGTATGGTAGGTTTACAACAATTTGGGTGTTTACTGCTTTGAAAAAAATGCATAGTATTGGTTTAGCAGGTATGGCAACATAATATGGATTTTTATTACACGTATTACTTCATCCAGTAAATACGAAGGTGAATGTCAAGGAAAACCAAATTAAACAGGCCCTGAAGAATTAAATTAAATTTGAACATATGTACAATAACTGAAGAAATATCTAAAACCCGAGTCCATGGCAACGTGTAATGGTAATTGCATACATTAATGCAAATTTTGCATTTAACTCAAATAACAAATCTAACAACACCTTTTAACAGCTATTTCAATCACGACATATTAACCTAAAATCCCTGCAATGTCATATATTTGTGTTTGTAACATATTAGTCAAGGATTTATTTAGATGTATTGATAAAGTCGAAGAAGTTGCCGAAGGTGCCCGATTGCACACCCACCTTAGAAATCGAGGTATTTTTCTCTAAAATGATAGTGAGCCAAGTATAAAAAATTATGACGAAGTTGTTGGGAATATCACCTCATTGTTAATGATTTTGGAAATGTAAAACGGTATTTGGTTATGAATAATGTAGTGAAGTAAATATTTCTTCAACATTTCGGACGCTCTTTGAGTGAAAATGGGAGTAATATGGACAACAGAAACATGACCATTTCATATTCAATTGCATATAGACTATATTGAAATAAAAGTCACGTAAAACATTATGTGTACTTTTTCTATTTGGGGTATGTTGACACAGATTAGGAAAACCTGATATTGGGGCCATGAAATAAGATTTATTTTTCTGCGTACATTAATTGATTTGTCTGAACTTTAGCATGCGATCTATTCACTTCATTCATGGGGTTAGTTAAACAATTGTTAAAACTTCGGAAACTTCAAAGCTTTTTCAATTACCTGAGGATCGTATTCTGCACATTTCAATACATTATACCAGTAAATTTTTTAAAAATGTTTATTATTTTGAAGTTTCATAAGTTTTTTCAAACATTTGTAATATAACTAGTTTAATTGTGTCATAAGACATCCACTACAAAAAAAAAATCATACAAATCGGTTGAGTAGTTCAAGAGAAAATGGAGTTTAAAATTTCATTGTTCAGGCAAAAAAAAAATTTGCTACAAAATGGACAAATTGTTAAGTGGATGAAATATTTTAGTCACTGTAGGCATGAAACAAGTGAAAGCGTTCAAAAATGGATTTTCATGGAATGCGTAGCTCATTTGTAAAGAAAAAATAAAATTTCGAGATTTGCCTTCCGGATTCAAATATACCGCCTCATGTCCTCACTCAAACTGAAAAATGAAAACCACGACTTCCGGGGTTTGCGCAGGTGGATTTTCATGATTTTGGTGTCAAAAGAATCACAATAACTTCATGAAAGTCAGTAGGGTGCGCACTTTGTGGAAGTTTTTGATTTCATAATTTTAAAGAAAAGTTATTTAAAAAAACCCGCCAAAAACCATGTTTTTTAAAGGTATCTACTAAACCGCCCACTTTAGAGGTCTAAAAGTTGTCTTATCAGATTCTCCATGCTTAATTTGATATAGAACCATGGAGAGTATGCTCGCATCGAAAACTTCGAAAAAATGTACCCCAAACCCCTTTTGTCATGCGAATCTCAATTATACATCATAGTGCACTGTGTGAGCATGCATACTCAACCCTGAAAATAATAATTTTCAATAAAAAAATTTGCCACAAGAAAGAAAACAACAGATTCTCATATTAATATGGTATGATTCATATCTTCTCTCCTTTTTTATGCATATATAATATTTGTTGATTTTACTACTATATATAAATATGTATGTATGCAACCAAAATTGAACTTTTAGCCACTTGATTTTAATTTAAAGATCAATTAAGATCTAGAAAGTTTAAAAGAAGACTTCTAAGAGCATGTGAATCTTCAGCCACTTCATACTTCTTATAATAGGGCATCTCAGCTAAATATTAGATATGTCCAACAACCATGAAGTACGCGTATCTTGGGTATTATCTTCAGGGTAAAAAATCATGACGTTTCTTTTTTCAAGCATCAAGCATACCGTGCAGCATATCATTCGACAGCTAAGCATGAGATAAGATCATCCATGCTATGTACGCTTATCTTGGATGTTATCTTAAGGCTCAAATTTCATTAGTTTTCTTTTGTTGCTTTATTTTCTAAATTGTTAGTTCATTCCACTCATGTGTTACCAGGTTTTTAAAGCACGAGTTTGATTATGATTAAACATATTTTTGCGTAAAAAATTGAACATAATCCACTATATTTTGCTTTAAATTGAACACGGGGTTGACCATGTAAAAATATATTACTTTCTCTCAGCATACAATAACAACGTAATAACTTTTTCTCTGGTAACAAAAGAATGTATTCCATATTTAGACCATAATGTGAACCCGTCTTGTCTCAACTTTTCATTGCGCACAAGCTCTTTCACCGTGAGAGTTACTGTTTTTTGTTCGTGTCTCAATACTTTAACCATGGCTCTAACAATCGGGGCATTAAATGTGCACTTTATCCTACAGAAAACCGTTCCTCCCCCTTACTTCATTGATCCACTGTCCCTCTCTGTTTTCAAAAGACCCTGTCATCATTCCTTGCTCAGGAAATTGATTCATAATCTACTTGTAGTCAGTATCGTGGGTCATTTGATATTTTCAGCAATTAGGTTAGCCTGGCTAACGTTTGGCAAGCAAAGCTCTGTTGAGAGCGGCTTCAGAGAGAAATTTTTATATCTAATTGTTCTTTCACTTTGTTCAATCGCTACTGCTGGATACTTCACTTTACAAATCCATCAAGATGAATTTCGGTTCCAGCTAAATCAGCGGTTTCGAATTGTCAAGGTTCAGCGACATTCAAAGTCAACATTCAGCGGGCATGAGCTGTTTATCTATATTTTTTCCACAATTTTTTTATCTTTTCCAATTCTCACACTTTTCGCACCATATGGTGCTAACTTTGACCCCATTCAATTAATATTTTCGCCTATTTTAAACTCGCCTTCTACTCCCATTCAAGCTGTATATCTTATCAAAGCAGTGGCTAGTTTGGTTTACGGAAGTACTACCATTTATGGTGCCGGGATTTGTATTTCCATCATGCTGTTTGCAATAATGGATGTAGAAGGTATGCAGGAACTTTCTGCACAGCTGCTAATCTACCATAACCCCAATCAATTTCGTGAATCTGTGCGAATATTCAGATTGACACAAATCTTGATTGAAAGAAATAACAAGATTATGTCAAATTTTATGTTTGTTCTGGTCTTTATGGGCGTAACCCTTGCAGTTTGTTGTAGTTTAGGTACAATCTTAATGTACAGATTTCTTCCCTTTATGATCTATATGTCTTGCCCGTTTATAGTTGTCATATGTATGGGATATAACATGCTCTACTTTTCACTTACCGCTAAACCACATCGAAATGTTGTACAATTCATTCAGAATTGGAAATCGTTTGGGGTTCGAAAGGAGACAAGAGTTGAATTGAGGTCATGTCCCAATATTGGATATGCCGTTGGACCAATTCGTTGTGTGACGGAACACACTGCTTTTGCAGTTGCGGACAGCATTGTCAACTGGACAGTGAGTGGCATTATGATCAAACCCGAGTAGGAGTGGACACCACATGTTTTGGCTTCACACCCCGAAAATGGCCCCCAGACGTAACATATTATGGTGGGTTTTTCCACTCGGTCAACATTTTCAATTTATAATATGTAACTATATAAACTTATTAGCTTATTTAAATTAAAATAGGAACATGATTAAAGTAAATTAACATGAACAGACTGGAATTTTAAGTCAAACCAAAAACTTCATTTGTTATACTACTTTTGTTCATGTTGAAAGCATTGTATTTTCTAGTATTTTTAAAAGTCTTCGCCCATTTAGAATTATTTTGAGTATACCTTTGCGTACAGTTGGCAGTTCTTAAGACATTTTAAACACAACCCATTTTAATTTTTTTTGTTCTTTAATCAATTTAATCGATATTAGCACATGTTTTCTGAAAAATTAATTATCTGCACATATTATGGTATTAAATACGCCACATAATTTCTAAAATAATGGCATACAAGGGATTTCGTCTCTATTACACTTTCAAATCAAATAGGACAAGTTCACTTTAATTCGACAATACTGTGCGTTAATTTCTAATTCGGTCCGCGTAGTTCTACGTTTCTTTCACAATGGGTGAATCTCTTTTCATCGGGCTGTGTTTAGTAGGTGGCTTCCCATAGTTAATTGCTACTAACTTCGATCGTTTACTGATGGTTGAATAAAGCATTGTTGCGAAGTACGCTATGATCTGTGAGTCATACGGTGTTCTTACTCCATGTTTTTTTCTTTAGTAAAGCATTTGCACATTTGTGAATCGGAATCTGCAGTTTTTCGTAATATTAGTATTGTTTTTTTAGCATATTTTTGTTGGGTAATCTCGTACCCCATAAAAATGTCAGAGCCTTACAAAATTTAAATTTTGTAGCAATTTGCAGTCTTTTTAGACATTATAAAAACAACTAATTTTGATTTTTTGTTTTTTAATAAACTTAATTGGTGTTTTCCGAAAAATTACATTATATAAAAACATGTCAATAACATTCAATGTATAGATTTTTTTAAATAGGATATACCAATTTCTGTTACATGCCCAAACCAAATAGAATTTTGGTTATGGTTCGCCATTTTTTATACTTGGTTGGTTGGCATACAATTTTGATTAAGCCACGATGACGGTATATTCTCTAAATAATAAAATTTAAAGTCCCATACTTCCGTGTATAAGCCATAAGCTTCTGAGTTTATTTTCTAATCCAAATTTGTTGAAATTAAACTTCGTATTTGCCTGTACGCGTTATCTATTATGAAAAGGCATTAGGCTAATCCAATTTAGGAAAAACCAAGGCACTGTTGGAAATTATTTTTTAAATTACGTTATTGCCTGTATGATGCGGATATCATAATAATTCATTTTCAAATTGACTGCTAAAACTGGTTGTTTTTTTAAATTGTGCCATAAATGAGTTATTTCGTCGTCCGCTAAAATTTAATGAACTTATTAAATTGATGACATTATTTCAGTGGCATAATATATTTTTCGTGCTCAACTGGATTGCCCCATTTTTAAATCGTTTCTGAATTTCTATGTCGGTTATTGAAACTCCAAATTCTTTGCAAAAAGGAAAAATAAAATTGTAAATAATTGTTAATTGATAATGAATTTCAATTTTTTCAGATACGTTCCCACATCACTCCATTTAAAGACAATCAAACAAATGTAAAGTTGGCACAGTTCAAATTGGCGTTATTGCACTGTATGAACACAAAAAATAGGGCAACTCTCACTTTCAAGCAAAACCCATGAAATACTGCAAACAGGATGTTGATATCATTCACAAAGACGCACTGATGTTTTTCCATGAATGACACAATCATTGAATTTAGTAAACCCTTATTTTCCGACACAATTTGAACGGAAGGACATGAAAAAAACTGACCGATTTTGATATGCTATTTCCAGAATTTCTTTGGTATTCATTTTGCCTATGGATCGTATCGTATGTAAGTATGTATGTTTACTCATTCGAGGGGAAACAGAAAATGAAAGCAAAAACTTTTGTGTGTAAAGGCAATCTTTTATGGGAAAACGTGAAAATAAATTTCAAGGTTATTTGAATAATTAAAACGATTGCCAATCGAATGGAATTATCAACGTGAGTGGTTCGATTAATGTGTGAGTAGCAAACACAAACGTCGAGATTGTCATTTATTTTGATGGGCTTCATTAACACTAATAATAGTACGGTTTGAAGCGGATCTCCGCCAGGGGTAACTCTAATTTGGTCCAACATTGAACTTGATTCCACATTTTACGTAAGCTATCGATTGGCGAAAACAGAATTAAAAAAGTCAAAGCGTTCTCGAGTTCTCGTGCTCCCGAAAGGACAGAAATGACAAAGCTGTAAGCTAGCAATAATTTGCTAGTTAATAATTAAGCTACCCATATGGCTACTTTTAACGTCGTAGGGTTGAAATTTATTGAATATTATCAGTTTTATATATAAAGCATCAAAACATTATTTTGTAGTCAACAACATTCTAAATGTGCCTCTGGTAACCCCTCTAAAGAAAATAAACATGCTAACCCTCCCAATTACAAATTGTCTCCCATAGCTCAATAGTATAGGTTTACAGGAGCGATTAAACTTTTTCATCAGTTTATTTTCTCTCTCATCGCCCCAATTATTTCTCCTCCAAGAGCCTAGAACTTTAGTACCCTTTGAAAATAAAAATTTTCCGAGCTCCAAAGCAATTACCCAGAAACCTGTAATGGAAACAGACCAAACGAGAAGCTGTGCTTTCGAAATGAATTGCAATTCACTCCAATATCGAATGAGAACAAAACTGGTGTACATCGAGATCAACATGATAATCGCATTTCCCATTACAATGAATATCCCTAGCTGACCTAAAATATTTGCTGTTAGTACTTGTAGGCATCGAAAAACATGGCGTATATCATTGGGCGTTCGCAAAGTATCCATCGTTCCATAGCTTGCGCGTCCGAGTCGTAGCTCATGGATATAAATTGAGGTCATGTAGAATCCAACGACCATTAGGCAACATCCAACAATAACCATAACAAGGTGCACGATTGCAATAAAATAGGTAAGCAGTAAGGTATAAAAAACACGAACCGGCCAAATGAAATATTCTTCGGGAATAAAAATTCCAATAAAAATATAATCTCTTGGGTTGTAAGCTAGTAAAGCTGAAAGTAACAGAAAACCAACAACGCCACAGGAAGTGTAGGTGTAAAGAAGAATGTCTAGCAAGAAATTGGCTTTACTTTTGTTTGGATCAAAAGGTTGGTAATATTTTTCTTGCATAAAGAGCACAAATTTGAGAAATCCATTGGAAATAATGCAACAATCGTGAGGATACCAACGAATTATCGAGAACACCAGCATTGTCATCATTGCACCCAGCCAGAGTGTTAACGTCATGTTGAATTTGTCAACGTCCCCCAACACATGATTTCTGAGGATTATGCTGGGTATGCTCAGAATATAGGAGAGGCATAATGTATAGTTCAGATTAACTTTTCGTTGGAAAGCTGGATCCTCGTGAAAAGTTTTCTTTTTCAAATCTACATAGCCTATGCTAATTCCACATTTTGTTGAAAGTTTGTAAAGTAATCGGAATAAACTGCGAAGCCGTTTGCTAAACATGATTATGATGCTGTAAGAGCTATGATAAGAAGGAAACTAGCTTGTGAGAGGTTAAAATTGCGACTAAGAAAAATCAGAGGAATGGTATAGTCAGCGATTGCAACGAAACTCATATTTTTTCGACAGAGAGTGCCTTCTAAAAACATTTTTATAAAAAATAATTGGATTTATCTAAAACTATAACGGATTGGGTTTTCTAAACGGTAGGTACTTCGATTGATTTTGTGGTTTAGTCGGATTTTTATGGAAATGACAAAAATTATCTGTCTGTCTGTCTTTTTTTCATTAATTGGACTTGTCATAAAATTTTGTTAGAAATATTGCCCATTTCGTTTATGTAAGAACGTCATTTAAATTACGATTATTACAATTTTCTGCAATTTCTTCTGCAATTGCAAGCCGTGAAAGACAGATTTCACAGCTTAATCGGCTACCTTTAAAAACACAAGGTTCGTTACTTTGATACTTGGTTTTAATGTAATTAGATTGAATAAATAATAAATGCATTCTTCAAGTCTACCTGGAATCTAAGAAAAATTGGAAAATATTCATGTTTCGTTGAATCTAGTGGAAACTTTATTGAAGTTGTAGTGGACGAAAAATTCAAATCCTTCAGTTTTTTTTGGGTATTCCCATCGTAGTATAAAATATATCTACTAATAATATAATATATATCTAGTATTAGATTATCTACAATGTCATTTTTCTCCAGGAACGATAAGTAAACATGCAACGTATATAGTGGAATGTTTAAGGATTTCATTAAATATTTACACTACAAAATCAAAGTATGAGCAATTCCTTACTATTTAAATCATGTTTGCCCATGACCTTTGACCCGGTTCCTATGAACATATATGGTCCATGTTGATATTACTTTTAATCTAAGATATCGTCTGGTGAAAGCAGGATTGGAAAATGTCAAACCGTTCAAAAGTTATTGCTTGAGTTCTATTTTTAACCTTACTACGGTCAAAGGTCACGTTAGGGTTATCCCCAGAAACTCGGTATTAGAATAAATGAACTACCCTTTACAGTAGCTTCATTTTGCCTTATCACAACCAGTACCTTAGTATTCACAAAAATTGACCTGACCTTTGACCTAGTAATTCCCCTGAACCGATATGACTTATCTTCGAACTCGATCTTTCGTTTGACCTAAGATTTCGATTAGTGAAAACAGAATTCAAAAAAGTGAAACCGTTTTTGAGTTATCGTGTACACAGACGGACGACAGCCTGAGTGTTTTCAATATATACCTAAAGGTACATAATAAGTGCATTTAATAATTACGGACAAGTAAAAACAACTTTTTAAACTACGAATTTCTACAGCATTTCCACAGATCTACAGAAGCTTTTACGGATGACCAGGGAACTACTCAAGTTGATGATATGCTATTTGGGTGAAACTTGGCCTAAAAATACTTCGTATTACTTTATTATTTCGCATCAAATATTAGGTAAACACGGGTACTCATTCAGATTCCACGGATAACAACGTGCAATATATGTAATTCATTTAAATTTTTGTAATTTCCGTGTTTAAAAGATTTCTGAAAACTAGACATTTCTTAAAAATTTAGTAGAAACATAATTTTCTCTTTTTCAACCACGGCATTGATTTCCAAAGCCTAAAATATTTCATAGCTCATCAGTAAAGGGCAATGTTGATAAAATTGTGAACTTGTCGCATTGTTTTAGCCAATTCAAGTATTGTCAATTCGTGTAGTTCCCTCATGCGTCCATCGAAATGACTTTCTGTGATAATGTAACCTGCATATAAGCTACCTTATGCGAGTATTGTGGCATTTTAAAGATAATGTTTAATTTCAAACAAGACATTCTGCTTTTCAGACGTTCAGTATCATGGATTTTTAAATAAAAAAGGTTTATTCAAGTATTATGAAACGAAATTCAGTAGGCTGTCTGCGAGTCAGTAATTAGCATTGTGAAGAAACAGAAAAAAACATTTTTGCTACCCATAAACCAAACTAAAACTTTTTGTAGTTTTCTTACAGACGTAATGATAATTTTCATGAGTTTCAAGAATCATTTAACCTTCATCTTATCAGTTAATGACACCTTGATGTCAGAGGAAGAAGCTGAGCAGATAATTAAAGCAATGTGGGATGGTTATCAAGCTCTCGTGTTGGATACTGAATAAATTCCAAAACTATTGGCTTGCTGAAAAATTTGTTCTCATGCTTTCAGTACAACAACTTTATGAAAACAAAATTACCAAACATCACGCCTGATTGCTCGTAGAATTTAAGCGACTTATATTAACGTATAAAAATTAATGACGTTGTAAATATTCTAGTACACTGCAGATTTCCATTTTATTAAGAAAATGCGAAATAAAAAAACCGCGTGAAATGCTATGGATTTTTGAAGACAAATCTTTTTTCGACGTATCGGACAGACTGCCGTCTATCAAAACTGGAATGGTTGGGTTTTTAGCCTACAATTAAGTGTATTGGGAATTTCATACTTAAAGTTTTCGTATATATACCAATAATAATTTTTCGATTTAAAATCGAAAAAAACTGTTGTGGGAATTTAAAAGAAAATTTATTTGTAATTGCTGAAGAAAACAGGTCTGACTAAATTTACAATATTTGAAATGCAATAACCAATTATGTATAAGATAACAGCATGTGTATAATTAATGTAAATTTTTAGGTACAAATGTTTTAGTCTTTCTGCATATTATTTTGGATCACACAATCATAAACCAAATCTGAATGGTAACGCCTAGCATAAGTGTACCATTGCATGTGTCCCCACATTACAGATTTTCCAATTTCGACCAAATGGGCTACTTGCTCATTCCCTTCATACAATTTGAGCAACAAGTCTCCCACGTCACAAGCCTCTTTGGTGGTCTTATTCGTAATCAGGAAGCCTTTTTCCATAGTTTGATGTATGGTAAGACCATCTGTGACGTGGAATAAATAAAGGAAGCTTCCAATCTCACCTTTACACATCTCTTTGTAAAACGATAAAATATCATTTACCCGCCCGAGCTGCTCCGCTACCAAATCGTAGAATCTCTTAACCAAAAGTGTGTTCCTAATTTTCGCATCCAAAGAAGCGCCCCTTTCAAACATCAAAAACTCGATCATAACGTAAGCAGATATAGTGACATGTCTCACATTTTCTTGCAACGTTCTGTAAAGCTGAGTACGATCATCATGCTCTTTCACCCATTCGCAGCAGTTTTCCATCATGATTGAATCAAAGAATTCCAACAGCCGCTCAACCAAAACGTCTGAGTTTACCCCAAGGCGATTTCGTTTTTCATAAATGTACTGAGATTGACGTCGAACGTATTCCAAAATTTTTTCAAGAAAATTATTCTCATCTTCAGGTCCATAATCTGGAATTTCCCTCTTTTTCTGTGACCAGTCGACATCCCGTCCGTTCAAAACCTCATAAAGGGTGTCCTTAAATACGTTCAGCTCTGAATATCGGTAAATTTGAGTCTCTTCTAGAAAGTCGTCGAAAATAACGGTCAGTAAAAGAAACTGGGATAACCCCCTGCAATCCTTTAGTTCCACTCCTGGAGCCATTAAGCAGGCCAACGCAGCCGCATGAAACTTTCCTAATCTCTTTGCTTCTTGGTCCTGAATACTCTCAACAATTCCAAGTTCTTTGATGAATTCTAGTAGACGAAGATCCTCGTTTGGAATTGAGCACAGGTCTGGTAGCTTAACCTCACCAATGACGAATGGAGCTAACAGGCGACCTGTATATGATCCTTCCTCCATTGTCTTAGGATTTCTGGTGTTGATCGTCATTTCCAGATAATGTTTTTGCTTCGTATGTTGGATAAACTTTGGATGATTATTTATTTCTATTGCACGTTCATCGTACCACCTATGGTCCCAGTTTGAAAAGCGGACCCCATCAAGTTTGAAAGTTGGGCCGGTATCCTTCCCATCTTCGTCAAGGTGACTGAGGTAAACGTTTCCAAACTTTTCTACAGGTTGTTCCATGGTGAAATGAGAGTGGCAAATTTGATTGCGCTTTACTTTCGTTTAATTTACTTGATTTTTTTTATTGAGAATGAAGCTTTGTCACGGGTTTCTGAAACAAGAATGAATATATAAAAGTAGCAACTCTTTAAATACTATGCTTTGCGTGGGAAAAGGTATTTCCGAACAATTGGGGTTTCCACTTTTGAGTCAAGTTGCAAAATATAATACTAATGAGCATAACAAAATGGATTGACGGAGTCAAACTCGTGAGAAAACATAATATATGTATATGTTAATGATGAAAATAATGAAAACCAGTTTTTTGGTCGGAACCAAACTATTCAGTGTTCGGGCTTGCCGGCAATATTAATATTTTGCCACTGACTGGTTGTTAACAATATTGGCAGTAATGGCTGGCAACATTTGACAATATATCCTATGTTAACGTTGAAGTATATTTCACCTCCACACTCGATACACACCATACAAAATGGTATAAATAGACATGAGTAAGCACAAGAAGCCGGCAAACAGAATCCTAGCAGAAACAGTTAATCTTTTTATTCATTTTGGCTGACAAGATTGATGGGATTCGTAACAATTTATTACCTGTACTTTGCTTTATTCCAGTGGTAAAGTAAATATTGTCAAATTCTGCCGTTATTGCCTTGAATAATTAGCTATTTTGTCAGTGAAATGACAATAAGGCCAGCCAATATTTTGTGTGTAATAACAAGCATTTATTGGTATGCCGAACACTGAAACTATTAAGATACCTATAATGAACCAATCCTCCTTTAACAGTCAACATAAGCATGAATCAAAGCATAACAGGTGGATTTAAACCCTCTTATTCACCCCACTTTATGTGGATTAAATGGAAAAAATTGTATATCTAATACATAAACAGCCTATGGGGATTCAAATGTGACTCATTACACTTATGGGATGTTATACTGTCCATTTTAGCCACTTTAATCCGTTTCGCCCATGCGTACTGTCCACCCAAAAAGAGGTTGAAATTGGGCAAAGGGCGTAACTGTTAGTAATTGAAAACGCGACGATCTGTTTAACCAGGTGTAAATACAGTAACTTTATAACCGTACCGCAGGTTAAGTCTTGGAATTTAAATTGGTTGTCTAGAGATGATGCGTTATGGAGACTTCATGATGTTTCATGTAACATGATGGAAAGGGAGATTAAGGAAAAATAATATAATACTAAGCATATAGGCTTCAAGTCATATAGACTCCAAAACTGTATTGGTGCCCCCAAGTTTGCCGTTGACACAATGTTTTCCTACGTTTGAGCCTTATTTTCATGTTTTGCATGAAATTCTTCAACAAAGAAGCTACGGATCTTTTTGTACATCTTGCATGAGTTAATTTGTTCAAGAATTATTCACATAAAAACTCGTACTTTTTACAAACCATACGTTCTAATATCATGTTACAATCTTTGGAAGCTTGGGAAAACTTGAAGTTAAAATGGGTATCAAGAATTGGCTTGAGTCTTCCACATTAACCGATTATAATAATGAACAATGCTCGTTGTCAATATTTTAAATTGCAAAGCAAAAAGTAGTATGAATCGATGTGTAACAAGGTAAGGCCTTCCTAGGTTGTGCTTATGGGAATAAATATGCAAAGTTCAAATCTGTTTTCATACCCTTTGTGTATTTAGGTTTATAACCCCGCATTTTTATCGGCTCGGGTACGGCCCTAGTCAAGAGTCTGGTCCTGACAAGAGAGAAACCAACGTAAACGCACTTAAGGATATTTTAATTTATAATTAGCATAATTTATAATTAACAAAATTCCAAATTTGAACATATTTTAAAACACGCAAGAAATTCATTGCTCAACTATACCTAAATATATCTTACATTACAGCTCATGTGAGTTCAGTTCATCTACGCAATAATCAACATTTTAAAAATTGAACTAAATTATTCACGCTGTTTCCGTTTCAAAAAACGCACACTGTAAGGCCGAGGAGAGTATGTCAATCCTGGTAAAGGAGTGACAGAGGGATCTGGGTCTCCAGGTATTTTAGCCAGCTCAAATCTTTTCAATATGGTGGCAAAATATTTGAAAATCATACTCTCTGCCAAATTTTGTCCAAGGCAAATACGCTTTCCTATAACCAACATGTAAACAATTTATAGAAATAGATTCAACTAATTAATCAAGATTCGTTTATGTTTTAATGAACGTCATAATACCTCCTCCGAATGGCATCAACTTGCCGGCTAATTTCATGTCAACGACATTGGAGTCCTTTATTAGAAAACGTTCTGGGCGAAATGTGTGCGGATCACCCCAGATCTCCTCACTAAAATGAACCGCTTCCAGATTTGTCATTAATGAAGTTCCCTACGAAACCAATTCTTTCAAATGTAAGAAACTTGAATATGAAGGGGTGCGTATCTTTCTATTGATGCAATACTTTATTTGTGTACCTTTTTTATGACGAATTTTCTAAAGTAAAAATCTTCCGCTGCTTCTCGGACTGGAGCAAATGGAAGTATGGATGAAAACCGTAGAGTTTCCAAAATTGTGGCATGAGTGAATGGTAATTTGCTTCTGGTGGCTATTGTAATTTCCTCATTTTCACCAAGAACCTCGTCAATTTCCTTTTGTACCTTTCTCTGAATGTCTCGGTAAAGTAACATGTACAAAATACTGAAACCTAATGTTTTGCTACTTGTTTCCGATCCAGCTTGAAATAAATCTAGCAAGCACAGAACTAACTGTTCATCTGTAAAATAATAAAATTGGATTAAAGGGAATTCAGTACAAAATTTAATGATTTTGAGCTTCCGTACTAACCGGAATATTCTGAGCGGTCGGAATGCACATTTTCATCTATTTTCTGGAGAAAAGCGTCCACGTAGCACTGTGGATTGTTGACGTATTCTTGAGATTGACGATGTTGCTCAACTGTTTCCTACGACAAAATTGATTTATTGTCAAAAGATACATTGTAAATTCAAAACGTTTAAGGCTACTGAAAAAGGGTTTTGCAAAATTACTTGACAAAATGTTTTTAGCTCTTGCACAATTTTCATCTGCTGATTCTTTCCGGACAACCTCGGAAACATGTGCCATAGGGCAGGAAATGCTGTGAAGATGTCTACAGAAAACGTTGTACTAAGAACCATGTCGTTGCTTAATTTAAGCAAGCGTGCAATGCTCTGGTCATTCATTGCATAATTTTTACCAGTTACCAATCTCCATATAACATTGATGATTGTCAAATCAAATAAGCCGGACACTTGCACGCTTCCATCATTATTTCTCGAGAGGTTGTTGCTAAGATGGGTCATGAATTTTTCAATCTCTTCCTCAATAACAATGTCCATTGAAGCAGCCTTTCCAAATCCAAACTCCCTCAAAGTTCGTATAGTAAAACGACGTACGTTTACCCACAAGTTGCCGCTAGAAAATATTAGCCCAAGGTTCCGAAAATTCATTCGTTCGTTCATCAATGGAGGAATTGTTTTGGAACGAAATGCCCCATTTTCATGATTCATTATTTCTTGTACAGATTCAAACGAGTTAAAAACAACTGCATCAACCACTCCAAGTTTTACGGAGAAAACGTCCCCATATGTTTTGGACATCTTTTGTAAAGCAATGCTGGGAAAAGGTGATTGGGCTGCGAGTTGGAAAATATTCCCAACAATTGGAAAACGTGGAGGTCCTATTTAAAAAAAGAAAATTGCTCATTAGATTAAACTTCAAGTCAACTCGCCCAAAATAATAGTTTTTTGAAACTTTTACCTGGAATTGTGAAACTTTCCTTGAGTTTACGGTGTGTGAACCATAAACAAATCACCATTGCTAAAAGTAGTACGCATAAAATTTCCAACATTTTGGCTTATTATTACAAAAAATGCACAAATGTTTTTGCTAAACTTTACTAATGAAACTGAATACTTTCTTTGAGATTGCAACTTTGTGTAAGGACCTGACTCGAATTGTTAGTAAGAGGAATGTTTATGATATCAAGCCTTCAAAACATCCAAAGAGAATAATATGTTTATAATAAGAATAATTATTACATACATTTTAACCACATCAAAACCGATTGGTAGCTTTGTGGAAAATGTTGTCAATTAATTTTAATGAGCCAGAATAAAAACCTGCGTTTGGTTGCAAAAGTTCATAGTTTCTTATAGGTCTTAAAATTGCACAATGCGGCACATATTCAACTTGTGGTTGTAAAAGTTTTTTTTATACCTAGAATGAAAAAGCATTTCTGAATCTCATTCCTTACACTGCTTTGGAAACTGAAAGATTAACATATTCGAGAAAGAGTATGTGTTCAATGTATTCATACTTGTACTCCACATGAAAATATTCAGTCATATAAATGAACTAATAATAAGCCATTAAAAAATTGTTGCTACCTAACAGAAGCTTTTGTATTTTTCTTATAGATGCAATGATAATTTTCATGAGTTTCAAGAATCATTTAAACTTCATCTTATCATCTAATGAGATCTTGGTTTCAGAGTAAGACGCAGAGAAGATAATTAAAGGAAATTGGGATGGGATGATTATAGAGCTCTCGTGTTGGAAAGTGAATAAATTCCATTTGCAAGCAAAAACCTAGGCTTGCTATTCATTTTTTTTTAATTTACATTTACAGGGGGTATGTGAATAAAAACCAGCCTTCAATGAAATATTGAAAACAATAAGGAAGGAAAATTGTATGGTGTCTTGTGATATTCTCATGCTTCTTCTTCTTCTCATCTTCTTTTAGATCGCAACATCAATGTTTTAGATTGTCTAAAACTTCCCACTCACTTGATTAATGACTTGATGCCAAGCATTTAAATTGAAACTACTATATAAACTAAAAACTTCGAGCTGCTCACTTTTCTCGCTCATACTAAAGAATAATGACCGTCCTACTGATTTTAATTAGCAATCTATTACAACGATTCATAATTTAAGTTGTTACCAGGGCCAGTCCATTAATACGTTGAAAATAAGTTTTTCCGGCAAGAATTCATAGCTATCGCTTTTAATGTTCTTATTAAGAATTAATGATGGTAATAAAAACAGATATAAATAAATAAATTACACAGTAAACGTTGATGTTTTATACCTTTTTTCTTCAATAATGAATCCTTCGTTTTAAAAAGGATTTTCCATACATAAAAAAACCCATATATCAAATAAATTCGCATGAAAAATACAAAATTCAACAATGTAGTTGTTTATCATCCAAAAAAAGCCGCCCAATTATTTTTTTTAACTAGCAACCTACACCTACGCTTTTTTAAAAGTTTTACTCTTGTCAGGGATGTAAGACACCTTGAGAGTAGTTTTTTTCTGCAAAAACATTCCACATCATTATATTTTATTACATCATCGCAATCATTCCACCGTCAACTTTTGAATCTTTATTTTATCTTCAAAGGCAATCCACAAAAGATATTAAGAATTTCAAGCCTCATTAGCATTAGTTTCAAGATGCTTATGTTGTATGAAATTATACAACCCTTACATTCTCAGGGAAAAATCCTTCCTTCAAATGCAGCTAATGATGAACATTGTAATGTATGTGTGTGTACGAGGTATGAGAAATCATAAACCGAGGTTTGCACGCTTTGTGTGTTCTTTGCCTAGTGTACTTTATTGAGTGAGATCAGGAATGAGAGAATATGAACAGAGACATGAATATAAGTATAAAGGTTGCTTGAGTGGTTAAAGGCTGAATTAATAAAAGGAGAGTGGCGCGGATGCCACAGGAGACAGTAAACCTGCGTATCTAATAAGCCCGACAGATCCAGATGTAATGATGTACCTTTAAAATTTCCCAATTCCCACTCCCCTTCTGAGTGATCCCCACCTCTAGAATTTATTTTATTTTAATAAGGTCAAAGGCCACACTGGGGTTACCTTAGAATTTGGAAGCCCCATTAATGAAATATTCTCTCCAGTAGATTCATTTTGATGTATCACAACCTGTACCTTACTATTCAAAAACATTGACCTGACCTGTGACCCAGAAGTTCCCCTGAACCGATTTGACCCATCTTCGAACTTGACCTTACTTTTGACCTTATTTAGTGATTAGGGAAAACAGAATTAAAAAAATTCAAACCGTTTTTGAGTTATCGCACACACAGACGGACAGACGACAGCCTGAGTCTTTTCAATATATACCTAAAGGTACATAATAAGTGACCTAAATAGGATAATATGATTAATTTAGATGATTTAAATTATTAGAATATTCAGATATTCTACAAGCATAATGATTTCTTGTATATAAATAGGTATCAGGGCCGACATATCGTGTCAGACTTCATACACAATAACAGCTACCTAGTTTAAAAAATATAAACATCAGTACGAAATGGAAAACTCTATAGAAAACTTTACATCGGGAAACTGGATAAACCCGGAAAAGATATCGACCCTCCTACAAAACTAGAAGAAATGAAGCCTGAACATTCCCTCATTAGAGGAGTTTATTCAGGAAATTTTTGTAAAATATTTAGCAAAACTTATTTTAAATTTGATTACTCAAAGGTTAGGATTCAGGCAGCTTGTTTTCTTGCACAATAAACCTGGTAACACAGGAGTGTAACGAACTAGCAATTTAGGGTTTATAAAAGAAAACTGATGATATTTGACACTTAAGATAACACCGCAGATAAGCGTGCATAGTACCATTGATCTTCTCTCGTGATTAGCTTTCGAATGATATGCTACACGGTATGCCTTACGCTTCAAAAAGTTACGGGGTATGACCTTTCCCCCCAGGGATAACTCCGATTTGGCCCATAATTGAACTTGATTCCTCATTTTTCATAAGCTATTGATTGGCGAAAACAGAATTAAAAAAAGTCAACGCGTTCTCGAGTTATCGTGCCCCCATACGGACCGACGGAACCACTGGACAAAGCTATAAACTAGCAATAAATTGCTAGTTAATAAGCTGGTGCCTTTTGTTTTTGTGGCAACTTGGTTTTCACTAGTCGTTCACTTGTGATCCAGTAAGATAAGAAAACTAATTTCAAGCGTGGGATCATACAAACAATTAAAACATATAAGTAGTCATTGTCATTACAATCTCTGTTCATTAAAATATTCGCTATCGAGTTAATTAAAATCCCAGCAGAAAATGATAATGCCTTTTGATGGAACCAATGACGTAAAGCCAGTATAAAATACAAAAAGAATAAAACACAAACGAATGTTGTAAATGCACAATTAAATATCTGAAATATCATGTCATGATGAAATATCGATATTTCATGTCTTTTCACCACAACCAGGATGAAATTTTGTTTTCCATTTTGTAACATCAACTCATTATTATTAATCATCGAATAAAGATAATGAATATTTTCATCACACGGTTCCATACCTATATCTAATCCAAAGTTATTCCTTTAGAGAATTAACTAAGTTGCCAATAAACCCCTTACAAATTCAATGCAAAGAATAATGTACATACCACAATAGAACATTCATTCTGTGTGTATATATCGTAAGTTAAGTGTATTTTCCCTCTCATATGTTTTCCCCTTTGTATAGAAAGGGTTTAATATCTCAGTATTTTAATGAGTCATTAAATCATGACACACATGAAGAAATGAATATGTTGCAAAAACCTATCAGATCCCTGAATCTCGATTAAATTTAATGAGAAACCTGTGCAAGAGAGTAATGCGTATATATTACCCAGCTATCAAAAACTGTGATCTCATAAAAACCAACTGTTCTGTGTTTCATTTTGCTTTACCTCTTCAGTTTTCGCTAGCTCATCACCAACAGAATAAGTATAATTTTCTCTGTAAATGCAAAGTGAAATTGTAAACTGCAATGTCGTGGGTAACCCAAGATCAGCGAACGGTGTCACAGCGCTTTGCAGAAAATATCATAAAGCGAGGAGAAATCCCAAAGCACGTTGCTTTCATACTTGACGGGTAAACGCGACAAAATTATCGTAAAATTGATTATAAAGGGTGTTTTTTCCCAATTAAAATGCAAAAATTGATACGTAAATTTCAGAAACCGAAGGTATGCGAGAGGCAAAAATATGAGTACTATGGAGGGACATAGATTAGGGTGAGTATTTAAAGAAGCTTTGAAAATAATTTTCAAAAATTTAACAGTAACAATATGAAAATAATTCCTTTTTAGATACGGTCTCGTTGGGGACTGTATGCGTTGGGGACTCAACTTTGGAATTGCAGAAATTACTGTGTACATGTTCAGTATTTACAACTTTTCCCGTACTGAGTATGAAGTTGGCTATCTTATGAATTTACTGAAGGAAATATTTAGCAAAGTTCTGGAAGATTTGTAAGTCCCCATGATTTTATGACGATCTTACACAATCAAAAACGCTTTTAATTATTGGATTTCATTCCTGATAATATTTTGACATTGAATTTTCGATTTTTAGGGAGTACTACGAAAGAAACGGGATCCGCATAAACGTTATCGGAGAATGGTCCTTAATTCCACTCGATTTGAAGCCTGTGTTTTCTGAAGTTATGGAGAAAACACAACACAATCGAAAAATAACTGTAAACTGTGCAATTGCGTATACCGGTACAAAATTAAAATTTTGACGACTCTCATCAAAAATCAATTCTTTACCATTTAATGCAGTTTTTTAAACTTTTCCATTATCAAATAGCACGGAACGAAATTTCCAATGCAGCCAACCAACTTTTATTATCTGTCAATGATCAAACGATGGAGCTTGAAAATGTTAGTGAAACCCACATCGCAAAAACTCTGCAAAATCATCAAATGCGGAAAGTGGATTTGCTCATCCGACCGGGCGTTACGCGTCTTTCTGACTTTCTTTTGTGGCAGAGTAGCGATGACGGAGTTCTTTGTTTTCTTGAGGGTATGTTGTGGCCCTCATTCAACTATTGGACGTTGCTTCGTACGCTATTCTATTACCAGGCGTGCAAGTTCGAACTTAATTTAAGAAAACTGAAACGGTCTAAAAATTACACAGTTGAAGAGGAGCTCCCAGGAGACGGGAATGTATTTAAAAAAAAGCGTATTTAATACAGCAACCTATGGAATATGATGCTAATTTAATCTATTGTATCCAGGTTTTAATAGATTGCTGGAGCAATTCGTAATGGTTTAGAATTTTATTATAACAAAATTTAATACTTTTTAAATTTGCAAGGAATGAAAACGATTTCCAAAAGAATTTTATTTATTAAATTTTGTCATAGATGTAAGAACAAAACCAAACAAAGTATGCACCAACTTTAGGCTCACTTTTTTACATTCGATGACTACCATCCCTAGATTTCATATTTACAATTTATTCCCACTTATGTATAATTTCTTTGAAGGCAATCCGTTAGAGTTGCATTCGGTCATAATTCAATCATGTTGGATAAAGCGGTGCGAAACAAAGAAAACTAATCGGTCATTCCAGCCCAACAGTTTAATTTAATTTTGAAGATTGAATAAATCATATTATACTTCAGTGTCTTGACCCTATACTATTCAGCGACAACAGCTTGTTTCAGGGACTACGAAGAAGCAATCAGAAAGCTTGGAAAGTATTTAGTTATTTATCAAAAATTAAGTCGATGAATTCTATTGAAACTTTACCATTGGTTAATGTAAATTTAAGTCAGTTAAATGATAAACATTAGAAAACGTTAGAAATATGATTGTTCAATAACCTTGAAAAATAAACATAATTTGTTGTTGCATTTTCGCAATTATTGGTTTTGATTTATTTATTTATGTATATAGAGTTTTTAGCCATTTTTGATGAGTACCAAAGATATTATTGATCAAAGTTACAGCATTGCGAATTGGAATGGGTTTAAGATTATTTTTTTATTACCACATCACACAGTCATTTTTTTGTTCATTTGTTTAAACGTACACACAAGAAACTTTAATGAATACTCAATTCTATCATCGTTTTGCAGCATTCCAAACGATGACAAAATATCTGAATGTTAGGATGTTAATATAATAAGAATTATACTAAAGTAACTTTAAGGGCAATAATTAATCAAATTAATTGTGTTTTTAGGGAGCAAAAATTGTCGTGTTTAAGCTATCAGGCAGCAGGTAGTCGTTGCCTATTTTGCTTTGTCTTTCATTATATTATTAAAAACATCACTAGTAATGAATTAACAATCTTTTATCGGAATGAAGGAATTCTAGGAACAGAAGCTTCCAGAGGTTTCATCAGAAATGTAGACAGAACGTGAAAGTGTGTCAGTTGAAGGTGCTACATTAAAAGTTTTACCTGGCGTAATCATAAGTGCTTCCCCATGCACCCCGGATATACTTGACGATTGTAAAGAATACAAAGCTGCCTTGCTTACTTCATGTAAATAAGCAAAGCTAGGGTCTACCCATGGCCACCAGTTGCCTGTGCGAGTTGAACTGCCTTGGTTTTGGCATAATATGCTTTTTATTCTATCGTATTGGTTAGCCAATGTATTAGAGTCATAGTTTAAATCTTTCCCACTATTTAAAACAGAACAAGTGGAACGAAAGGTTATTGGTTTGTCAATAACACTAGCAAAATCAATTTTTCGTTGTGTTATTCCGGACACTTTACATCCTAGTTCTTTGGCTCGCTCCTCGTCTTGAACCTTTGCTCTTCGGAGTGCGACCTTCAAAAATTAAGTTGTGCAATAATAAAATAACTTGAAAGCTAAACAAAACGCAAAAAATAAGATGAAAATACAAAGTAAAACTTGCATTAGATGCAGTAACTTTACGCCGAAGATAAGTAACATTACACTTTGCACATGTGCAAGCTCTCCACGGACAGTAGCGCTTATGATTTTTGACGCGAGATTGCTCCCCATGGTTTTGACACAAGCCACATTTTGGTAAACGCCGGGATTGAGATTGTCGAATGTCACCCGGCAAATACTATTTGTATCGTCGTGAGGTGAGAATTGCAAAAATAAAAATTTGGCGGCGGATAAATGATGTAAAACTTTAGTACTTTATTTAACTTACCTGCAAATCTTTCCGTTGTGATTTAGTCAAGTTTTTTGTAGATGGTACATCCCGAATAGAAATTTCTTGAGTGGATTGGTGGTTATTTTGTGGCACTTTTTCCTCACTGGGGGAACTACACTGCGTATTCATAATTTTCTTTTCGGAGAAAGACCAACATTCATTCGTTGGTTTTTTCATATTCCTTTCATTAATGTGCTATTTGAAATGAAACATGTGTTATTAACTAATAACCAATTTAAAATGAACCGTATTAGTGTATTAATATTGCCATTTCTACCTTTCGAGTTAAAAGTGAATGTAGAAGAGGCTTTTCAACTACTCCTTCGTTCGATAAAACAGGTGCGATGAGACCAGAGTCAACTCCCACAGTTGAAGAATTTTCGTACGTGGTTTTATCACCCATTCTTGTACCTATGTTGCACTAAGAGATCAAAACAAAAAATAAGTCTATCCAAATGATACGACCTATATTAAGTCTAGCTTTTAGACGCCCCCCAAGTAATTTCAAAATTTTGTATTATGCCTTTTATATTTTGCTTTGTTATAACGGTAAACTTTAAGCTTTAAAGCCAACATCTGAATGCTTAATTTATGACTTTAATAATACCATAATTATAGCTCAGCCCATTAACTTTGTTTAGTTCTTATATGATAAAAATGCACGTTCGTAGTATTGGGTGACCTGCGATTTTTCGTGGTAATAAATCGCGTATTATATTATTCATTTACCAATAATTTTTTAACAATTTACACGTTTAAAACCGTTTAAATCAACATTAAACTAAAACTTCTTGCAGTTAAATGTTTTTGTTGTAAGACACTATATTTTTAATGTTGTACAACAATTTCTTTTCGGTGCTGCAAAACCATACTTTCAATTTAATTTGTTGCCTAAGTAGAGGTTTGGATGACAGATCCCAAAATTTCTTACTTAAAAACCAATTTATAGATTGATAGTGAACCATAGTGAATTCATTCAAGGTACCACCAATCCCTTCAAAAAATGCGTTTGGATTTATATTTATTGTATTCATGTTGAAAGCAGCATGTCAATAAAAATATGTAGCCCTTGAATCAATAAATTTCGGCTTAATTGGCTAATAGTATTATTATAGTTCGTTAGTGAAAGCATGTACCAAAGACAAGGAATCCTGCATATGTAACCCATTAGAGAGGGTTGATTTCTTGACGTAGAAAGTAAAAAAGACACCCTAAATGTAATAGTTTTCTTTGTAAAACGACATAATTTAGATGAAAACCTACTTTCTGTAATATCCCCTTTGGCTTATGACTATAATAGTTGATTTATTGAATTTTGTTCGATTTGTTCATTCCGTCCGTTTTATCTAATTTTTGTGGAAATTCTCTATCCACTGGACGGAGGGACTACTTTGTGAACTAATAAACTTAGATTCCTTTTTTGTGTTATTCAGATTACCCCAATTCGTCTGGTTCAACTTAGCTTCACAACAAACGTATTTCTCCCGAATTTTTAAGATATCTTTTACTACATGTATATAAAATCAATTATGTAAAAAGAGATTCCCTTCACTTTTGATAACTTCCTGATGTAAGGCCAGCATAAAACCTTAAAGTGAAACAAGTGTTGCACATTCTGCGATTTAAACGTAAACTAGTATTTTTACGTTTTTGTATTTGATGTTTTTAAATGTAAATAAAATTAGAAAGTCGTGGCATGATATTAAGCACCATTCAATACCCGCAAACCCACTTCTATGATCCCCTCTATCCAAGAGGTGCCCTTGAAGAGTGATATGTATGTGTTAATCAATCAATGTATGTGTTCCCTGAATTTGATTTAGTTGCGTAATAAACAAAAACGTAATTCTAAACGTTGAATTTCTACAATTTGTAAAAAAAAATTGTTTCTAGCAAAAATGAATTATAAATACGGTACGAATTGTAAAATGGGTACTGAATAAAGCAAAAAAAATTTAAGCAGAAAAAATGAAACCAAGATTTAGTTCCAAATATGTTCACTTACCTTCACTAAAAATTGTGTGTTGGACAGGTCAAGCAATCCAGCTGTCGCAAAAAAATGTTATCTTTGTCTACAATATATTTTTAGAGTGTTCTTACAAAAGGCCAACCACACACTGTAATTCATCCAACTTTTTCTACATATCTTATAGATTGAAATTCAGGTTGATAGCCTAACAAATTGCTGAAAGCTAAGTTACTACGAAAAGCTACGTTTCCTTCAAACACGTAAACTAAACAAGGGCATTCTGGACTCACGTGTAATTATCATGGATTGCAATCTTTGCAAAAAAGTGATGGACACTTCAAAAGTGTCGGTATATATGTATAATCATCGTATTTGCTTGCGGCTTTAATGTGTAAGCAAAACCATCCATAAGCGGAAAATAAATGTAAGTAAGCATAATATTCTGTTTACCCAAAAAGTTTTTGAATTTTTCCTACCATCACGTACCATATTGGATGAGAAATCGACGTGGCAAGTAATAATTATGAGATTTCCACACAATTCCCTCTGACAATATTTGAAGGAATTGATAGAAGTAATCTGAAGATCAATCTTTGTACATTATAATTAATTTTATGCTCATTTGTCAGGACTTCACTTCCCTGGCTTAGTTTGAAAAGAGGAAAACACTAACGAGAATCTAGTTAGCAATGGTTATGTCTACAAACTCTGCTTTGGGCAAACTTTGAAGATAAACTTCAAAGTAGTAGCTTGCTTCATTTAACGCTCACTTGAAAATAGTGCTCATTTATCCTACCAAGCACACAAGCCTTGCATACTAATATTTTTGTTGTAGTGCATGACGTATCAGTATCCCATTATATATTTCATGTTTCTCAAGATTTCAGGATTCGCAAACACTACAAGGTGGTCAAACTGGTGTTGGCTTAATTTCCCTATGCTCTGTTGATTTTAATTGATGTGCGTTGTTAATCAGTAAATCGATCCCACACGTTGTAGTGGATCTTCAACTAATTACTATAAAGTTTTGTTTGAGAACCGAGGCTCATTAAAAGTTATGGTTATTACTCAATTTTCACCCCCGGCGCATTTATTTCAACAAACAATTTGAATTGCCGTGAATTTGAGTGTGGTGTGAAAATGTATAACTTCACACCATTCGTGTTAACAATTAAAAACATTAAGCATATAATTTCAGTTGAAGCACAAACCATTGTTGACCATTTAATTGTTGTTGTTGGCGAAAAAACTGGTGTTGTTACTCATCCAAATCACATTGTTGCATGTTGAGGGAACACAATCGTCATTAAAAATTTTTCCATACTTTCATTTGTGTAAATTTTCATTTCAATTAATCAATTCTGTACTTGGGAGGATACTAACGAGAGTATAACTTCTCACATGTCAGTATCTACAAGCAAATATATAATGAAATTGCGTTTGAATTCATCATGTAAAACTGGTGTTCGTGGGAGATCTTGAAATTTGAATAACTTCCTCCTTAAACTTTAGGACGCAAAAGTGATCCATCCAAAATAATTTATTTGATGATGATGATAATGATGATACGTCAAATTGATAAAAAAAATTCATCATTTTGCTTGCTAACTGCCCTCAATTAATTTTAACGAATTCTCCATCGATAAAATACACATATATTAGTTGTTTTTCCTGTAATTGAAGCGTTAGTACTATAAAATTATTATTTGAGTAATAGCCATTAGGGTGCTGAAATATTTATAGAAGGTCTCCAGAGCAAACATTTCAGTAAGTCTATTCTGTCCATATTATGATGCATTTTTTTGTGGAAGATACTCCAGATTTATAGAAATTTATTGTTGAAAGAAAAGTGCTGGGTTTGTGAAGAACAAACTCTCTGGTTGATTCCAATTGTAAAGGTAGGCAGCTTCCCGTGCTTGTGAAAAGGTATGAGCGTAAGTGTATTTTCAAAACTTGGGGGAGATAAAACCTGCTCGAATATAACAACTTGGAGAATTCAATATTGGCATACTTTACATGTTTTCATAATCACGCTGCGTGTGAAAAATTATCATTTGTTAACACAATGGTCTATCATTTCAATCATGATACAAAAATATGTCTTTCTATAACGGCTATCTTCAAAATTTTAAGATTAAGTAAGCAATATAGCTTCAGTTCAGTGTGGTTCATATAAAAATCTTTTTGAATCCTAAAATCTGAAATATTTATATTCTGTGCTAGTAACAAGGTCGGTGTAATTGGGCATTATTTCAAATCTAGATCAATTATGGACCAAATCGGGCTGACGCTTGGGGGTCCACCGTTGACGGTCATAACCTTTCTTTTTTCAAGCGTAAGGCATACCTTGTAGCATATCATTCGACAGCTAATTAATGGAGAAGACTAGCAATTATATGCGTGCTAATCTCTTTATTATGTACCTTAAGGTATATATTGAAAACACTCAGGACATCGTCCGTCCGGGGCCACGATAACTCAAAAACGGTTTCACTTTTTCACTAATCGATATATTAGGTCAATACGGGTATCGAGTTCGAAGATGGGTCAAATCGGTTCAGGGGGACTCCTGGGTCACAGGTCAGGTCAATGTTTTTGAATAGTAAGGTATCGGTTGTGATACATCAAAATGAAGGTACCAGTGAGACTAAATCAGTGATACTATTTTTGAAAGTTTTTGATAACCCCAGCGTGACCTATGACCATGATAAGGTCAAATATTTTTTACATAGCAAGGTATGGGTTTTGATACATCAAAATGAAGCTATTGGAGAGAACAGCTCATTAATGAGGCTTCCAAATTCTTAGGTAACCCCAGTGTGACCTTTGACCTTATTAAAATACAATAAATTCTAGAGGTGGGGATCACTCAGAAGGGGAGGGGGAATTGTGAAATTTTAAAGGTACATCCTTACATCTCGATCTGTCGGGTTTATTTATGTTACTAAATATCTGTGTAAATATTTATGAACGTGACTCGCAAAAGAAATTTATTGCCTATATATGCACGAGACTCTCTCATACCTCTCATGAAACTTTTTGCATGAGAGACGGGACGCATTTTTGCTTTGTTCTTGATGATGATAGTACTTTTGTATGCTTTGGTTTTGGTCTTTTTTCTAAGATGCATTTCTCATGAACACAAGAAAATTATTGGTGGCGGGCAGCTCAAGTAAGGCTAAAGAACAGGTTTCCTGGCTGAGAATAGTGAATTAACACTGCACTGCTTATAAGCATATGTAATAAAATATGCTGGTCTTGTTTTGGGTTTCACTATCACCTAACACATGCATAACTCCACTTGTTTGCACGAGCTTGCAGACAACAGAAATGAATTTTGATTTATAATTTTATTATTACACACTGTCAACTGTGAGTAGTTGCAAAACTATTTTAAATCCGTAAGTAGGAAGCAATAGTGAAGTGTCAAGTTGAAAGATAATTCAAGATTTATAATTTTGTTGAAATTAGGGGGAATTATCTGAAGTAGATCATTATTCAGAATGAAGTGGACAGGAAGGAAACTTTATGAGAAATCACTCATCAAATACTTTTTGGGTGACAATACTAATAGTAAGAAACCAAGGGGAAAAATAGCTGGCTTTTAAATTTCCTCCATTTGCATTATGGAAAACGTTGCTGCGTTGTTCAGGAATAAATTTTTGGAATTCGTTTGTTTGGTTACCAAATAAATGTTTTTTATGTTTTTATTTTTCTAATTTTAGGTACTGAATGGGGGTAATGAGGTGGCTATGCTCTCGACTGATCTGGTGTTTATGGTACTTGTAAGAGTAAGACTAGACAGAAATATTTTGAATCTGTGTTGATGAAATAATAATAATGGTAATAATAATAATTTACTTTTTACAGAAGAATTTGAATCTGCAATCAGTTAAGACAAGTATGAAGGGATGAATTATCATGGTAATCATTCACAAAAACGATTTAAAGGTACAGTTTTCACTAAATAAATAAATATTATTGATTTATTGTGAATTAGATTCCCCTTCGGATAGTTACACTAATGTGACAATGTATTGTTAGTACTTTAAATTGTCGAGTCTATGTGCTACTTTCAAAAAAAATATAATACAAGAAATACGTGAATACTATGTTAATTCATCATGTTACTTTACATCAACTTTATTTTCAGTGGAAATGCGATGAATGGGAATTTGATTGTTTACAACGTGGATTGATTATGATTAATGCTTGTAATTACTGAAAGGATGAACCTCTCAAAATTTCATGTTGGACACACGTTTCTTTGGGTAAGTTCCAACTATAATAAAAATTATGTCCAAAATCAATGAAATTCAAAATCATGAATAATATTTATTTAATCCCCAGGCAACTTTATGAAGTGTTAGACCAAAACAACAAAAACCCTACAGTTCATTTAAAAAGGAGGAATGTTGTTAGCTGTCTAGTATATAAAATTAAACTTTTGTGACCCAAATATAATTGTCAATAAGCAGTCAGTGCAGTGTTTCTTTCCGAATAATGACTTGTAAAAAACAATGTATAACTTCTCACTTTTATGAAATGTAAGGTATTATTATTTATACTGTGCAGAAGAGTTTTGAAATCACATGGTTTTTTTACTTGAAGTCAATAACATTGTGATTGAAATGTTTTCAGAATAGAGTTTAATACAACAATGTAACCATCAACCTCATAGACATATATGAATAAAGCTAACAAAAATATAATTCACTATACCATATAGGTTAGGAGTGATTGTATTGTATTGTATTGACTTTATTAATAATGATTGCTTCATTTACTGCTTCTTCGTGAATGTATGTACTATAGTTATGGGAAAACGACAATTTTGTATCAAAAACATTAAATGGTGTTAAAATATTAAATTAATATTTACATTTTTAAATACATTCGGTATTATTTGTAATTTAAAGAAAATATTGACGACGACCATACTTTTTTTAATTAACAAGAGTTTAAAGGTCGTCCAATAAGGTTATCAAGATAAAGTTACCCACAGCTCTATGCAAATACATTTCATTCGTATGTGGAATATCCAAAGTGAGTATCAGTAAGATTTAGTGTGCCAGTTTATTCCACTTCAGTTGCACAATTTAGATGTAAATACTACAAATTGGGTTTCTTATGTGAACCAATAAATTAATGAATGAATGACATGAGGTATGATAGGGATAAATTATTATTTTTTATATATATGTAGCTTTAATGCAGTTTGTTTTACTGACGGTTTGATTCTTCCAGTTTTTATTCACTATATTCGCATTTTTTCCACGTATTAAAAGACCACAATTTTATCAAACCTACTACGTTGTGTCTTCAAAAAATTTACCACGAAGATTAGATTATCCTTTTATTTGGTTGAAACATGGGGTTAATTCAGTTAGCTGTTATATTTTTCATTTAATAATTTCGTCCATGAATTTGTTTAGCACCATAAATGTCGTGTAAATGAACTGAAATTGAATTTAAGAGAATTTAAAGCGTATGTAAAAATGTTAAAAGTTCATTTTATAAATCCTTCTATCATGGTAACTGACCTTTCCACCCCTTCGGCAACAACTACGTCTGCTACTAGATATTGTGATGAGAAAATCAATATTATAGGTACGATTACCAGTCGGGTCTCATGGCCATAAATATAAAGTCGATGAACGTCCGTGGTAGCTACAAAGTCAACACGTTTTCAGTGACATATGCATGCCGCAAATTACAACACAATATACAAAAAAATATCATGCGACGACTCAATTTTTTGTGTGTTGCTGGGTCATGACTTCTCCAAAGGTGATACTTTTTAAGCCTATTAAGTACATTACAAAAAATATTAAAATGATCCTAAAATGAGCACAGACACAGAAGTATAGGTTATTTTTCGCTTAAATAGTCCTCGTCTTAAATTAGAAATTGGCAGTGCTTCTACGTCCGTTGTTAAAGCACAACTGTGTTGTATTCTAATAAATTTTGGTTAAATTTTGACATAAATTTCTTTTATCAACTTTTCCTGACAGTCGCTTATTATTTTGTGGAAAATTGTCAGTCAGGGAAGGGAAAAATAAATGTCATAACCTTATAAATTTTTGGTGATTCAATTCAATATGAGCAAGCAAATCAATATTCAGGGTGAGTTAAAAAAAAAATTTTGTTGCTGAAAAAGATTATGAAGCACGACATACCGAATAGAAATACATTATAACGAAAAGTTTAACACATTGATTTAATTTATTATTGTACGTTTCTGTTTGCGTAAAGGCACCTTTACCCTTCAAGGTTCTTCCGTCGAATATCCCAGAAACGTGAGCATACCAGAATACTTTAAACTTGGATTTCAAAATGGACTTATCAGACCAAATGACCTCGCCATCGTGGATGGAAACACACAGCATACCTTCCAACAGCTTGATGATATCTCGACCAAAATATCCAATGTAATTTTGGAACTTACTCATGATGTCCCTAACCAAAATCCAGATGGAGATCTTGTGATAGCAATATGCTCAGAATCTTGTGATACGTTAATAGCCATCCTATTTGGAATTCTCAAGGCCAGAGCAGCATATCTTCCCATTCATATGTCCTTTACTGAGAAGCGAATTGAGAATATGGTGAATGATTGCAGGCCAATTCTAGTTATTTGTGATGTTCCAAGTAAGTTTCAAACTGTGGAGCATCTTACCAAACTCGTTAACACGAAGCAAATAATTGAGAAGATCAACTTAGTAACAAGAAACATGGGGAGAAGTGAAAGCAGTGGTGATGCTGATGATACGGCAATGATTTTATACACTTCAGGTAAATAAAATTATTTAAAACACCATAAATTATTGTTCGGGGTAAGAGCATACCTGAAACCATATATACAACTCAATTACGAATGGTAACTATTTTTCTCAAATCAACTTCAATCAATAGGAAGCTCAGGGGAGCCCAAAGGTGTTCGATTGAGTCACAAAGTGACCTTTAGCCGCTTAAACTGGTTCTGGACCGAGTTCCCTTTTGTACAAAATGAAAAATGTGTTTTAAAAACTTCACTCACATTTATTGACTCCATTACTGAGGTAATTTTTATTCCTAGCATATTCTTAGATGGTATTAATAACAAAACGTTTATTGACTACCTTTGCATTATCAAATTTTTAACGTATTAGATATTTGGAACATTACTTAAAGGCTTTCAAATAACAGTCTTCGACAAAGCTACATTGTCTCGCCCATCCGTCTTCGTTGAAAAACTAAATACGTATCAAATCACCCGTGTAATGCTTGTTCCAGCTCTCCTCAAAGAAATTTTTCAAGTAATTTCCACATTCGAGAAATGCGAAAGACGACGACAGTTAAATTCCGTTAAACTGTGGATCAGTGGTGGCGAGCCACTTTCTCCTGATATATTGAGTGGTTGGCACTTCTCTAATAATATGCAGAAATGACAATTATTTGACTAAGTGTTTATATTTTACGTTTTTGTAGAATTTTTCGAAATTTTCTTTGAAAGTTCCACACTTGTCAATTCATATGGGACAACTGAGGTGGGGGATGTCACCTTCGTAAAATTTTCAACAGCTGAGGACATTGATAAGAAACTTATTAATAATAGGGTACCCAATGGTAATAAATTAGTACCAATTTCTAGGACATATTTTATTCGTGAATATATATATATAAATATTCTTATAATACATTCATATATTCAGGGTTTCCACAGCTTAACATGGCAATTTATATTTTGGATGAAAATTTACAACCTGTTGAAAAGGGAGAGGTTGGAGAAGTTTTCATTGCAGGTAGCAACCTTGCCAAAGGATATGTAGGAATTTCAAATTCGGATAGTTTTTTAAATAATCCGTTTGCCAATGGATTAGGTATACATTCATTGCGTTGTTGCTTTTTATAATAACCAGATACTCATTTGAAATGAGAACTCCAATCTTTACTGTAGATAATACAATACTGTACAAAACCAGGGACCATGGAAGTATATCACATGACCTTAATGGGGATCCTGTTTTATTGTATCTTGGACGGAGTGATTCTCAAATAAAAGTTAGAGGCCATCGAGTAGACCTCTTAGAAATTGAACTGGCTATATCAGGATTTCAATTCGTTCAAAAAGTGAAAGTTCTTTGTAGTCATCCTGGAAAGTCTGATCAGGTATGTGTAAATTAAATTGACCAATATAAAATGAACAACCATAAATTGTAAATCTGCATCAAACTTTAATTTTGATACATATTTTTACTATTTAATTTAGTCTCTAGTTGCATTCATTGTGCCAATATCTAATGACATCACTCCTAAACGCCATATCATACAAGAGACTGATAATAAATTGCCAGAGTACAAGCATCCCATTATTCGATTCATAAAGGAAATTCCTCTACTTGTAAATGGAAAAACAGATCGGCAACTTCTTCTCAATATGTTCACTTCAGAACGGGCTGGGTAGCTAACTAAAAAATAGATTGGTTTCATGAATATTTCTAATTTTACTCCTAACTTTAAGATTATTTGGTTTTTGTCAGCACTTAGTTTAACTTTATACTAAAATAGTAAGATAAAATTTTAATACACTTCTTTTTAATTATGAGAATTCGGAGAGAATAAGAAATGTCAATATAAAATAAATGTAATCAATCTTGGAATATTAGTTTCATATCTTGATTTACTTTTTCCATTTTCATACAAATTCTTATGCAAACAAGTGAAGAAATGCGCATCACATTCACATTACTTTGTTCGTGAGTCTGAGTTCAATGCAATACTTACCTAGTAATCCCTTCTCATGAATTCCATAGGTTTCTTTTGAGTAATAGAAACTTTGCTTGCCGCGGACAGTTCAAGTAAGCTAAGGAAAATCTCCAAGAAAGACTTTTTATTGCCGTATAACATTAATATTGCAGTATCAAAACAATGCAATAGCACATACTCTTACTTTATAAGCTCATGCTACAAGTAATATGTGGACGTAAGATGATATCGCTCAGTATTTAGTGACAAAACATTTGGTGGATCAATTGAGAGTGAATAATATTTGTATATATATGTGATAAATAATATTTCAACTGGGTGTTTAGGGGTGAGAAATTAATAAGTAGTAAATTGTATCATCGAATGACTTCTAATTTGGATAAATAGTTTTAATATTGACTATTTATCGATAAGCAACCAACCAAACTCCATTTGTTGTTGGTACTTTACTTCAAATCACTGGCTACACTCCAGGTGTCAAGGTGGAATTCGATTATGGATTACAATGGGAATACAGGAAATGGTTAGGAAATACTTTAACATTGGATTTTTACATCATCACTGATGTGCTACTTTAAACATGATTACTCATGACCCGCTCTATAAAAATGATTCATAATGTTTGTTATTAGGTGTCAGCGCCTCTGAGATGAAACCATTATTTCTGACACTTTTTGCCGGAAGCTGACGAAGACTTGAAGTACATCTGAAAGTGACCTTGTGAGAATTTTCAAAAAATCTCGAATTTGTTAAAATAAAGTACAATAAATAACTGAATACGTATTGTTTTTCTAGGTTTACAGTCTATTCAATTATTCAAGATCACCATAAAACTCGTCACCAAGCATTAGTTTCTGCATTTTCATCATCATCATCATCAGTTTGGAGGATGCTTCACTGTAAGTCGTTTATATCATGATATAAATGTTAGGAATGTGTCTAAAAATGTGTAAACATGTACAGTTTTAGTGGCAAGATAATCGGCATAAGAAAGGGCATGATTTGATTTTAGTAATTCTAATTTTTTTGCACTTGAATATCTAAAATCAAGTTTTCTATCTTATAAAGTAACAAAATGAAACTGGCAGCTTTCAAGAATAACTAAAATATATAAAACAAATTTTACATCACTTTTTTGTAATATGGTACCGACCACCCTACAATTTATTTTTGTACTGCGTTTGCTCCTATTATGAGATGTAAATTCTATCCAACTAACAATTATAAATTATACGAAAATCAACAATGTGGATTCAACAGTCAGATTAAGGTATTTTATTGAAGTCAATCTGAAATCTAACACTTGTTGTTTTTGCTGAATTTGAAAAAAATCGAGTTTAAATTGAATTGTTTTATTTACCAAAGAAAGGAAGCAAATGTTAAGAAAATGATGACATGATGATGTATGTAATTTAAGGAGCTTTCACTGTAGTTAGAGTCTAATTATCATGAATTTTAAACAATTACTAAAATCATATCATGTCCACTCTCACTGATAATGCTACCTACATATAAATAAAAACTGGTTTTGTAACGCAATTGTATTTTGTGTAACAAAACATATTGCAACTTTTTTTGAGTTTATGCAGCGTAGGTTATAATTGAATGATTTTTAAATACATTACTTGTATGGCAAGTATGGCAATACAAGACTTAGAAATAAAAGATCTACGCTTATTTATATCATGCACTTGTCTACGATAGGAAGTTTTCAACAAATCCCACCTTTTCTTTAATGATTTTATGAGCGTCAACTAATATCCCTTCCCTTAATGTTTTTCAGTGAAAGCAAACCCCATCCATACCATAGAACCAGGACGGACAGCAATGTTCTTCAAGCTAGCTCAATCCAGTTTTCGCAAAACAATGACTGGTGTTGTGGTGAGTGGGAATTGCAGAGAAGCTGCAGAAGCTCTCAGTCAGACGCAATGTCAGATTCAGTCAGAATGGAGACTGAAACATCCTTGTCTGTTTCACGCTGCATTATGCACACCCTAGTATCCTATTTATGGGGTGCTATGATACTTTCTCGGTTGGACTTGAAAGATACTTCCCTTCTTACCAAATTTTTTATCATAACTACGATGACAGTTTTGATTGTTGTGAGTGCCGGCGTCAACATGTACTCACGAAATGGAAAAACAAGTTATAAAAGGATGGATAAAACGATTCAAACTTTAATTTATGGTATTTAAGAAAACATTCTACACTATTTTAATAGCTGTAAAGTTTTATATGAAGAACAATGATTGTTTTTTGCAGGCATTATGTTTGGAATATTACCCCCTGGCAAGGAATCACTGCTGCCTAATAAGCTTTTCGTTTTTCAACCGGAATCAACATCATCTTCGAATCAGAATGAATTAAACTCGTCCAATATTGAACAAAAATCAGATTTATTCTTCTGGCAACATTACCAGGTAGCCTATTTTATTTTGTATAATACAATATCTATTTGGTTCAGAGTTTGCAAAAAAATATTTTTCTTTTTAGAACATACTTTTGGACGTATGTGACATTTTCATCTTGACACTTCAGTGGAAACTTGAAAATCTCATTGGATTGGTTATGAACAAATGGAATTGGTTTGTAATAATATGTCTAGTATGTCATTATTCATTTCTTCCATTGCTTGGGGTTTTGGATTGGCTTTTTCTTGACTGGATGTACTTTTTTGGTGACCTTTTCATCCTTCCACATCTACATCATGTAGCCGAATCTTAATAGAACACGAATATAGTTGATATTGTTTGCACTTTAAAAACAGAGGATGTAACCCGTGCCATGAAATTGCATATAATACGTATATATGTATACCAGTAACAAGTGAAATGTCGTTAATGCTTATCTTAGTTTCAGACATGGTCTGGTTGGCCTGAGCAAAACAGAATACCTCAATCCTCTTCAAGAATACTTCATGTGAAATTTCATGAAAATAAAATATACTTAAATAAATACGTTTTGATCTGAAGATATATGTATAACAGATTTTGTTTTAATGTTAGACTTTTATCTTCCTTAGCTAAAAAATATTATGTTATGCATTCTAAGTTTTAGAGCGACCACTACCACGTCAAGGTATCGAAATTAATTTTATCAAGCGTGAAGGAAGTTGAGTACGAGGAAGGTTGATGGGCACGTTTGTAGTCGTAACTTTTTGTATAGATTAAATGCTAACTTCATTCATGAACCAAATGAGGTATTGAACTTTATCACATACCATTTTAATTTCATTTTAGCAGACGATTGATGCATTGATCAAATTCTCCCATTTTCATTTCGATCTCGATTTGTGTGGATACGGTTTATTAGTATTAGGCGCACATAATATAATAAAAATATAACATTGTAACAACAGAAATAAATTGAATGTTAACGCTTCCCACATCATAACTTTACTATTTGTAATATCAAAGTGATTTCTGTTATTATTGCATAAGATTTAATTGGGATTTACCAAATCAGTAGGTATTTAATGGTTCGTGGGCCAATATGATTTTTATACTGGTTTCGCATACTAAAATTCTTTAACCAATACAAAATAATACTAAAATAAGCCAGCATACAAAATTGGCATGTATAAAAAGCACCGAGTAAACAAAAAGGTTTTCAGTTAATGCACAAAAGGGTACAGGATACGGTTGACAAAAGATTTCTAGCAACTCAAACTGCTTTTATGTATTTTTATTTTTTGTAAAATTATTATTCATACAAATATAAAGGGATATTTACAAAAGTGATGGCATTTACTTTGCAATTCTCACTAAAATTTTAGTAAGAAATGAAAGTAGTAAGCGTGTGTACTTAACATTTTGTATCAGTTGTATCACCTTAAGTTAAATCTTAAGCGGAACAATATTTCCTTTTATATAAAAACAGGGATAAAAGCAACAAAACGACAATATAGCCAAACATTACTGCTATTCCAGGCCAAACCAATGGATGAGTTAGTCCCAATCCTCTTATTATTACTGACTTGAGAGACCCACAAAGTAATGTTGTTGGTGCCGCTGTAGCTAAAGCCCTTCCAGGAATCCACGGAATGATGTCAGTGGGCCAAAGTATGCCTATTAAAAATTATTTTCTTCATCAACTGTCAATAATCATCCCGTTTAAGAAATAATAAGACTCAATTTTTCCTAGCATATTTAAAGTTACTATGATATATAATGCCACAAATGTTCCTCCACACTTACCTGCCCATAGTAGGAGTAATTGGGCAACAAACATTGTAAAAATCAAGGCGCCAATTGCATCCTCAAAGAAAATTCCCATAAAAAAACCCAACGATAATCCACAAATGCCATTCAAGACTATCATGAACAGGAGTAAAAATGTAGAGCCCAACACGTTAAAGTTAAAAAATGTCTTTAGCACCGCAAAGCATATAAATGTTTCTGCAATAACAATCAATCCGATAATTATAAAATAGCTGAGAGCGATTTCTTGAAATTGCAGCCCAGCTGCTCGAGCTCTATCAAGCGTTCCATCTTTTCGATCTGTAGACATAAAAGTGTTAGTGTTAACATTACCAAACGGTTTGCCCTCGCATTGATTATTATTCAACAAAACTGACCTCGTAGAAATAATACAGAGGCTAATATCATTGGGACTTCGAATATAACACTAAAGAAATGGGAGAAAAATAAACGATTAGATTTTACTAAACATATAAGGTACTTAGAAACTAAAAAAAGAGAAGCTCTTACAAAAGAATTACAACGGGAGTTACATTGTCACGATAGGATCCATTATTAGATCCATAGACTGGCTGCCGATACTGCAACAATTCGAACAATAAACTCGAAAATTACAAATTATCCACTCTCATTTAAAAATATTGTTTCGATTAAAATCTATAATATATTACCAATAAAGGAATTTCTAATTCTTTCGCATTTAGTTCACACGAGAGAGCCAAATTGTTCACAAATTTATCAAATGCATCAAAGGCGGTTTGGATTACACCGATTGCTCCTAAAATGCCTTCATAAAACATTTACAATGGTAAGTCATATGGACACTATAAAAAAGTTGTGATTCTTTTCTTATTCGTCTTACTTGACATATCCATTCGCAATGGTATGCGAGATCCTTGCAATGTTGAATTGTCAGCAAATTTGTTTTGCAAATATAAATTTTCAATGTGGTATGAGAAATTAGCTGGAAATACCACATAGCCCCATAGTTTCCCTTGTTTGACACTCTCATAAGCTTCCTCAATTGAGTTGCTAGATATCTAAAACAATCGTGATAAAATCAAAAATTCTTAGCTGGAGCGGCCAAACTTTAATTTGATAAAAGACATATAAAAACTCCAAACCTTACTGTCTTGATAGTTCCAGTTTTTGATAATTCATTTATTAGTAGGCAACTGAGGTTCTCGAAAACACAAGCATTTTTGTTGAATATTGGAACACCACAGGAAACATCAAAATTTGGAATTTCATTATTAACAATCCCTATAGCTAGTGACGTTGGTTCGCCTCCCACGGTAACCATTGTGAGCCAAAGTTGAAATGTAGGTAAAAACAAAACGACAATGATAAAACTGGAAAATCGAACAAAAAATGGTCAAAATTGCAAAATCTATAAGCCTAATAAAATAGCTTGGTATTTTGATTCTTACACAAAAGGTCGTTGTAATATTAGCCACATAACCATGGAGAATCCATAAATCCGTCGAAAAACACTCTCAAACGATAATGGCCCTGAGTAATCTTGAGTCTTATTTCGCATGTAGTTTGGAATTTTCATTGGCATTAAAGTGTTATGATTTATTTCATTTGAAAAGCTTTCACCAAGGGTATTTTTTCGAAAATGTTCGGAATTGGAGTTTGAAGTAACTATAATTTGAGGGTCACTTTGAAGTTCTCCAGATACCTCGTGATTCCGGCACAATTGAAGTACAGCTTGTTCTAATAATTCACAATCAAATTGACGTAACAAGGATGATGGTGAGGCCTCAATTATTATTTGACCCTTTCTTAGAACTCCAATCTAATGAAAAACATCATGGTTACGATGATTTCTTTTGTGAGAATACTTCGTTAGTCTTTTGAAATTACACAAAAGATAGATAGATAGATATAGAGAGCGAATATCTTACTGTACCACATTTGAATTTTTTGCTTCTTCAATATAATGTGTTGTCACAATGACAGTTGTGCCATTTATAACCATTTCCCGCAAATACTTCCAAATGCTAAAAATATATAGTGGAAACTATTTATTTTTGTGTTAAGGGATTTTTTTGCTCAGACGATTTTTAGATTCAATTTTTTGTTACCTTTCTCTTAATACTGGATCCAATCCTACTGTCTGGAAAACGAAGAAATTACAATCTTCAATTATCTTTATAATAAATTGGCTTCAAAGTTGGATTTGCGGTTTAACATTTGCGTAAAACGGTCATTAATTACTGAATCTCAATGAACTATTAAAGACTTACTGGTTCATCAAGAATCAACAACTCGGGGCTGTGAATTAATGTAATAGCAAGTGAAATTCTTCGCTTCTGGCCTCCACTGTTTAATAATAAATATTTAATCAACAATGGCATCAGTGAATTTCATTAACGAATCATCTAAAATAAATATTGAATTTTTTTTGCACTGACCTGAGATCCTTTATGATTTTAGAATGAGATGGAAGTTGCAAAAAGTCAACGATATACGCAAACTGCTCTTCAACAACACTCTCAGGCATTCCATACAATCTCCCATAATACTGAATGGTTTCCTTTATTGAAAGCTGATCATGTAGTGCAATCCCCTATTTTCAGTAGTATAAAAAAATTCGTTTTATTTTGGATAAAAGCATTTAATTTGAAATTTAAGAATATATTTTGAAGTTCTCATAAAACCTGCGGCATGTATCCCAATCTTCGGCCAGGAATTCCACTTTTCTTTGATCCTGGACGTTCATTAAAAATCAATACACTTCCCGAATCCCATGTGTTTAGACCAACGATTGAGTTTAGCAAAGTGGTCTTTCCACATCCTGAACTGCCTAACAATCCGTAACTGGACCAATATATGAATATTATTATAATATAATAAATTACACAAATGTTCACAATGCTAAATATTTCCTTACATGGTTCCTTTCCTAACGTTCATGGATAAATTCCAAAGAATAGGAATCCCTTTTTCGTAAGATTTGCAAAGGCATTGTACAGAAACTGCTAAATCCTCAGATGCCACGATAGTTTTAAAATTTTCAGAATTTTTTGGTTGGGTTGCACAATTACTGCCATTGTTAATCGTATTCAGGGCATCATCACAATATACAAAATTTTGTTGGGGATTGAAGTGAGAAGTAGTTTTATACTTAAGTAATTCAATATCACCCATTATACTTCAACTCTGCAATGCCCACTAGAATTAAATCAACCTGAATTTTAAGAGCTAAAGCACAGAACTGGCGAGATTGGGCACTGGACAAAGAATGAAAAGGTAGACAAAGATGCATGATTTTTAGCCATATCTTGATGGACAACAGAAAAGCTCCACCCGAGAAACATTCATGCTGGTGAAACGTTGGCATATCCAGCAAAGGCATTGGCTTAGTATTGGATATGCCACTACCTATTTTTAGGATACCAATTCTGTACTGGGCCAGCAGGTATGATAGGCAGTATGCGCTTACCGTGATGGCGTGACACAGTATTGGTAAAGGCAGTAACATAATGGCTATGCCAGTACCAAAACAATGCCGTACCGCTACTTAGTACGATTTTGCCTACACACATCAAAACTCATAATGGCAAAATGTAATGGCCCAGTATTGGCATTGCACCTGTCTGACTGTCAGCAAGTACTAGCTTAGTAGCTGTAACAATCGGCGGGATTATACAGATATCTCATCCTCCACTATGTACAAAAATGTCTGATGATCTTAAACTTACTTTTGTTTCCAATAATATTCATATCTTTTAATCACGCACTTTTGTATTGAAAGCTACCATTTCTGAAGTTCCGTGGACGCTTAGTCAAAATTCTCGATAAAATGAAGATGTTTTCCGTTGTTAATTTCAAGAAGGATAATTCAGTCGATTTTGTTCCTTCTACTTGGATTTCTGAAGATCAAACCAAGTGCTCTTTTCCTAAGTTCCGACCTTCAAATTTTGAACAAATTAAAAGGACCTCTAACCACGTTCCATTAAAAACCTGGCCAAAATATAAAATCACAGTCATCAAAGGTTACGGTAAGTAGTTGAAAGAGTAGAGTTAATTAACTAGTTGGATTCAACTTATCGTTTTGTTTGCAATAATGTCGATCGCTAATCACATGATTTTTTATTTAGATGATATAAAAAAAGCTGAAGCAAAAGTTGAGCGATGTAGTGTAAGTGCGTCATCCGATATTGACTCCAGTGAACATGAAGTGCTTCGTGGAAATGGGGTCCCACTGGTAAACGCATCGCAGCCACCAGTTGACTTAAATTACTTAAATGGTAAATATACTTTGACTGAGTATTGGCAAGTTTTATTAATTTAATCTGCAGTCCTAAAAATATATTTTATTTTTAATCGTAGAAAGCATTTTGAACAGCCACCGACACTGCAGCTTGTCGATTACCAGAAAACGCAATCAGCAGCCCAGATTCGAAGACCAGCTGAGCCAGTTCACGCTCCTTCCCAAGTGTTGCAGCAAGGAACCCAGCTATTCACACCTGGTCGGCTGTTGGTGTCCGAAAGACAAAACATTGTGGAACCTCCACTCCAAACAATCCCTATTTCATCACATAGCTTGGATGGTAAGAAATTATATTTTAAAAACTATGAAATGGTGCAGTTTTGTAGCGGTACGCCGTTAATTTCCAGTGTGCAATTATGCTTTTCCAGAAACTTTAAACGTGATTCTGCAGAACCAGGAAATTTTGAAAGAAGAACTAAAGAACATCAAATCCCTGCTAGTGAACGTTGGAAAGTTTAACCAACAACCACCGAATTCGCCGCAAGTATTGGTCCCACAACTACCACTACAGTCGTTGGAGGAACTGGAATCGTTTGAAGAGTGGCTAAAATCCAAAGATAACTTTGAATTATTGGTTAGCATTTAATTAAATATCATATATTCTATACATTGTGCTCTACTACTATAAACTAACCCAACTTTGGGCTTTTAATTTTTTAGGTTGTCAGTTTATCTAAAATCGGAGGCCATGAATTGGCTGGAAACGTTTACAATGTATTAAACTTCGTATTTTTACATCAATTTGCACTCCAAGTTAGATTAACCAGCTCCAGTGGAAAGATTCCAATTGGCAATGCACTTATTATTCAAGTTATACGAGGTACTATCAGTAAAATGACGAAACTTAATAAGTGAATGGTGATGTGAATGTTCGTTTTTTAAGTGGAATCTGTTGGAACTTTTAGATGCCGTGAGGGGATCGTTTCCTTACACAACGAACTCCGTTATTGACAAGTTTATCGGTACTTGGTTCAGAAACTCGAACGACAGAAAAGAAGGAAGAAAGAGAAGAAGTCAAGATGGAAACTCCTCGTCGCACAATAAAGCGCCGTGCAATTCGGTCAACACAGGCAACGATTGCGAAGATGAAGAAAACATTGAACAGTCAACCTACATGGGGAGTTAGTCGTGTTTCATCAATGTGTACAATCTTTGGGTACGATTCGATTCAAGATTTAGATGTTGAAAGTGGCATTGAGGATAAGATCCCTTCAAGGGTTGATGTAGTTAATACCTTACCCACTAATAGCAGAAATAAACTTCAGATGATTCAGGATTGGGCAGTAGGCCACAATATTTACCAATGGGACCATTTAATTATAAAATGCAGTTCAATTATGCTTAATTGTAAGATATTGCAAGTTATTATAGATGTTGGAATGTATAATACTGCTGTGCATGATAAATAAATATAAAAATTAATTATCTTTTTGAATTTTTGTTATATGAACCTATTTGACATTGAAACCATATATTAGCATGTATTGGATATGTATTGGCTTCGTGTTGGTCTCGTAAAAATTCATACAGACAGTTTAGGCTGGTGTGATGTTGGTTGGATACTGGGCCAATGCAGTATTAACCATACTGTTTGCCAATACATGTCCAGCGTGAAGCCAATGCCGTATCAACCATACGGTTTGCCAATACATGTCCAGCATGAGGCCAATGCCTATACTGCAAAAGCGGGTGGGTGATGGCAAAATGGTCATATCGATATTGAGCCATCATGGCAACACCGGTGCCAATCCGGCACCGCGCCACCACGAAAATGTTTCTCGGGCATATAAATATGCTCTACAAAGATATACATCTGTGTTAAATGTAAGATTGAAACCAGTCGGTAAGTCAGTAAGTTTGCGGAAAAACTAAGCTTATGCAATGTGATAATTATTTACTTGAAATAGCCCACAACTGACGTGCAAAGACTTTTTTTCCTTGAACATATGTTAATTAAATGTTTTATGGAAATAAAAGTTGTAGCATAATTAAATTTTTATCAAGCGTTCTTTATCAGAATTTGCACGAGCAAGAACACGATTATAGCGTGCATCATCAACTCGTAAGCTGAGTTTGGGTTAGAAATGGGATTAACTATGCAATTAGTCTTGAGCTCGTCTTACTTCAAACCCATATCTCGTCCTGAAAATACTCAGCATTATTCCCATGACATTAAATCATACCTTCATTATGTACGAATTTGGAAAACATGTTTATTCCAAAATGGGGATTCCGAAATTTTCTACATTTAAAGTATTCTCAATGATTGCTATGCTTCTTCCAGTTTGAAAAAGCAATTTGATTTTATTCAAGTACAAATATATTTTTAAGTTAATATATTTATTCCTTTATAGACGTGATATTTTGATTTGACATTTTTAGTTATTCACTACTTGGCAAGGATTGGATTGCAGTAAATGAAAACTGAATTGAATTAGAAATCTCGTCCAGAAAAATATTCAGTTCTGTTCTCCATTTGAACTGACCTATATTCCTTTTAAACCAATTCTGTCAAAAATGCAAAGTATAAATTTTATGTTTCCCACACCATTTCCTCTTCTCATTAAAAAAAACTGGTTTCCACCTACAAAGGAAAATGCTTGTGATCAACGTGTTTCAGTTGGATATGAATAGGCAGACGCGTAACTTTGCTTGCTAAGAACGACAACAAAAAAAAACTAGTTGATGACGATGCGATGGAATGGAGGTTGCTGTGGCTGGCAATAGTGACATGGTGAACAAGTTTTATGGCACCTATTGCCTGTATTAAAGATATTATTGTAAACTACATTATATTGGATGCGGGTCATCCATTTCATTCCAACATTCATGCAAATGCATCAGACGAGATTCTAGAAAAATACAAACGTTCCTTTCGTGTATTTACCAACAACGACTACCTAGTAAAAATGAGCGAGGAATTAAAGACTTCCATACAGAAATTAGGGATGAATATCACACTCAACAACATTCGACCTACAAAAACATACCATTATAAATAAATAAGTAAAAATCACACCCAAAATGATTGATCAATAAAACATTTAATTATCTGATCAATCGCATGATATCACGCTTCATGTCCCATCAAAAAGAAGTGCGTTTCCACTTGATTCCTACCAATTGCATATTGTTGTTCCACCCTTCTTGTTATTTTCAGCAGGAAGCCAAACGAAAACCTATATATAAAAGGATCACAGTAATAATTTGGTCTTGCATTTATTTCAGAGTCGATTTGACTTGTAAAAAATTAATATGATCTTGATAAACTGTCTACAGATAAAATTGTAGTCTATAATGGATTAGATAAATGTAACACACATTTCCTTTGCTGTGCACAACTCCCTTGCACATTGCAAAAAAAATTATTCGCATGAGTGACATCTGATAAAATCATCCTGTAACGCATGGTTTCCTCATTTCCAACCTTAAACTCAAGGAATTTGCAATTTTATTTTTCTACCTTGAACTTCTTCAATGTGCCACGATATTGACAGTGAAAATGTTGTTGTTGTTGTTCTTGTTGTTTTATTAATTTTCATGAATAGTTTTTCATTATCTTGTTAACTTCACTTGTGCAACAACATCAACAACTCTAGTCATACTGATCAAATTAGGTCGATTTTTCAGGATGCATTTAAAAGCATTTTGGTGCGCATTAGTAGCAGCACTCCAATTTTTTTCGACGGAAGGCAAAATCCAAAGGTACACTCTGAACATCTCGTATTTCTCAGGTAGCCCTGATGGAGTTTACAAAAATGAGATTTTCGGTATTAACGGTCAGTTTCCTGGTCCCAAACTTGAGGCAACTGAGGGTGACACAATGGAAATCCTTGTGATAAATAACATTCAAGACGGACAAAACACGAGTATTCATTGGCACGGGATTCATCAAAAAGGCTCTGTTTTTGAGGACGGGCCAAGTCAAATCACACAATGTCCATTGCCAGCCGGAGGTCATTCCCAAACCTACCGTTTCAAAGTTGATCAATCCGGAACATATTGGTAAGAATTAGCTTCGAGTTGTTGAAAAATTTTCTAAGCTATTACTTTTTTAAATTTCATTGGTAACTTTTTGATTATTAGGTATCATTCTCATCAACTTAGCCAATACACAGAAGGTCTTTACGGGCCATTGATAATACACGCTAAAAAATATCCATATATTTATGATGATGACTTGACCATCTTATTAAGTGACTGGTTTCATCCTAAAGCAAGTGAAATTGACGAGTGGGTTTTAGCCAACGTTTCAAACCGCGTGCCTCCAATTCCCGATGCTGGAATTATGAATGGAATGGGTCGATACCCATGTGAATTTGCAAAACATAAAGGATTTCATTGTGAAAGTGAAAAGCAGCAAAGACCAGTTTTTAATCTAGAACAAAATAAAACGTACAGGATTCGTACAATAAACGCTGGAGCAGTTGCAGCATTTAATTTTTCTATCGATGGTCACAAATTGCATACAATTGAGGTGGATGGAGTGGATGTGAGAGACTCACCTAAAGTTTACTCCGATATTATTAACATTGCAGCTGGTCAACGATACTCATTTCTTTTCCGGTGTGATAATGAGTCAAAAAATGGAGAGAGACATTTAATACGAGCAAACATGAGAACGGAATTAATTCTCCTTGGTGGTGAAAACATCAACAAATATCCAAAAGCTTTGTTGGGGGATGTAACGGGTGTAATACGATGTTGGGACGGAAGTTTTAGGCGTAGCAACAAAATTCCTCTCATTTCTTCAGAAAATTTCACTTGGAATGATAAAGTTCCATCGGCTGCCAACTTTAGAAATGATAATGATACCATGGTTTACCTGGATGAGATGGAGTTGACTCCCTTTGACAAATCAAAAGCACCCGATCCTGTCGATCAGGAATTTAGGGTTGACGTCCATTTTGAAGATGATCATGAGAACATACGAAGGGGCTCTTTTAACAACTCACCCTTTGTCCTCCCCCAAAATAAACCTCTTCTAATGACTTTATTGGATGGTGAGGATGTACCTAATTCAGTTTTTCCTTTGGAAATAGACTATGGAAATGTTGTTCAACTAGTCATCAACAATCCATTTAGTGGACCTCACCCATTTCATTTACATGGTCATCATTTTTGGGTTGTGGGGATGGGGAAAATGAACGACGGAAATTTTACTGGGGATGACGGCGTAGCCAATAAAAATCTCACTTTGTGTGGTGTAAAACGAGATACTGTGGTGGTAGAACAAAGGTCATGGGTAGTAATTAGATTTGTGGCAGATAATCCAGGTGTTTGGCTATTTCATTGTCATATGGATTGGCATAATTTGTCTGGCATGTCCCTAGTGTTTGTTGAGGGGAAGGACATTTTGAGACAAAAATTAGAAATAAGTAGTGAAGCAGCAAGGGTGTGTAAAATGCATAACAATGATGATGATAAATGATCGAGTTTGAATCTTTCCTGATCTTGAATTTAAGCTGCGTCAAATGGTTTCAGGGAGAAACTGCAACTGAGACTACAGCATTTCATTTTCAATTTGAGGGTAAAATGATTATGAAAATGGAATGTTATTTAAAAATTTAGAAAGTAATTTTTTAACTAGCTTGTATATTAAAACAGTTATAATTTCGAACCGCAAACTGAATGTAAGTGAGTTTTTGAAGAAAAAAAACACCTCTGATAGCATCGCTGATTCAGATAGCTTAGCATAACTGAAAAGAGTAAATAAGTAAAAACGTTTCTGAGAAAATAAAATACATTAATGTCGTGTACGTGAATATGGTGACTTTTATGTTGTAAACCATTCCCTCAAGGAAATTTGTTGACAGAAGAACCGTCAAAAAACCTTTGTTGACAAGAGACCGCAACCACTTTTCGTATATTTTTTGCCAGTTTCTACAAAATTGGATTAAGCGATTGGTTGGTTTTTTTAAAGAAAATATTCATAAAGTTAGTCCATGTGATAATTAATGAGTTGGGCTAGAATGTATACAAAACAGTAAAATTGAGCCACAATCAGATTATCATCACGCGCATTTTTTTATTTCCAGCAAAACAATCACGGCAATCCAATTGACTGCACTTAATTCATACATTGCACACAAAGAAGGAAACCAACTTTTTATGCAATTTGATTACATTTTTTGCGAACATCTTTCTTTATCAGATCATGAGCATACGAAACTCTGAGTGAGCAGCTATAAATATATATACAAAATTCTTTCTATAAAACAGAAACATTGACAAAATCTATTTACTCGCGCGTTGAGAACGCAGCACAACCTCGAAAATACAACTACGATGACTGAGAAACAATGATAATGAGCCTCCCACAGTTTGCTGTATGCAAATAACATGGAACGAATTTTCAGTATGGCGGTCACGAATTCAAGCTCATTCACCATGTTTTCTAATATAAATACGTTTGAATATTCTCCATTTAAGGCAAAAGCTAATTTTACCTTAATTTCTTCATGCATGAAACAAAATTTTCATAAAAAATACCAATTAATTATAATAAAACATGAATCTTGAGAGTTGAAAGGAATTGTCTCTAGCCATTTGAGAGAGGCTTTCCTTTTCTTAGTTTTCAGAAAAGATCTCAGTATAAGTTTTAGTCCATGAAAGGAATGAAAACTGGTTCATTACAAAATTGCAAACAAATTACAAATAATTTGATATCTGATAATATATATTATTAAATTTGATTCCCCTTTGTATACATATGTATGAACGTGCCAAAAAATGTTGCGATATTTATCAGCGGATCAACAAAGTATGGAACTTCAAGCATTCGGATAATTATTGTGGCCTTCCCCAGAGAGTGCATTTTCACATCAAAAAGAAAACAAGCCCTGGTTCATTATAATTTAGAACCTCAAGCCAAAATTTATTGCGCAAGGCCTTATGATGTTGCCTGTTTGCAGTTGAATTGCTTACTTCAAAAGGTAGCCTGAAATCTTTGGAGCCGTGTGCACAAGGTTTGACATATATAAAAAATGTTCCTGATGAACTTGAATCCGTGTAAATTGTTTATTCTTTTCACGATTTTAACCATTAAACACACTGATTGCGAAAGTTGGGAAATTCTCAACATTTTTAATTACATCGTGCTGGTGACTCCGGGCTTAAAACTCTTTGTCTCTAAACTTTGAAACCAGTAGTGGACTCATTAGTGGCATAAAATCGAGGTTTTCCAGTAATCTAACAAGCTTGATTAAAAGCAACCAACTTTTGTTTCTACATAATTAATGCAAGAGTTTTTCGTTAATGAGCTACATGTCCGATGTTACATATTTTTAATTGGAAATTGAGTTTTGCGATGACCAAGCCATGCAAAATTTGTTCTATAAATACCGGATACGGAGTCCTCCAGACGGGCATATCTATTTGAGAAGTCACAGGTGATTCAAGGTTTTCAAAATAATTTTTTCCTTAGAATTTTCATTTTGAGTCATTTGAAAATTGATTTAAAATGGTTGGCCTAGGAACAAAAATATCTCCATCTGTTTATCATGGAATCGCTACACATTCCCACAGCAGCACTGGCATTAACGTAAACGTAAGTTATGCATACATTTTTTTATCCAAATTTCAAAACTATTCGGTCACCGATTACAACTATTATTTCAATAGAATATTGGAAGCAATCCAGCCACAGCAATTTTACCCAATCAACACTACTCCAATGACGAAGATAAGGAAGAGCAGCAAAGCTTGATTCTCTTGTCACCCCCAAAATCCTTAAAAAATCGTAAAGCTGAAGGAGCAGTTGCTTTACTTGTTGGAGGAGGGGCAACTAATCCATATCCGAGGGCAGTTTCTGCTTTGCAACTTCCGTGTATAGGGATGTATTCTGAGTACACGAAGCAGGTAATCGTAACGTAATCATGATATTAGTTTCTCGCGTGCAATAAATTTTTCGTTCTAAAAAAACTACGTAATTTTTTTAATGCAGATTCGAATTGAGATCAAGGAAGGCTTACGATACGTTTTGCAAACGGATAATGAATATACAATGGTCTTGCATGGGTCTGGCACCACAGCTACCAACGCCGTGCTGGATAATCTGATTGAGCCTGGAGACAAAGTTGTTGTGGGGGTTTATGGGCATTGGTGTGCTACCGCTGCAAATATAGCTGAAGGGCTAGGTATTTTTTGTTGTTGCAAATTCCCTCTTTTTAACTTCAGACTTCACAGATATTTGTGATTGTGTTTTATTTCATAGGGGCAAAGGTCATTCGGTTGAATAAACCACTTGGTTGTTGCCTCACTCATGAAGAAATTGAAGAGGCATTGAATGAACATAAACCCAAGATACTTTATCTAATTCATGGTGAGAGTACCACCGGCGTTTACCAACCACTTGATGGAGTGGGAGATATTTGTGAAAAATATGGAACCCTTTTGGCCGTGGATGTGGTCGCTACAGTTGGCCAGCAACTTATTGATATGGATCGTAGAAAGATTGATGTGGCCTTGATGAATAGTCAAAAAGGTTTAGGTGGCGTTGTTGGACTTGCTCCCGTTTCTTACTCACCAAAAGCAGTGTAAGCAAACACGTCTTAAAAGAATTATATTTTAAAGAAGCTAAAATTCGTTGATTTTATCATACAGGAAAATCATAAAAGCCCGAAAGACACCGCCCCGTATTTACCCAACTCAAATGACTGAGCAGGCTCGAGAATGGCTCATTGAAAAGCCGAACGGCCACCAAGTCAGCAGTTGCGTTCATTCTGTTTCCCATCCACTTTTTCACATGCTTCGGGAAGGACTTGCAAATATTGTGGATGAAGGAATCGAGAATATTTGGGCAAGACATGAAGAAACCAACCGATATTTACATGAGGACCGACTCTCTGGCACCACTATGTTTAAATGCCCGATTGGGAAAAATGCTTTCAAAATTGAAGCTTATGTGTTTAATAAGTAAGCTGTAGGCATCATTTGTCCTCATTCAATTCTTTCAAATGCAGTTTAAATGTTGAGCCTTGTAATGTTGTAATTGTTATTTGCAAACAGATACCAAATTGAAATATCAACTGGGTTTGGGCCAACCGTTGGCACCTGCTTGAGAATTGGGTTGTTTGGGAACAATGCAAGGCTCAGCGTTGCTCGGGAGCTCGTGACGGGATTACAAGATGCTCTGAATAGTGTGGAAACTGATGCTTGATAAAAATTATTAAAACATTTTTTTAGCATTTTTTTGTAATTTCGACTACTTACTGGTAGATATGTTTTAAAGATTTGAATAATAAATGGCGAACCCTTAACAATTGGCCAATAATAAACAAATTAATGTGAAGTATTTCTTGAGAATCTCAACGAAACATATTGATTTGGTTGACTATACATAATTTGGTCTTGGTAATCATTCCATCATAAACAAATTTAGATGCTTCGACAAAAACAAAAATTATTTTCATTCTTATTTCCATGTATGTTAAAAGCCAAAGTATTATAATCGGAATATAACTTGACTTCAACTTGCCTGTAAATCAAAACGAACTTAAGAATTGATTGTATCTCGTCTAGTTTCATTTCACTTCAGTTTGGAGGGGCAGTTGCTGTAGTCCAAAAAGTATACCTTTCTTTTGAAGACGTGTGTGGCGCAAATCGGCCAATGCATGTGGCCAGGAGAGTTTGTACAGGCAGACACGCTTCAGAATAATAATACCATTACGTAATAAATGAAAAAGCCGTAAGTGTACAAGATACACAATCAGTGAAATTGTGATTTTCGAGAGATATATGACTAAGACGTTATATAACGCTTCATGAATACTAAGATGATATGAGAACAGCGCAATATATTAAAATTCAATGAATAATAAACTCACGGAAATGAATTTAACTAAAACGATAGATGTTTTAAATTTCACAGCTAAAATCTTTCCAAATATGCATTGAATTCTGAATTTCGATAAAGAATGCTGCAATTTGCATTTAATACTTACAAATAAAATCGACGTATTTAAGCAGTCAATACAGCGAACTTATTCACGTATAATACTTGTTCATTGTTCAAAATCGAATCCTTGGTATTTCAGAAGTACCAGCAATTTATATGAAAAGGACATTGATCTAGTTTTTTGCTACTAATAAATTTCAGGCAACATCTCACCAAAAGTGGACTCCAATTGGAAAATTTATTTGACTTTTCGTACTACCATCTCTTTGCACCCTTTGAAACTCTCTCAAGTTGAAAATGGTGGTGGAAGCGGAGCGTATATTCTCAAATGCAATCTTGTGCAACAGATAAAAAACGTTACATTAATCATGGAATAATTATGTATATTTAGGACACCTTTAATTAGGCAAATTTTAATGTTTGTATGAATAAAGTTGGTTATTGGATATCGGGTCAAATTCCAAGATCAAAATTTTTAATACCTAAGCCTAAGTTGTGATACATCAAAATGGCTCCATTTGTTGCGGCAGCTGCGCCAATAAAGATTTTTAAACACATTTAAAAGATTAATTCGCTCCAGGTGCTGGTTCTTTCCTCCTGTTGTCAGGTTTATTCTACTTGACAAATCGAGTGAGTTCCTGTCCATTGACTACCTGGCATGCTTCCATGGTTCAGGGTAAGATAATACCTGACCCAACACCTTTTGAAAACTGCAGTATTTGGTTTTATTTTGTAATAACAGCCGTATATCCGCAATTAATTACGTCAGGCTGTTCCTTCTTTAAAGAGTTTACTGCTTTGGCCACACAATTTCCTCAAGTTAATAACTTTTTATAAGAGAGTAAAACTTGGCTAAGTCATGAATGAGACCGTTGTAACTTTAAAGGAAAATGGTAATTCAGTGTTAAAGAATCAAATAAGTGCCAAAGCAGTATAAAAAAGCAACAGGAAAAATGTGCTACTTGTTTTGCTTTTTCTTTAAGGCTGGTCAAGAGCATCTTTTTATTAACCATGTGCGTGATTAAGGAAGAGATGAAAAGTCATACTCAATATTACAAGCGTTTGTGTCGTTTTGAAATTTAACGATTACAATCCCACGTATTTTCTATACAGTAAAAACTATGGTTAACATACTTTAATTCCTCCTTGAAATTAAAAAAAAGAGTAAAACAAGATTTTTTAGGGTCAGTAAAAACTTCAATCATTGTGAAGCAAAGCATTTTTAATAAATTCGTATGGATATGATGACCTTGATGTTGTAAACCTCCCCAGCAAGAATTTTTTTGACAAAACAGTCGTCAAAATAAGCCATTGTGGCGTTGGTAAGAATAATCAGACCATCACTTTTCATTGATTTTTTCGTGAGTTTGGATTGAATGACTCAAAACCTCAATCTGAATGAAAGTAATTTTAAACACCAAATGTAAAAAATTAACATTTCTGGTTTGAGCACATTACTTTTTACGGTTGACAGCTTTTTATCAAGCGCTTATAAAAACTTGTTAATGTTTGTTTTTCCCAGCGTTGGTAAAAAGCACCACATTTTTTTGCTTTTTACGTTTTTTTTGCTTTTTTGTTGTTTCCTTATAAATATACATAAGACGAATACCTTAGCTGGCTAGTATGTCATACATAAAGTTCTGATGCTATAGCTCTGATGCAGTAGCTGATAGCTCTTAGGTTGATTTTTGGTTCAAAGTACTATTCATTAAATATAAAACTAATCGGACAGCCAAATTACAATGTCTTTCTCAGTAGTTGTTTAAAATGTATTGAGAACAGCAGTGATAGTGATATGCATGTTGTATAGATAAGGGGTACATAAGTCAATAAAGTATTATATACGAATCAAAGTGGTGTTATATTTGATGGTATATTGATCAGTGATGACATTTTACTAATATTGTTATGAATTGTGATTCATAAGATTACCTGTAAACAAGATTGTTAGCGATTCATCCTTACAAAAGATATGTACGTAAAGCAAGAAGCAATGCAGCAAAATACCACAGCATATTGATAAGCAAAACAGGCTGCTTAATACGCAAAAAAGCGCTGTTTTACTTACGGCCAACCCTGATTTTTCCTAAATGGTTATTTTACTGCGATAAAAATCCAACGCGTTTTATTGATAAGTTAAATATAATTAAAAATATTAAATTTTACACGTATGGCAACAGATTGCATTCTAAATTTGATTTTAAAATAAAAAAAATATCGATTTTTAAAAATTTTATGGTTGAAGGTATGTTATATATAATGTTTTACATTAGGCAGCAATGTTTTTATGTAACCGTAAAATTGAAGGACAAGCAGGTATTATTTTGTGTTTTTTAGCATATTAAAAGTATAGATATGCCACAAAGATTTAAAAAATCAAGCTTTACATTCAAAAATCATCCTTGTTAGACTTTAAAGCTGGTTGAAATTTTGGACTGTTCTTAGAGTAAAATTGGGAGAACCATCGACGAAATGTTTTAATTTGGTGGTCTTCCTTTGTGAAAAGTGCATTCCGCAAAAACAATTTTCTGTTCCAGATTCTGGTGTCCCTTGCAAACTGAGTATTAAAATTAAAAAAAATTACAGTGCTGTTAGTTATAACTTACAATTATTTACAATGAAGCTATGAGTTTAATAGTTCCACGTAATAATCCATGAAACTGAAACAAGAAAATGAATAAAATACCTGCACGGCTTCACTATAAAGCAAGAGAAGGCAAAGAGGATGGATAAATGTGGGGGATGAGTAAAGTCGTTGAACCACTAGTAAAAAAACAAAAGAAAAATCATAAAAAAATCAAACAAAGGTTACAATATTTAAAAGAATTTAAAATACCAAACAAACCTCGCTGCATCATTGGTTCCACAGGTGTGGTGTTCAGTACAAGGAACCCTCTACCAACTGGAGTATCTAAGTACATATTCACTATGCCTGGTCCAATCTATATAATTGAAGACATAAAACAGCAGCAGATCAGTAGCATCTACAAAACCTCAATTATATTGAGTGATCCAACAGATAAATCCTTTAGCCTCCTACCTGACGAATATTTATCTTCATCTGGCAACTCGGAAACTTATCGAAAATTACCAAGTGATGGCAAACAGACATGATGGATTCATGCTCGTGGTCTGGGTTCGTGTTGGGTGCCCATACTGACGAAAACTCATGCTTTAGAAAGCTCCATTTAAGGCGTGCTTTCTCCGGGTAAATTCCGGCAGTAACGGGCGGATCGTGGACAAAATTCAAATGAGCGGAGTCGGGTGCATTTTCAGGAATTTCCTAATATTCATCAAATATAAAGGAATCATTTCCATCGGCCAATAATCCATTTTCAAAATCCAGCTCTTGATTTTACCTGTATATGACATGCAACTCGGAATTCAGATCTTCCTCTGTATTTCCAGGCTCCACTTTCAACTTCTGGAGCAACTGGTGGGTACCATGATGGACTTTCATTTTCAGCATGATACCAAATATGAACAAAACCATTTGATTCGTTTACTGGCCACATTTTCAATTTTGCTGGTGGCACTGCAAAAATGAAATGTTGGTGAATAAAACGAGAGGTAAAAACTGACTAATGTGTATCTACGCATACAGTTAAAATACCTGTCTCAATATTTGGTATGCTCGTCAATTTTCCAGAACATCCCTCAAATTTCCATCCGTGAAAAGGACATTCAATGCACTCCTTCTTTACTTTACCATCTACACCTAAATGGGCACCCAGATGGGGACAGTATGCATCCGCCACATAACATCTCCCACTTTCTCCACGCCAAGCCACTAAATTCAAACCTGTAAGTATGACGATTCAATTAGAACCCTTCAAATAAATTGAGAAAATTGATTAAATATAATTTCCTGAAATCCCTTTTAATTACAAATGCTTACCAAGGACATCAACTTCCTTAACGGCATTTTTGACAATTTCCTCCGACTCCAATATTGCAAACCATCCATTCGGATAAGACGGTGGTATATTTCCAATTCTTCTTCGTTTCATGTACTCGTTTATTGTATGTCGCTTCACGGCATTGTTCTTAAAATTGCCGTGTTTTGAAATATTTTCAAAACCAAAGTCGGTAAAATCCTAGTGCAAGATGAATGTATATTTTCAGTAAAAGAACGATAATGATTAAGAGAAAATAAAAATGTAATTCAATTAAAATTCGTACCCGAACTAAATTAAATGGTTTGAAGAAAAGTAACCAAATAAAATATCCTACAATAATTGTGACTAGTATTACTACTGGGATGACCAGTAACGATGAGAAATCAGTACTAAAAGACCACATTCTAAACGTTTTTGGAGAATGAATTTTTAGATTTTGGATGAAACACTTCTGTAGTTTTTGAGATTCTGATCAAAACTTTTATCATGAAATGAGGATACAAATGTAGAACATAAATGTTCTTCCGTAGAAGCCACACTCTTTGCCTTCAACTACTGTTGGAAGACTAAGTTTTCCTTTAACCTGTTTACAAAATATATGCATAGATTGGGTAAGCATTTGGGTACAAATTCTGTTAGGTATATTGTGCAATTTTGCGTGAGAACTATGATGGAAAGTTTTATCCCAATTTATGGAAAAGTATGGCATCATAGTAGACGTGATCAAGAAAACTAGTTTTTACTTATATACATCTGCAAAAACTTCACTGCTCTTCCTTGTGTTAATATGCACTTATGCATTTGTGCACCGTCATTATCATCGCCAATATGACGCAGCATGATGCAATATGATTATTTTCTTGATACCTACGCATACCAGTTTTCTGTGTCATTTATTTATTTGCTTTGTGCAGCAAGTATTAAACAATCTCTTTTCAACAAAAAATATTTACTACTGTGTAATTTTCCATGTGATCACTCAACCTTTTTTAAATACCATCTTCAGCCTTTAGTAATCTGGAGTGTGATTAAAATATTTTTTTCATTTTAATTCACGACTATCGGGCTAACTCATTTCCCCTCGCGTGATTATAAGTTGTTAAATATTCACTTGCCATTAATGATGACGTTGGTTGGAAAAACACCAATTTTCAAACTGCAATCTCGAGAACCATGATGTGATTTTACGATGCACAAGGAAAATGTTGAGGTTTGTGATCGTGAGCGGTAATTAAAAAATTAATGTCTTACATTTCATTTGATACCGACGTAAAGCTTGGGGTTAAAAATAGTATGGATGATGTTTTAACGGAATTCACAGATGCCATTTTGATTAATAAAAAAAATTAGTGTAGTTAAAAATAGTGTAGGAGTTTCAGAATTTTATACCACATTCTGCGCTTGGTTTTACCAAATACAAGCATGTACGTCAAAAATGTTAAAGAATACTAACCCTCGGGTTGGATATACAAAGATATAGAATGTTAGATTTTGTTTTGGTGTCTACCAATATTACAAAGGAACGCTACTACGCTGCCACAATCAAAGTAAATCCGTCTCCTTAAACAAGTGAGGATTTTTGACGCATAAATTTCTCACGAAACACGTTTTCTTTAAAGAAAATGTGGATAAGATTTTCAGCATTGCCTAATTTACGCCATATGTATACTTTTTAATTCCTTTTATCTGAACTACCCCACGTTGAACTTTCATGAATCACTCAAACCATACATACATGAAAATTACACTTGGTAACATCATGCACATGACCGACAACAATATCATACTCGATAAAATTGATCCTCATTTGGTCCAACTTGGCATTCATTTCTCATTCCATAATTCGCACTAAAAATATTATCCACATTTATATGCTATGAATGTTCACAAATAAAATGGTAGCTAAAAAGGGGATTTACAATGTGTTCTTCTATAAAAAGTTCAATCTCAAACAAAAGAACGTATAGCTCACAAATGCAAACGTTAGTCTACCAATATCACCGTGTGAAAATGAATTAACCTGTTGATATTCACACGCAACGTCTCTTCTTTTTAAGATTTACAGATGAATTGAGTCTTTTAAAGAAATTTTATATAGTTTACCACCAGCAGTTGTAGGAATCATACTGCTCCGTTGCAACTTTTTATCAGGGTAAAACCTAAAATTTCTACGCTCAACGATGTCAATCTGGTATCCGTCCATAGATTTTTTGTGCATTTCAGCAGTAGTAGCTGCTGTTGTGTATTTTGTTTGGCTACTTTTTTACAGACCCTTTGATTTGTTCCGGGTAAGAATGTTTTAGTAATTTTTGGGATAAAATTTTAGTTGCTAATAACTAATCTGTTTGTTTTCAAGGACTATACTGAATTTGGATTCAAACATATTACCGAGGGACGATCCACTGGAAGCAATGATCTAAAGAGACACATTGTTAATCAATACTTAAGAAGAAAAAAGTCTGGAGATTTACCACCACCTTATCCAAATGGATGGTTTGCTATATTAGAGTCAGATGAGTTGATGAAAAATTCTGTTAAAGAAGTGAATGCTTTAGGTACTGTATGTACGTACTTTAACGATTATTGTATAAATCGCATATTATTTTTTTAATAATCTTTTCTAAATAAATTTTCTGTTAAAGGGTTGGATTTGGTAGCTTGGCGCGGTAAAAAAGAGAAATGCTATGTTGCGGATGCATACTGTCCCCATCTTGGAGCCCATTTGGGAGTTGGAGGAAAAGTAAAAGAGGAATGCATTGAGTGTCCGTTTCATGGTTGGAGATTTGAGGGATGTTCTGGAAAACTAGCCCACATTCCGAATGCCGATTCAGGTACAAATTTAATTAACGACTTTTATTATTGTTTTGTTTCTCACGATATAATTTTATGATTACAGCACTACCGTCAGCAAAACTGAAGATGTGGCAGGTGCATGAATCCAGTGGCTTCGTATATATTTGGTATCATGCAGAGAATAAAGAACCTTCATGGTGGCCGGATGTAGTTCCAGAAGTAGAAAATAGTAGCTGGAAGCACCGAGGAAGGTCGGAATTCCGGGTGGCGTGTCATATTCAGGTGCCGTAATTTTTTGTCTTGATTTTATACATTTATTGGAAAATCAAGAAATTTATTTATCAATTTCAAATCAGGATATACCAGAAAATGGCCCGGATACTGCTCATCTGAATGCCGTTCACTCACCTCTAGTTACTACGGGATCTGATCCAAATGATTCTAAACTAAAGTGGAGCTTTCTAAAACATATTTTTTCTGCTTCGTGGGCTCCAAACACTGAGCCAGGTAGAGAGCATGAAGCTCAAATGTTACTTTACCATCATCTCGAACTTTTTAACAAGATCCCATTTTGTCATGTTTCTGTTAAAGTTCGTCAGGTAATGTTTTGACACTTTTTGTTATTTCCCTAAATCATCAACAATTTGTTATAAAATCAAATTAATATTCATTTTCATTATGTAGATTGGACCTGGTATAGTGAACATGTACTTTGATACTATCATTGGAAAAGGATTTCTTGTTCAAAATGTGACACCAATTGAGCCCTCGATGCAAAAAGTGGTTCACCGATTTTATTCATCTCCAACATTTTTACATCCATTCGGGCTTCTTGTCCTTCATTCGGAAGGTGTACAGGTCAGCCCAGTTTCATAATTATTTTCAATTACAATAATTTTTTTTAAATACAGTGATTTTCAAATTTCAATGAATTTTTACTCCTTTCAGATTTCAAGGGACATAGGAATATGGAACAGAAAAACTTTCGTGCGGAATACAACCTTTACAAAAGAGGACAAACAAATTCGTACATTCCGACGTTGGTACTCCCAATTTTATTCTGGAAACAACCCAAAACATCAGCCAAACAATGTATCTAATGAATTTAGAAATGGAAAGTTAGAGTTTTGATATATTGCAATAATATCAAATGGTAATAAATTAATTGGTTTCTCTAAATTTCCACGAGAAAACTCATTTTTTAGTCATTTATTTGCGCCTAAAATGACGATGAATTAAAACCGCAACAATGGAGTAAACCAAAATATGTATCACAACAATAACAAATCCGGGCCAAACTTTCTCATGCGTAAACCCCCATCCTTTAAAAATTATTGAGCGGATGGACTCTGCTGATAAAGTACTCGGAAATATTTTTACAACATATTGTAAAGCCACCGGCATCCCTTGTATTGGCCATAGAATACCAGAGAGAACTAGATTAGGTAAAAAAGTTCCCAATGCCACTATAGCAACTTCAATTTCTTCATTAAACATCGTACCAAACAGAAATCCTAGTGAAATCCCACAGTATCCTAATAAGAGAAGAAGCGCCAAACAAAGCCAAACTGAGCCAACAATATGGATATCCGACATAAATCTTACGACACCAAAAACAAGAAGTTCTTGAGCAACAATGAGAAAAAATTCGGAGAACAAATAAGATAAACTAATTTCCCACATGCGTACGCCAGCAATTAAAGATCGATCTATAAGTCCACATTTTCTTTCGTTGACGAGACGAATTCCAATTGTGATGACTGGGAAGAAAACCATTGATCTATTTATTTTTTTAAATGAATAAATTTTGTGGGATTTTAATATTTAAAAGAATTATATCTATAATGAAAAATGTTTTGGTAGTATTTTACAACCTACTTACGTAATTGCTACGCCAGGTAATGTAAATTCTCTCAAATCTGTTTTCCTTTTGCCATGAACAGGACTATTGTATTTGAGAGGTGATAAACCCATTCTTGGATCAAACCCACAGGAACTTAATAAACTTGTTGTGGCATTATTTAAGGCATCGTAAAGTGCAACTTTGATTGCTAGGATGATTTGCTTGTCTAAAATAAAATAAATAGAACAAAAATAATGACCAAATCATTCTGGTGTGAAAGTAAAATTTAAAAAAAAATTCTCACTTGTTTCATCCAATTTGACAACTATTGTTGAAGAATTCAGAACAGTTTCATTTACATTAACCCCTGAAACAGTTCTCTCAAGCATATTGAATGAGAACTGGGATGGAATGATTATGTAACCCCAAATTGAGCCCAAATGAACCGCAGACACGGCATCTTGTTCCGTGTGAAATGGAACCATTTCTACTTTTTCTTTTGGTACATGGCTTAAGTATACACATCCCAAATACTCCAAATTACATTCACCTGGTGGTGACGTAAAAATGGGACATGATGTGTCATTAAGCTCTTGATTTAGAACCCCTAAATTTAAATGAGCAGGTTCGTAGCCATAAGCAATTGCAAGAAAAAGTGCTTGGATGGCAGGTACACACACCATAAACGCGAGTAGGCTAGATTTTAAAGGGAAAATTAAAATGTAGACAATTCAAAATCTAAATCAGTTAATCAAATTATAAATTAAATGTTTCAATAAAATGGAGTATACATACAGAAAATTTCGTAAAAGTATAACAAAGTTTTTTTCTGTTAATGCCTTGACCCTTTTCGGTGATCGATGGATTCCAGAATCATGATGAATATTTGGAATCCTGCTCATTACTCGGACCTCATTATGTCCTTCGGAGCTAAATGATTTGTTTGAAGCTTTCCTGCACAGTTCTAGCACAGCCTTTTCTAATGAGGTTACCCCTCCATTAGAGTACAAGGAAATGAGCTGTTGGGGTGGCATTTCGGATATAATTCGTCCATCCTTTATTATTCCAACCTGTAAGATGAGCATTAAATTGTAGATATTTTAAGCATAAAATTTTGTATTTCCTATTCCTTACCATATGTGCATTTCTTGCTTCCTCGATGTAGTGGGTGGTAATGATGACTGTTATGTTGTTTTGTGTAACAAGTTTAATCAAATGGGACCAAATTCTAAGAAAAATATTTTTAAAGCATGTTTTAAAAAAAACTATACACAAACAACAGTACTGAAATAATTAGATCTAAATAAAATTGGTACTTTTCACAAAGAAGAGGATCAACTCCAACCGTCTGCAAGTATTATTAAAAAGGATGGAATGGATAGAATAATTAATATACATAAAAATTAGTAGAATTACATATGCACCTTACCGGCTCATCAAGAATCAAAAGTTGTGGGTTATGAAGTAAAGCCAAAGCAAATGACAACCTTCGTTTTTGTCCACCACTGCACATAATTTAATAAATAAATATAAATAATTAATACTTTTTCCTACATTTTTTCAGTTATCTTTTTATTACCTCATCGTGTTAATCCGCCTACTCAAGCATGGTAATTCAAGTAGTTCCCCAAAAAATTTGGCATTCGAAGTTATTTCAAATTCTGTCATTCCACTAAATGTTCCAAAGTAACGGAGCGTTTCCGAAATTGTAAATTCCTCATAAAGAGAAATATCCTGGGGCATGTAGCCAACGTAGGATCCATGCGTTTGTGCACTGATTTTTTGAGGTTTCTCATTAAACACCCAAACATCTCCTTGTTTCAGCTTTTTCATTCCCAGGATGCACATGAGCAAGCTGGTTTTCCCACAACCGCTGCTTCCCAATAGGGAATATCTGTAGATAAATTTGTTTGTTTTAAATATACACTTCTTTATTGTTTATTCGGAATGCATATTTATTTGTGCAGAAAAAGTTTAATTTTATACTCACATTGATCCACTTTCCACCGTCATATTCAATCCGGATAAAATTGGATGTCCAGTCTTGTATTCCAGGCATGCATTTCGTACAACCACTGATGCAGTCTTTGTGCAAGATTTTTCGTAATTTTGAAGAAGATCAGGGCTGCTAATTCCTATTCTTTGGTTTTCCTCTGCTTCAACATTCACAGCATTAGTTGCACAAATACTGATATTTTTATGAGTTTTGTAGCTGATCAGACGGCATGCATCTTCTTCCTTTGCGAAGCCACTTATGACTCCCATAGTTTTTTATTAGTATATTAGAGATTTTTAGAAATAAAATTGCCGGAGGATGAGAGGTATTGCAGTTAAATCAATTTAAAAATAATTAAACTAATTTAATAATGTAATGTCACCAACAGTTGTAAAAGTTTTGAAAAAAATATTTAAAAACAGATGGTAACAGTCACTACTAAGAGACCGTCCGTTGAGGTAGACTGCTTGTTTGATTCTATTTGAAGAAATAAATGTTTTATAAATTATGGGATTTAAAGAAACCTGCTTAAAAAGTTGCTCTCCAGAAATACACAAGTATAATCAACAATTTCTATGAATCTTTTTCAAGATGTTGTTTTGTTCCGCGGACTCAACACTCTTAAAAACTTAATATAAAGATGGGATGTGAAGAAGGGTTTATAGCTGATAATGTATTTTCCAGCATTGGTTGGTGTTGCTGGATTCGTGAATTGATAAACTTTTTAATACAAAGCATAAACGAAACTTTACAATACTTGATATTAAGTAAAATCTTCTGGAATGTTATTAAAAACCAGGTTATTTTCCACGACTGCCAGTTTTTGAAAAGCAAGTTAGCTTGCTTGAAATGCATGCATGCACAACTAAACTTTTTTGTCGTCAACACTCTCCTCATCTAGAAAATTCACTGCGTCTACAGACGTGTTTCCTATATGGTTATAACATAACAATGATTCATCTTACGCCAAATATGTTAAAATTTGGAAGACTTTCGATGTGCACAAAGCATATCCTTTGTCTTGGATTTTACTGAAAACATTGTTTGCAAGTTAGACATGGGTAGAACTATTCTACTTACTTGCTAGGCTTGCTTACATGTTAGTTAGGTTTAGCAAACGTAGAAGATATTACAAAACTGGTTTCTGACTATATGGCTTTGTTGGGAACGACAGTAGAAAAACCTAATAGTTTAACTATTTAATTACAAACTGTCAATAAAACTTACCAGAACTATTGAGCAAAGCAAATATAAGAATTATTCAAAGGCAAAATGTGATGAACACTTAAACACCACCAAGTGAGGTAGAATGCTTGGTTGGTTCTATTTAGAGAAATAAATTTTTCATCAATATGGGATTGAATGAAACCCGTTGAAGTTGCTTTTAAAAAGTACACAAAGTGTTAATGACAACCGATCACTGTGAAACCTTTTGCAAACTGGTTAGTTTGAACCAGAAACCACATACTTACAGTATTTAATGAATGCTAAAAGATTTGTTTAAACTCAATATAAAGATGCGGTGTGAATATATTGAGTTGATATTTGATAATGTAATACATTTGCATGCATTGGATCTTCATTTTGCTGGATTGTGTGAAAACGTTTTTATGACAAGACACTAATAAAATAAACCAGTTTATTTCCAAGAAATATATACAACTTAATGTATACCTATTCAGTTAAGAATTCGTATAAGTTTTTGCAACAACCACATATTATTGCAAAACCCCTGGTTCATACAGGATATAATATCTGAATTAATTACCCTACCTACATACTTAAGTAAATGACTGAACATTCCCAGAAATAAAATGGTGTTGTGCTAACTGTGTGTAAGCAACTTTTCTTTAATGTATATCGTATAAGAATACAGGTTATTGTTGGATGGTCTAAAACAAAGCAACCCAAGTAAGAATTTGTCGGGTTGTTATAAAAATATTTCAGAATGCAAAAATAACCTTCAGCATTAGGTATTATGTAACAATAATATTGTAATTTAATTTTCACATCAGAATTCGTATATTATGTCAATAGCTTGTATGGCATGTGATTTGCGTCTTTACAAATTGTCGAAATCATTTTTTGACCCTTTATTTAGGACAAATTGGCCAATCCAAGGGTTTAAAATGGGTCCTTATCCTGACAAAGGGACCAATTTACGATAAGTATATGCATTACAAGCATAGTATTCAACGAAATCCTGAAAATTTAAAATAAATTATATATGCGCATTACTCTGTATTGAGTCATCTAAACTGGTCTAAATAAGGATTTCAACGATGATTTGTCTGTCTTCCATTATTCCACAAGATGTTCGAATAGAAATTAAAAAAAAATGGGGCGAACACCGTCGTAAAATATAAGATTCAAACAAAGGCGTTTGGAATATTGGAAGACGAGCAAGTTCTCCTGATGATTAGGACACAGCAGATTTTTTACATTTTTTAATGAAATTTTTGCATCCCTTTTCATTTCAATGCATTATGCTGGATTAATGGTGATCATGGTCAGCTTGAGCGTTTTCTTAATTACCTTTGGGAATGAGCTACTAACTGGAGGATTTATGGTATTGTTGTTAATAGTTGGGTGTCTTTTTTCCGGAACAATAATTTTTTACCAAGAATGTCAAAAGCTGGGCTCAATGACAGAACTATTCTCCAAACTTTTAGAGCAAAGTAGAAACCTTGCCCATAAGCGTTCTTTGTACTGAAAATTTATTTGTAGTTGTGCAAAAATGAGTATGAAAATTTCCAATCCATTCTAGATAACGAGCCAAAAAACATTTGGTGAATTTTTTGAACAGCATCTTAACTTTCTGACATCTTTATTGCTTAGTCGAGTGTAGTACCCACCACGTGGGTCCCACGTGCTGTTTTTTATACAGTGTTAACGTTACCAACGATATTGGATCAAATAAATGAAAAATATTGCGCAGCTTTACAACTCCCTTAAAACCTGGATTGATCATTTTTAATTGCACCAGCGGAGCTAGTTTTTTGACGTATTATTTTATTTGCTCAATAATGTCTGCTGTTAGTTGAGGGATTGCAGCTATAAAAAATAATGCTTTAATATAATAGGTCTGAAAGAAATTGTCGAATCACAAAAAGAGTAATCAGTGATTAGGCATAATTCAATAAACCTTCAAATGATGTAAAATGTATTGACTTCACAATAAAAACAGAAAAATAAAGTTGTTAAAATAATTGGGCATTTTATTATATTTCAAACCATGTGTATCTCAAAGTTTTAAATACCATCCGTGAAGTGAAACCTCATATTGAACAAAAATATATTTGCAGCAATCGAATTATATTTATGATTCAGAATAAAAGTATACTTAAAAATTTAATTTCAACAGACGTGGCTTCAATTATTTGTAGCTTTGTTCAATAAAATTTTTAATGGGTCCAAATTTTTAACGTTTGCTTCAATTTAAATGGCAATCCAGTCTCCAATTTTTGAGCTATTTTCATATTTTTCGTTCCGGACAAGAAAATTTATAACCTCAATCAACAAATGACTACTTCAATTTTAGTTTTTAAATTGCAAAATAGAGCCGTTTAAAGTGTCTAGCTTTTAATTTGAAGTCTAACTTTCAGTAACTACTAAACTACTTCAAGTTAAGGCTTAAATATTTTGTTCCAGTTTTGATGTGGCAGTCGTTTTTAGGAAGCTTAAGCTTAAGCATTTCGTCGGATAAAACTCGGAACTAAATTTCTCATAACAAATCAAATCAAATCAGCGTAAAGCACACCAAGCATCCAATAAGTTTGTCAAAATGATTATCACTTCCCGCATGATATGGGGTTTACGATGGCGTCTATTTTTTAGCAAGTATTTTAACTTGATGGTACTTTTTGAATGGGATTCCAGTAAGAAAGAGCTTATTTCCTCTCAACAGTTCTTCAAATGGAATGTTAAGATGGTGACTTATGGTGGAACTTTTTACCCCATTATTCTTGCTTTTTATTCCTACACCAAATTATTTTGGCAAGATGAGGATGGGAACGATATTCCTCTGTCTTCTTCAGAATTTGCAACAAATATTACTGGCTGGGTTCTATCATGTGGTATCGGGTTTTTAGCTGGTGCAGGCTACTACCTTTTGATATATGACTCATATATCAAGTACTATCTCAATGATATATTTCGTTACTGTAAAACCCTTGATGAGCTGCTAATCAAAGGAAATTTACAGTTGAATCCTGTCCAGAAAAAAATGATTAAAGAATCGGAACTCCTTCTCTTCATATTGGAAAGTTTCAGCATAATTTTACCACTCTGCTATGGAGCCTGCTTTATAAATGAAAACGAGCCAGTTCACAACTTATTTGTGGATTGGTTGGAAGTAAATGTTTCCGCGGATATCCAACATGTGCCCGTAATCTGTCTTTTTTGTTGGGCAGCTGTATGTGGAGCAACTGGAATATTTGCGATACTTTTAGCACCAATGTTTTATATTTTATTAACGATGATATGCATGACGTCCCTCATTCCTCAAAATATTCGAATAGATGGAACAAAGAAAGGCTTAAGATACAAAATTCAAACGGCATCGTTTGGATGGCTCGATGATGAGCAAATACTCCTAATATTCAGAGCTCAACAAATATTTAACGTGTTATTTAACGACATTTTCGCCTCCCTTTTTGTTTCCACACATCAGGCAGGAATGATGCTAGTTCTGGTTGGAATGAGCTTCCTACTCATTAGTGTCCCCGAAATATTGTTTACTGGGGGCGTTATGGTGATAATGTTAACATTTGGTACTATCATCTCAGTAATAGCGATTCTTTATCAAGAATGTCATAAGTTAGGAACTACGGTAGAACTGTTTGCAAAATTTTTGAGAAAAAGTAAAACGATTACTAGTAGACGCTCCATGTTCAGAAAATTCATTGTTAGTTGCCCAAAGGTGCATCTTAAAGTTGCTCATCCATTTTATACAATGAGTAATAAAACGTTGGGTGAATTCTTTGAGCAGTATCTAAACTTTCTTATGTCGTTGCTACTCAGTCGCCAATAGGTTACAAAAATATTACACATTGATATAAAGTTTTATGAAGCATCCATTTAGAAACAAGCAATTATTAATATACTTTCTAAATACATAGTAAAAACTATTCCACAACTTTTCATGATTACTGTGAAATAAATGTTGAAAATAACACATTGCTAAGAATTTAATTTGTTGATGTTAAAATTTGGCTTAATTTTGATGTATAATAAATAAGTTTTTTATGTTTAATGATTATAGTGGTGATTTAAATTTAGAATTATTGATTGAAAAGTAGCATCTTGTTTTCAACCGTGACTACGGGTTATATTTTAGCCGGGTTAAACGTTTTCTCCCAGATTATCTATATTTTGCATACTGCCCATACTCCCGTTTGTCTGTTCAGTTGTAGCCGTATCATTCCAAAAATTAACGCTTGGATTTTGACCACCAGTTTTAAACTGAAGCAAAACAACCATGTACGACACAATTGCGGATATTATCTATAAAACATTTAATGACCAAATGGCATATTTTTGACATAACTGCTTAAGTATATAGTTGAAACATTTTTGACTTTTTTTAAATGATCAAATAAATGCATGTTTTGTCCTTACCGATGGAATATTGCTTCTGCTAACAGTAAACAGTCCACAAGCTTTCAATTCGATTGGAATTGACTGCATTATTTGCACCAATTTTTTATACTGTTGTGAAGGGAAAATATATAATTAATATTGATTTTAAGTTCCATTTAAAAGGATTCTGTTTGCTTTCCTTACCTGGCGTCTCTCTTTCTCATCATAAATTAATTCTTCATCGATTGAAATAACTTTCCTTTGAATTTCTTGGTGAAGTTTATCAAGGCCATATCCAATATTACTAAGACTCCAAATTCTCCATGCGCCCAAAAACATTACCTGATTTATAGATAAAGTCACAAAAACTTCATCGTCGCCCAATTCCAGCACGTCCGTTACCACCACATAGAGCATACATATGAATGAAAATATTTGTAGTGGATAGATCACGACAAAGTAAACCTCTGCAAAATTCATGAAAGCTGAGAAAAGTTCCTCAAAACGTAAAAATCGTTCTCCAACATTCTTCCATACATTTTTTACAGTTCCTGAATTTAATGTTGGGTTAGGTTTTCCGGTTGCCCAGGTACTTTTCAAAATTATATCATTCAACAAAAAATTTGAATTCTGACAATGATTTTCAGTAATCGCATCATGTATTGCTTGAAGTCGGTTCTCAAGAGCAGTTATAAAATAGGCCAACTGAATTTCAAGAAAAATTGAAGAGGATTCCATCACAAGACTCGTAATTGTATAAAGCCCAAGCACTGGCAATGGTTGCTGATATGATTTCTCGGAAAAGGATTCTGCAAATCTGCCAAACTTTTTGGCATTGGAGGAAAACAACAAGAGCCCAACCACAATACTGATTGGGATGGTAACCGTGAAGAAATGGAAAATCAGATTGTTTCTCAGAAATGAATTGCAAGTAACCCGTTTTGGTTTGGTTTTGATGGAACCATAAAAACCGTCATATTCTTCAAGCTTTTGTAATGCAGATAAAAATTTTGGGGTGCGGGACAACACTAAAATATGGGAAATTGGGCCTGTGCAAAAAGTAAAAACGAAGCCAGCCAAAGTAGTAATGAAATCTGTTAAACCTAACGATTTCCTTCGGGGAAGCAATGAATTGTTTAAGAAAGGCATAATCAGGAGTGTGCCAAACTGCCTTATTCCAAAGGTTATCCAGCTGCAATCAAGTTGCAATTATAAATTTTTCAAACATAAAAGCATGCATAATTATATTATTTTTTACTTGCCTGTAAAAATTTTGGATAGAAAACCTTTTAAAATACAGATGGCTCATGTTGTTTGCTCCCCATAATCCTTTGACAGGAAAAAATCCAAAGAGTTGGGATACCCCTAAAAGAATCTTTGTAGTTTTGTTGATCATGTTTCCGAAAAGAACCACAAGGTTAAAAAACAAGACTGACTGATTTATTCTGAGAACGGTAACCCTTTATGTTTTGGTTCTGACTGATGACGGGTGCAACCAATTTATGAAATTACTTTAGGTTTTAATTCTTTTGAATTCCCTTATTAGTAAAAGTGGATTTGCATGAGCAACTACAATAATAATAAAACATACAAATATTACATGGTGAAAGGTTTTCATGATTTACCATTTCATTCATTTTTGGAGATTTCATCCCAGATTGAAAGGTTAAGTGGTTTGTTGCAAGTTTGTCTTCCTTTTAGAACATTAAATTCAACTAAAACGTTTCAATAGACAGCTATAAACATATATTTCATATTTACGTAAAAAGCATGGTGAAAGCAATTCGCTTTCTCCATCCACATAATTTTCCAACCATGTTTGCTTGTAATATATGTTAATAAGAACTCCTCCTTTTCTATTGTACGAATATCTCATTTTTACCTGTCTTTATAAAATTGTAATTAAAGTTACGATAGATGTTACAAGAAGCCGTTTGATTGGGTAATTTAGGATAAAATGAGTTTGCATGAAACCCTTTAAAATTAAATTTAATGGGTGGAAGTTAGAAATCATTACTACTCATAAAAGGACATGTTGACGCAAATCTTATGATAAAATTACAAAGAAAAGCAGATTTGAATCCCCCTTTTTGTCCATCCGATTTCAAGTACAAGCTGAAACTCAAGCTGTTGAGTTTGCTCCAAATCTTTTATTCTTAATGATACCTATTGTATGATCTCTCATCTTTCTCGTAAATGCCAATCTCAATTGCAGGAGATTGTGTAGTGTTAGTAACGGCACGGTCCCTCCTACTCATTTTCTTCAGATATATATATGATATTTCACATCATGAAGGTTTTTTTATTCTCCTTCCATCATCACGCATTGATCTCACTTTCACCTGGATTCACAATCGCACTTCATGATTCACCATTTTATCCCATACTCTGCATCACTTACTTTTCATTTTTTTTGCATCAGACAAGATTCATCTCTTAAGCGCACAGGATCATTTTATTCGCCTTCAAATACCAGTATATGTATCTGTTAGTAGGACCTTTGTTAACAAAACCATAATGCAAGACTATCAATACACTTTTCGTAGTGCTTTATCTTTTCTTCAAATTTTCATCCGAGTGCTAATAATCATTGTATTTTTCCTATTGTTCAGAGAGCGTTATCAACACAGACGCTAATTTTTAACTACATAAATCAGTTGGTAATATTACTTGCTTCCAAATTATTATTTTCCCACTTCATCGTTCAGCTCTTCGTGATTTATTGAAAGCCATCATGTTTTCTATAAACGAAAGTAACAAATTGAAACAAGTTTATATCATTTTATTGCTTCTTGTGGCGATTAAGTTCAGCCTGATATTTGTCCCTGAAATAAAGGCACTGTCTGCTGACCAAACAATAGATGAAAAACTGGATGATAATGGCACCACTTGGATTAACAGCACTGGCCGTGGTATTTCATCCCTGAACTATTATCATTGGGCAGAATTTTATACATTGAATGAATACAAAAGTTTTACTCTGATTATATCAGCAGTTGAGGATCCATCCGTGAACAAAGATTGGGTTGATTCCTTTATTCTCTTTGAAATCATGTGTTGGGAATTATATCCCACCTTTGAAATTGATTTGCGCAAGGTTTGTCAGTTATTTAACACATCGTTAGCAAACGAAAGTAAGCTTTGACTTTCTCCTATTTTTTTAATATTTACTCAATAGGAACCTATACTACCCAAAAGCATTAAGATGTGGGCACTTGTACATACCTCACTTTCGGTTATGTATGTTGTCAATCGTGTGGTAAAATTGGAAGGGGCATTGAATGCTAGCAGTAGCCTGGAAATTTTGGCACAAATAGGATCGGTACTTGTTGTCCTGGGTATTCTGATTTGGAGCCGCCTAATGCTTATGACGAGGAGCCGCTGTCAGGTTGGGGTCGTTCTTATTCAACCTGGACATCACTGGAGAGCACTTGCTTAAATATAAGGACTTGAAACCTAAAGAATGGGAAAATAAGGTACCTGTGTGAAAGAAATGGAAAGTACCTGGGATGGTGACAATAATATTTATGCATGTATGTATTTATAGTGGTTTAGCAGCACTTTCCTTAAATCAAGTAAATGGTTTAGAGAAACGTTAGATGTAGTAGAATCAAATTTGGCTGGTTTTTAAATAGCCTTATGCTACTAAACTACCGCCATGCTTATTTTTGGTCTAGTACTCTGAAAAATTATATTTAGTCACAAATTTAAAAATTAACGTATGTTTAATCTAATTATAATTTTTTTCACGAAAAAATCTGATTACTAACATTTGGATGCATAAACATGAACCACCAATATTTCTGTGTTTGCTTTGACTAATTGTTGAATGAATACTTTATTGTTTCCGGTTTAAATCAGTTCCTAGAACAAACAAAGTAATTTACAATAAAATTTTTTAAAAATTGCGTTAAATAAAATAATTGATGCTTTCACTAAAAAATTATCAATATATGTATATGTCAGCATGAACTCTAAATAATATTTCTTGTTGGTAGTAACTTGATATGGAGCAAAGCCGATTTTCTCAAGATGTACGTGTAGTATTATATCCTTAGGTATTCGTTTATATGACTTGAAAATTATCTCCACTGCCTTAATTTCAGTTTTCAGACAATTATTCCGTTCCATTTATTCAAGAGCACGTTTAGTAACCTCATCAAATTTTGTAAATACATAAAAAGATGGCATTTTGGATCAAAATATTGATTGGAACCGGCTGAAACCAGACTAAAGTTGACCGAAACTTGATACTTGTTATTCAGTCGCATCCTCCTTCGGTCCATAAATGCCATTTCAATTTCCCCTTCCATTATTCTTTTGCATAGAAACAGCACGTCGCAAAGTCTCAAAAAATCTCCTGCTTTCACCTTTTGAGTTTGCTTTCTTTCTACTATTCTTTGCTGGTCATGACGCACTATTGTTGTTACGTCTCATCCCATTTTCCTCCCCTTATGATAAACCTTCACATCTTGAAATCAAGCAAGAGCGTTTTACATACTCTATATGCTATCCAAAAAATACCACCGGTGGATCATAAAATGACACGCTGAATGCGGCATTTCTATCACACACGATTCCTCAGCCGTCAAGAGCTTAGAGTGCTTACCTTTCTATCCTTTTCTGTAGAGATAGGGTGTTTTTATTAAAAAAATTGAAAACTTTTACAATATTAGTTCATTAGTTTTCACTACCATTGTAAGTTATCTTAATTTAGACAAAGCTCTAATTAAACCATTGACATAAAATGATTCCTCAAGAAGAGGTAAGCAAGCTTAAGAACATCTACATCACACTTCTAATTTTTACCGCAATCAAGGCATACGGTGTATTGGTGCCTGATGTTAGTTCTGCGCTTACTAACAGTCATCCAAGAGTGAGGGAAAGTTGTGATTCTTCCGGCGAGAAAGAAGGTATACATATGATATATTATATTAAAAGACACGTATTTTTTGTTTTGTTTGCAATGATACAATAGGGCTATTTTTATTATGTGCAACAGATTCAAATGTACTTTCCTTATGGATCGATTCGACAATTCTTCTGCTTGTGCTTGCTTGGGAAATGTGTCCGTTGGAATTCGCTGCTTTACGAAAGGTTTGCACGGCTTCCTATCAAATTTAGAAAATTAATAGAAAAGTGTGCATCATGGAAAAAATTAATGTTACATTTATTCACTGTCTATAGCTACCATTCGAGTCAGACCATATTGCTGTGTGGGCCGTGGTTCATTTTTTGCTCTCTTTCTTGTATATTATCAACCGAATGATTCAGTTGGATGATGTTGAAGACTTACTTTGCATGATGGACATTTTTCTCCAGATTATTTCCGAACTTCTCGTAATTGCGATTCTTTGTTGGAGCCGTGTGCTTCTAAAAGAGAGAGTGAATGGCATCCGGATGGACAGCAGGGACATGGAAATTTTAAACCAGGAGCACATGTAAAGGAGAGCTTCATTTTTTTCGCAGAATATTCTTCCATAGTATTGTAACTTTTCCCTAGTATTGAAGTGGGGTAGTAGTATAAGCAAAAATATGTACCTTGTATTTAATATTGGTCGAGTAGTTAAATTCCAGCATTTATGGAGACCAAACTGTGTTTACAATAACGGATCAGGCATAGCATTAATAATGTTTGTGTCTGAAAAATTTGGTGTCAATAGAAGATAGGCTATTTAAGTTAGTTGTTAACTTGGTCCCATCAAAAAATTGAATTTATCAATAAATGTTATACAAATTCGAGAATGTACAATTTGAGAGTGCATCAAGGGTTGCAAGAACGACTTTAATTTTATTCATATAAACTAAGTATATTAACATTAATGTCATACATGCTACTTCACTCTAATAATAATACATTATTTTCAAGCAGTAATTAAAACACCAATTTATAATTACGCAAAACATATTGAGTATTGAGTAAACCCTATAGATATCTTTAAAACTCGATCAACAAAATTGCGTCAAATGTGCGTTCCAACAACAAGGAAAAATGTTTACCAACAAAATTCCTGTGATATATAAAGAACATGCCATACCTCGTCTTAATCGGTAGCAGAGCATTTGCTTGCTGCATCTGAATTCTCATTTTTATACGTTTAGTAATTGTGTATCGCTCCTTGGCATGCCTTCGTACGGAGTTAACCAACTCAAACGCACCATCACAAACTTTTGTAAACTTTGAAAGAAAGTAAAATTTCCCAAAGACCAGTACTATTGCAGCAAATGCAATTGTCACATAAAATAATATAGGGATTCTACCAAATCCCCTTACTAAGATCCAAACGCCAACAACTATAACCCAATAGATGAGCGTCAAGATAATGTAAAGGCCAAATTCAATTATAAATCTAATACTTTTATACAGTAGTGCGTGAACATTGTAAATTTGTAAGAAGTAATCACAATTTTTTATGTTGCGGAGTAGAATTTGTGATATGCAGTTCACGGAATTGAGATAAGTTAACATCATCAGAATTATAAACACCACCATTCTTCCACTATCAAAAAATATTGGAAAAAGTATAACGCATCGAAATACAAAAATAATTATGTAGGCAAAGTGATTTTGGGATGGAAATAAGTCGCTCATGATCCAGTAAACAACATCAAATTTTCCAAAAATTGCAATAGGTAACATCAAAAACGGTAGAATTGCTATGGCTACAACAATAATAATGAAGAAACTGTTGGAAATGACCGGTTTTGGAGACTGCTCATTGCTTTTTAACGCTATAAAATAAGTCTTTCATTAAAACAAAGTATCACCATTTTGAACAAATAAAATGTGAAAGTATGTATGGCTTTTAAAGCTTACCATTCAAAATATCTCGTTCCAGTTTAAAGGTCCCATTCAAAGCTGATGTGTATGCATGAATATCCTTCACAGTCATAAATCCAATTAAAGACATAGTAAGTAATATAAATATGGATGAGGTGCTGATCACGAAATGCATGAAGCCATAACCTTCTCGTCGTTCGACAATACCATAACGTAGGATTCCGAAGGCACAGAAAATTGCGCACTGGAATTGATGCCAAATTGTCAGCCAGAAAGGAATCCAATGTTTGTAAGATCGTTTTAAAATAATTTTACTATAACTTGCATCCCACGTTAAAGGAAGGGGCCAAAATATGTAGCCAAATAAAATTTTGTTAAGTTTAAAAGCTAGAATTTGAGTTTTTGATAACATTATTGTTTAAGTATGTAATGTTCTGAGAGAGCTTTTACAAAAACGTCAAGTTCAATATCAAATTTTATTAAGGGATTTTCGGTGGACCCAAATGATTTAGGCGACAGTTCATAACTGGAAGTTTTCCTGTCTAAATTGTACCTGTCACGTCGTATTTAAGTTGTCATCTAATGTTTCTGGTAGATAAGTATTTTTTCAAAAGTTATACATACAACCAGAAAAGTCAATTGTAATGAATAATTTGTAACTTGGATTTTACATAATATTATATAATATGCGCTAATATTTTTTTTATTCAACATGGGTAAGTTGTAGAGTTTTATGCTTATGAATTTGGGACATTTATTTTACTGATTTTCAACTTCGGGCGTATGGCTTACAACAACAAAAAGCATATAGATATATGGAGTGAAATTAAAGTTACCAAAATAAATGTAGAATAGTTTTAGGTCAAGACAACAATTATTCAACAACGAATTCACCAGAAATCAACTACAATATCAGGATTTAGTACCTTCACAGTTTTGAGGTTTATTACGTAGCTGATCTGAGTCAGCGTAGTTATAACTTTACTAAGTTTGTCCGTCTGTCCGTCCGTCCGTCCGTCCGTCTGTGTACACTCTCCTGTCGACATGCGTTGACCGATTTCCACCAAATTTGGCACATAGGTAGTACACCTCAAGAGCTGGCCTGGTATTGCTTTTCAGCCAAATCGGTTGAACCGTTTGAAAGTTATGGCGCGAAAATTCAAAAATTCACCGATTTGGTTGAGATTTAGTATTAATGGGTTATTTGGTATGCTGAGTCGATTCCTTATGGCGTTAATGCTCTAGTAATAGTATTTCATGTCGTTTTGAGTGCAAAAATTCAAACATATTCCCAATCATCGCCTAGAATTCATATTCATCACCCAGAATTCCCATTCATCGCCTAGAATTCATAGTCATCACCCAGAATTCCCATTCATCGCCTAGAATTCCTATTCATCACTCAGATCAGCTACGTATATAGGTCTGCTTACCAGCAGTTTATTTGTATAAAAGCAAGTAGGGCCATTAAAAATTTACCATTTTGGCCAGTGTATAATCTGGCATGAAAACATTTTTGGTACTTAGCTGACATATCTAAAATATTTGAACAAATATTTGTATAATCAAACATTATGTGTTACATGAGAAACATGTTTATTGCTTCAATAATTTTCAGTGAATTTTTTGTTTCATAAAATAGTCTGACTTTATAAATTTTTATCAAGTAATTTATATATGGACATATTTATCCTTACATACGATTTGGTATGGTACAATATTGGAACAAAATTCGAAATATTTTTTTCAGCGAACATGATTTTTATTTTAATTTCAAATTTGAGAGATTAGTACCCAATAAATCCCAAACAAATGTTGACTTGTAGTTCCAGTTGCCAAAATATAGGTTTTGCTATTCGATTTATGTGTATAAATATATAAAAAGCTTACAATAATATAAATTCAAGACATACATACCTTTGTGTCTATGTAATTTCCATAGTATACCATAAATTCAACTGATATAATAATATAAATTGCGAAGTCATGTCATATCTTTTTCGAAGCAGGAAGAAATTTATAACTCATAAACTCGTAAAGACAAATACTTATAAAGGCTTCACCGATTTATTGTTTATTTCAGTACGAAGTTGCACATCACGCAATGTTATCAGCCACCTTTTTATGATAAACAACCTTATTCCGACAGTAAAAATTAACGTTAATTTTATTCATTATATTTGACAGACAAAGATAATTGATTTGCAAATCGAAGGATGTGTAACCTATCGTGTTTAGAAATTGGGTTATCACAGTTGAATGATAATAAAATTTTGCACTAGTTTAGTTTAATGTATGGCTAAATTATGTGTGTTACCCATCCGTAAAACTCCTTTTCCACATTATGTTACGTATCGCGTTGTTGAATAATGATTGTAAACAATTATGGTGGATTAACAGCCAACCATTATAAACATTCGCAGGTATAGACATATAAGGAAAGAGGTGATGATGATGATGATGATGATGAAGATATCCCTAAATTCTGGGTTATACGGATTTTGTTAACTATACGAAGTATATAATAACACAAACAACGAAAGAGGAAAATAAATCCATGAGGAAAAGAAACGAGTTCTATTTCCACAAATTTAATCGCCGTGAAGCAACACGTTGTAGCTTTTTGCTTGGGGTTAGCAAAGCTGCATCTCGTTTCATTCCGAGTTCCGACGCTTTGGTTAATGAAACTGGTTCTCCTTGAAAATTCGCTATATACCTGAGCTGAGAAATGATGGAAGAACTATGTTCATATTTTACATGTATCTTCATATAATAGTTCAAGATGTAGGCAGACATTCTATAGTTTGCAGATGTCCATGAGATTTAACACCGGAACCCAAAAGGAAACGAAATGCATAAAATATTGATGATACCATCATCACACTGCGCTAGTGCTTTACTTTTTTATATTATGAATGAGTTTTCTTTATGATGAGAAATTGATGGACATGGATGTGAGTGTAGTGCAGACTGGCTTTAAATACTTCATTCATCATAGCGTATGGAAAACTCTTTATTCAGCTACATAAGTCAACAAGCACAAATGCTTGCCCTTATGCCATTGTTTTTTATCTAAAAAAAATTAATGGGTAAATAAAAGTTGATTGTGTGCCGTGCAAGTAGAAAACTTCTCATCCCCCAGTCTCACCAAGTTATACGTAGCAGGTTATGCAAAATTAATTTCATTAAAAATCATCTCTGAAATTTTCTTTAAATATATGTTGGGAGTAAATATGTCACGTAATTTTAAAACTTTTTTCGGAGGCCAACTCATTCTTTTTTTCTCAGTTGTTGTTTGTCAACCAAACATCAATGATGAATTAGTTATAACGTTGCAAGATGCAAAAAAGTTGCAGGATGTAAGTATAATTTTATTTTACTCATCATATCAGTTAGTTATAATAATACATAACTGTTTTAATATTTTACGCATTGTGTGTAAAAGTTTAAAAACAGAGTTAAATCAACTTTAACGGAGGATTTCATGAAATCAGATTTTTACTTGCTTCGATGGTTACGAGGTGATTTTATTATAGTGCGAATAGCAATTTTTAAAATCTCAAAATTATGCATTACAGTAATTTGTTTTTGGTTGCAGCACGTGACTTTGATATTGGTGGGGCGGAGGCTATGTTAGCTGCGGTAATAAAACAGTACGCTGCAAAATTATAGTGCTTCATTTCGTATTTGAAATTCAAAACTTATATTTTTTGCATTGAAGAATTTAAAATGGAGGAAGGAAAGCAAACTTGATTCAATTCACTTGGAAGATTTTTATGACATGGAAAGGGAGTTTCCAACTTCCGTTGATACGACCGATAAGGAAGGCCGTCCAAGTAAGTAAATTTTAACTTTTTCCTGTTACAATGATGCTACATATAAACGTTGCTTGTTAAAAACTCAGTTGGTACCATTGACTTGCCCTACTGGAATCTGAGAAATGCCATTGTCACAGGACGCGGACCAAGGCTAACTCGCTACATGTGCATGCTAATGGAAAACGTGACGAATCAAGTGATACAAAGTCAAAAAAGGGGAATGAATGTGACACAATGGATTGTGTTGATGAATGTTGATGGAATGAACATGATAAACCACGGCTGCCCACTCTGTTGGTATCATTTGTGTATTGATTTTTTTACACAATTATTTTGTTTATAACAAAAATGCATCACTTCTTCTTATATCAGGCATTCGTATATGGCTGCAATTTGTCTATGCAATGGAAAACTACTATCCTGGATGGATCAATCAAGTTATATTTATTGAAGGTACGGGTACGTAAAAAAAGCTGTGTAAATCATTATAACAAATATTTTATTTTATTGTAATTTAGCTCCTCCTGCTTTCCACACTCTCATCGATATTGTTCGACCGGTTCTATCCTCTTACACTAGGGAAAGAATGCGAATTTTTGGAAATCGCAAATGGATGGAGTATTTAGATTCAAAAATCAATCGAGATCAAAGAAGAGAACTTTATGGAGGTTCCAAACAGTAGCAATGGCGTGTTTCTCGCAATAAAGGGAACTGCAAAAGAGAAATACATGGAAGTATTATCATCATTGGCAATGAGTACATAAAATTATTCTATGTATTTGTAAGTGGAAAGCATCAAACTTTTAGAGTATTGTAAAGGTCCGCAATAATATTCGAATAAAACCCAATGACTGTTGTTTATCACTTGCTCAAAGCTTGAAATCCAAATGTTGTTTTATTACATTATATATAGGCAGCTAGTGGTTTGCCTTGACTTCTTTCTTCCTTTAACTTGCATTCTGGGAAATATCAATCAAGCATCAGTTCATGTTTTTCCTTTTGAGATGTTGAATATCAATGCACACACGCATACTGAGACACGTATATACTCCATACGAACTAATGAAATGATAATTGAATTGGGTGAAAATCCATATACAAGTCTATCTTTATGTGCAATATTCTCCAACACTGGGGACCCTTTGTTTCCGGAATTGGGGTTTGAAATAAATGTTAAGAATCCGAAATAACCTACCTATTCGATGGTAGTATCGTAGGAATACAACACAAACGAGTTTTACTCGTATCATACAATACAATACAACTGGGAATATTAATAAATTTTCATGACTTTAGATACTTAATTTCTTGTTCAGTTCATGGCCAGACTTTCTCAGTTATTTTCATTGCAGCTCTCCAACCAAAACACCATTTTAGTACGAAGAAATAACTAGTTTGGTAGCATAGTTTATGCCATAAATCGTTTGAGGAAAATCTAATTTTATTAATTTTTACAAAACAAGCACATAATTCTAGTGTTTTTACAGCGTGATTATCAAGAACGACTTAAATTTTGCTCAAACAAACTTTATAAACCTAAATCCCATTCACACTGGTTCATACTTTTTAAAATACATTTTCCAACAGTAATGTTTTTTTTTTAATTTAGAACTATCGTCTTAAATATGTTTAGTATTGGACAAACATTTATCCATAGGCGTACAAAATTATTTTCTATTTTAAAATGAATTTTAAGCAGAAACATGGAAACAATTTCATGAGTTTTCAGAAGTATCTAAAAATAAATAAAAATAATCTTGTTTGGAAATACAATTAATAAAGGACACTAAAAGATTATATACCCTTAAAAGTCGATCAATAAAATCGTATCAAACGTACGTTCCAACAACAAGGAAAAATGTTTACCAACAAAATCTCTGCGATATATAAAGAACATGCCGTACCTGGTAGTAATCGGTATCAAAGCTTTTGTTTGTTGCATCTGAATTCTCATCCCTATACGTTTAGTAACTGTATATCGCTTTTTGGCATGCTTTCTTACTGCTTTCACCAACTCAAATGCCCCATCACAAACTTTTGTAAATCTTGAAAGAAAGTAAAATTTCCCAAGGACCAGTACAACGTCAGCAAATACAATAGTCACATAAAATAAAATAGGGATTTTACCAAATCCCTTCACTAAGATCCAAGTGCCAACAACTATAACCCAATAGATTAGCGTCAAGATAATGTAAAGGCCAAATTCAATTATAAATCTAATCCTTTTATACAGTAGTGTGTGAACATTGTAAATTTGCAAAAACAAGCCACAATTTTTCGTATTTTGGAGTAGAAGTTCTGAAATACAGTTCAGGGAATTGAGATAAGTTAACATCATCAGAAATATGTATGACGCCATTCGTGCACTATCAAAGAATACTGGAAAAAGTAAAACACATCGAATTAATATAATAATTATGTAGGCAAAGTGGCTTTGGGATGGAAATAAGTCGCTCATGATCCAGTAGAAAACATCAAAATTTCCAAGAATTGCAATAGGCAATATTAAAAACGGTAGAATTGCTATGGCTACAACAATGATAATGAAGAAACTGTTGGAAATGACCGGCTTTGGAGACTGCTCATTGCTTTTTAAGTCTATCAAATGAAAGTCTTTTATTAAAATCTTATCACAAAGTAACACCATTTTGAACAAATATGTATGGCTTTTAAAGCTTACCATTCAAAGTATCTCGTTCCAGTTTAAAGGTCCCATTCAAAGCTGATGCGTATACATGAATATCTTTCACAGTCACAAATGCAATTAAAGACATAGTAAGCAATATAAATATGGATGATGTGCTGATCACGAAATGCATAAAGCCATATCCTTCTCTTGCTTCAATAATACCGTACCGTAATATTACAAAACCAGAGAAAATTGCGCACTGGAATTGATGCCAAATTGTAAGCCAAAAAAGAATCCAGTGTTTGTAAGATCGCTTTATAACGAATTTACTAAAACTTGCATCCCATGTTATTGGGAGTGGCCAAAATATATAGCTGAATAGAAACGTGTGGAGTTTAAAAGCCAGAATTTGAGTTTTGGATAGCATTTCTGTTTAAGTTTCTAATTTTCTACGAAGAATTTTTTAAATGCTTATCTTTCAATAATTCTTTAGGGAATTTCAGGGTTTGATAACGTTACAATGTTAAATTTAAAAACACAGACCAACTAATTGGAATAATATTTTACAGAATGTTATTTTCTCTAGAACCAGAAAGAATTAAACCCTCCAGACGACGGTATGTAACTGGGCGTGTTTCTTTTCAAATTTCTTTTTCTATATAAAATATACATTCATGTTTGAATGTTATACAAGTTATAAAGTACCTAGTGAAAAAAGGGAGCATTAAGTTTGACAAAAACAAGTTATACAACCAAGAAAGGCAAAGAATTTATATTTTTAGAATTATATTTTTATACTATCTATCCATGTATTTGACTAACAAATAATTGCTGATCAAATGGATTTGGGTCAAAGCTAGCTGGAGTTTAAGTTACTCAAATGTTTGGGATAACCCTTAAGTGTTTAAGGTTTGTAAAGATATTAATAAAACTATGGACTACAACGCAAAAATCCGCTGGTTACGAGTTTACTAGAGAAAATGAGTTAAAACGGGAGCAATAATTTCCCATATACTTAGCATGGTAATCGGTAAAGTTCGTAATGTCAATATATTATGCACTGACATGAGTTATTACTCTATCCCAATCCAGACATATATCATGCATATGAAACCACGGGGGAAGACGTATTTCTATACTAATGGGTTTGCCAACACGCTAAACTATAGAATGGTACGTATATTCAAATTTGCTATATACTTTAAAAGTATGAATATTTGCCAATATTCATACTTTTAGCTGTGTATAAACTCGGTTCTACACACTATAAATGTCTCCACGTGTATTACGGGAAGTTTGCTGTAAATATTTAGTAAGACTTTATAAATGTACCTTTGTTACATAAATTGTAAGGTACTTGCTGGGAAAAAATAAGGATACCTTCAAAAAATCGTGTTAAATATCCAAGGAAGTCAATCGCATTGAATAATTCACAAAATTTTTTTGTATAATATATAGTTTATGCTATCGAGTATGGATTTAGCGTTAGATTTATTACCCATCAATGTTGTATCAAACTCGGTCAAGCAATGGTTTTACTAAGTTTGTAAGTAATGGTTAAAGTCTGTAGGTCTGTCCGTCTAAATTTTTTGAAACTTAATGTTTTTCTTTTTATAACAAAATTTCAATAAAGATATTGGAAACTGATATGTTGGCTAATTGAATAAAACTTTATTTTCCGGTGTTGCAACTGCTATATACTATTCATAATTCATATTCATTGTGACATTATTATGCATTGCACAAACTCTCTTCGCCTCATCACTAACTCTCGCCTGCTCTCTCACCTTATCCGCCGCTTCAATAAAAACGAGCGACATCCCAGACAAATTATGCCAATCAATATGACAATGAAAAAGCCAAACGCCTGGATTATCCGCCTTGAATCTTATCACCGCCCAAGATTTCTCTTGTACTAACACCGTATCTCTTTTCACCCCGTTCCTCGTTAATTTCCTGATCGGCACTGCATTCACATCCGTATAATTCCCGTCATCCCACATTCCCATTCCTACAACCCAAAAGTGGTGACCGTGAAGGTGAAAAGGGTGGGGCCCATAAAAAGGATTATTTATCACGAGCTGAACCACATCCCCATCATTGATTTCCAATGGAAACACCGTTTTAGGAATGGGCTCATTATCAATCACACTCATCAAAAGAGGCTTGTGATCAGGAAGGATGAAAGGGGAATTGTTAAAAGAACCCTTTCGTACATTCCAACGGTCCTCCTCAAAGTGGACATCAACAGTGAACTCTTTGTCAACAGGGGAAGGTGCTTGGGAGCCGTCAAGTGGGTGCAAGTCCATGTCATTCAGATGAACAAGTTGTTCAGAACCATCCTCTCCAGTTCGCAAACTAGACATTATTAATGGGGGAACGGTGTCGTTCCAAGTAAACTTTTCAGAGCTCTCCATTTCCCTCCTAGTATCTTTCTCCCCATCAAAACATTCAATTACTCCCGTCACGTCTCCCATCAGGGCTTCTGGGTGCTCATTAATATTCTTTCCGGGAAGCAACATTAAACTTTCCTTTCTCAAATTTGCTCTTATTAAATATCTCCTGGTTTGGGTTTCATTTGAAACGTTATATTTACTGCATTTGAATAGGAAGGAGTATCGTTGACCAGCAGCAATTGGAGCAACATTTATAAACACTTTTGGAGTTTGTTTTACATCAATCCCATCCACCTCAATGGTTTGGAGAGTATGTTCATCAATGGAAACGTTGAAGGCGGCTACGGCAGCAGCGTTGATGAGACGAAGGCGATACGTTTTGTTGAGATCTAGGTGGAACAATGGTCTTCTTTGTTTATCAGCGTCACAGTCGTAGGCTCTGCCTTCCATTGCGAGACTAGAAAAGTTGCAAGGATATCTTCCAAGTCCGTTCATAAGTCCAGCGTCGGGGTAAGGTGGAACGCCTCTGGAGGTGCAGGAAACATGCCATTTCTCATTTTCATGCGCAGTTTGGTGATACCAATCGCTGAGAATTATTGTTAGCTCATCGTCATAAGTATAAGCCTCCTTTTTTGCATGAACCAGCAGAGCGCCGAAGAGCCCTTCGGAGTATTGGCTGAAGTGATGGGAATGATACCTAAAATTCGAAGCAATTTATTAAAAAAAATTTTCCCCCAAAAAAATTACTTAAATATTTAAAGCCATTAATAATTAATAAGCTGACCAAAATGTTCCGGCCTCGTCCACTTTAAACTTATAAGTCTGTGAGTTTCCCCCGGAGGGCAATGGGCACTGGCTAATTTGACTCGTACCATCCTCAAAAAGTGACCAGTTTCTTTGAGATATTCCATGCCAGTGAAGACTTGTATTTTGCCCATCTTGGATGTTATTTATCACCTTTATTTCCAACGTGTCGCCTTGATTCGCCACCAAGGTTGGGCCTGGATATTGGTTGTTGATGCCGAGTATCTTATCTTTTTGAATCCCATCGGGGGAACCGGAAAAGTAGGAGATGTTCAAGGTATAGCTAACAACTTCTGCATTACTACCTCTGAAGTATGATAAAAAGATAAATGATGTAAAGAGAGTAAAAGAAAGGGGCAACATGGTTTAAAAATTTTGCATTTCTATACAAAGTTCTGTGTTCTTCAAAGAAATTAAATTGACTAAAAATATTATGATGAACTGCATTGGGTTAAATGAAAAGAAATGTATCTGTTAGTTTAAATATATCCAGTTATCTCACGTATTACTGTATTCTTTGAAAAAGGAAGGACACATGATTAATCTTACAATGCTAATTGCCATTTTGCATGCTCAATGAAAAAGATCATCATCTCCATCATCATCATCACCAGCCTTTTAAAAATTCTATATGAATAACATATCCTCTACGTAGACAGGTTTTCATGTACATTTATTCTGGCTAGCGGTAGGTCATTTAAATAGTGATAAAAGTATCTGAATCTACCTCAATTTTTGTTACCACTGCACTAATTCTTTACTAATTATACCGACGGTAAAAAACTATTAGGGAATTCACAAGCCAAAAAATGATAATTCCGGTATGATTTTTATTGCTTGGCGTAATAAGCAAACAAAAATCCAAATCTTTCTGGAGCAAGTCAAGTTTGTCCTTTGACGTGTGCAATGGAATTTTTAGGCATATAATCTTCTCAGGAATTCTAATTTTGAAGGCTTGAGAAAAGACACATGGATTCAACTCAAAGACCTTCGGTCATTAGATGTAAAGCCTCATTTAGAGGGCCTTTGCGTTGTTATTGTTACTTTATGAAAGATATTATTTGGTTAAGTGTGCATTTTGCGCATTAAATAAGTTTTTGATGCATGAATATATAATTAGAAAAAATAAATTTAATTTCTTATTAAATATAATTATTTTTTCGAGCCATGTTTTTGTAAACCTTTACATATAATAATATTTTTGCCGTATCCTTCATTATTACTGGGGTGACAACAAAGACTATTTACCTCTGGAAGTAATATGAAAGGTTCAGTTTTTGGTGACCACAAGCTCAGCACGTGATGATGATGACCTTCATATTAGTGAACTTGCTCCACAATTGCTTAAAAATCTTAAATATATTTATTTGCAAACATTGCAAAACTCCAGCTATCACTCAACCGCAACTGCTTCCGTTTCTCAGTCACGGCGAATGGAAAGACATAAAATCGGGTGTAAAGCAGAAAGGATATGACAAGCAAGCTGAAAACTGCATTTCAGAACTTTGATTTTGTGTAAAAGCTGAGCGGAGTGCGGACGTGCCTGATGGGTAAAGCAGGCAAGTTTGAGGACGGATTATTGATCCCCTTTCCTTTTGTATGAGCTTGCTAAGTTGTACTGAACTGTTCAATGAACCCCTTTTCCACTCAACTCAGCTCACAAAAATCTCAACCCAATTTTGAACTCAACTCATAAGCACTTATATTTCCCAACCAAAGTTGGTAGAAACTATATGAAAGTTATACATTATTATGCTAAATTATTTTTTATTAAAATATAATTATTTTTGGAGCCATGTATTTGTAAACCTTTCACATATAATAATATACTTGCCGTATCATTCACTATCACTGGTGACAACAAAAGCTTTTTCGGTTTGGTTTCTCGTTTAAACTTTCAAGTTCTTCCGAACCAGGATAATTTTCATATTTATGAGTTTCGAATTCAGAGCACGTGGCGCTGATAAATTGACGGGATTTTCTATCTGGCGTAAGAACAATTGACCTTTTCAAAGCATAACGGCCCCTCTCCCATACCCAAACTTGTACACTTTTCAATTTTGGTAATTTGCAGAGCTTACTTTTTAATCCTTCAATTTCAACCGAATTTATTTCCACTGCACAATAAATACAAAGTTCTTGAAGATGTATAAGCTTTTCCAAAATAAATTTCACAAGCCACTCAGATTTCACAAGATTCCACTCTGTGTTCAACACTTGAAGCTTACTAAATATCTTGATTTTATCGAGCATTTCACATAACTTTACTTTCTCACTATTTTGAATTTCTCTGCTGTGCGTTTCTCGAACTTCATTGAGACTAGGGTTACAAATAATATCAAGCTCAATTAATGTCTCACTAAAATTTGCAACAGTTTGAAGAACTTGATGAGCCACCACTTGTTTATTAAATATTCGTAATTTGAGAGCTTCCAAACACCACCTCGTTTGTGATAACCTTTCTAGTGCTTCAGAACTCACATGATTTACGCAAAGTTTAGTTAAATTTGGAACTATTTTATTTAAACCATCCTCCATTTCCAACAAACTTCCATAACACGAGAGCACCTGAATCTGGTGTCCATAATGGAGAACAATTGGTAATGAAATATATTGAGCGTTGTTTTCATCCACCTCCAGATATTCGAGAGCATCAAGTTTAGGAAGTGAAAGTGAAGGGAATGCTCCACTTTGCCAGATAAATGGAGTTGTGCTAACTTTCAAGCTTTTTAGGTTTGGTACAAGTTTCAATATCTCTGTAAGTTCTGCTAGAACAGTTTCTCCATCCAAGTTAAAATGATTGGCATGTGGATAGTTACACTGGAGGTTGAGACGCCATAAATGATGACCAAAAAGTGAAAGCATTTCCTTGATACTGGCCCCATCATAATTATTTCTTCCCACCAGAATTGAAACACTTCTAGTTATAAATGGGTTCGTATCATGATTAAAATTATTCCGAAACGTTTTGAGGAAACCCCACCCATTTAGAAATGTAAAGCGGAAGCGAATTCTTTCCATAATGTGATGAGATTTGGGTTGAACTCTGTACCGATTACAGGAAAATATTTTGGCAGTGGATGAGCAGTGGTTTGAGAGCACGAAATCTATGCCAGTTTTTGAATTTCTGCAAATTTCCCGACATTTTAAAACAGTATTTCTTGAAAGGTAGTCGATGAGAAATGGAATAACCTTAGAATGAATCAAAATACATTGCAAATTTATCATTCAATTTAATATTGTTGAAAATACTTTTTCTGTGCTTTTTAAAATATTCTACCAAAGGAAATAAAGCATCCGGTTTTCTCAACGTTAGCAACTCGTTCCATTCCAGACAAGAATTTATTACTGATAGAAAATCATTAGGTGACAAATCTATGAAAATTTGCTCCCAGTTCTGAAATAAAGAAACCCTTTTTGTAAATGTAATTTTTTCCTTCCGTTTACATCAAAATTAGATATTCTATTATTTACCTCTGGAAGCAATGTATAAGGTTCAGTTGTTGGTGACCGCAAGGTCAACACGTGATGATGATGACGACCTTTGTATTCATAAACTTGCTCCATAATTGCTTAAAAACCTTTACTATATTTTTTGTCAACATTGCAAAACCACAGCTGTCGCTGAACTGCAACTGCTCCCGTTTCTCAGTCACCGCATTTCACTTCCACAACTCGGGGAATGGAAAGACATAAAATCTGATGCAAAGCAGAAAGCAGGAAAGGATATGACAAGCAAGCAAAGAAGCTGAAAACTACATTTCAGAACTTTGGTTTTGTATAAAGACTGAGTAAAGTGCGGACGTGCCTGATGGGTAAAAACAGGCAAGTTTGAGGACGGATTATCGATCCCTTTTCCTTTTGTATGAGCTTGCTAAGTTGTACTGAGCTGTTCAATGAACCCTTTTTCCACTCAACTCAGCTCACAAAAATCTCAACTCAATTTTCAACCCAACGCATAATATTCTATGCACTTATGTGTACAAAACCAAGCTCCTTCAAATACGAAAGCTATAAACTACATGAAAGTTCCACATTATCAGGCTAAATATTTTTTTATTGCACCACTGCATTCTACATTTATAATTTTTACTGCAATACATTCCCCAGGCGAATGAATGAATTACAATCTACTATATTATGGCAAAATTCATAAGTATTGACTAATACAAGCATTTATTTCATTGTACGCATTTTTTGAGATATTGAATTTATAAAATTTATAAATTTTACTCCACTGCATTGGTATGAATTAAAACGGGATGTTTTTCTATACTGGCTGAGATTATGTTTTACGCTGCTCTGCTCTTATAAACGAGAAAGGTTGTTCTTTGAAAACAAAATCTTACAAGAGCTGGGGCTCTAGCTCTATTAACCACGTTGAAAGGACCAGACTCAATTTTCAACACCGGTAATGACTTAATGTATTTCTTTAACATTGATGTTTTACGCAACTCCCATTTTCTTAGTGAGCCCAGGAATGCCTTTGAAATAATTAGACCTCTGCTTGCAACATCCAAAATGACAATGCACAATATTGCAATGATAATTGTCACGAGGTTTAATGCGAAATGCATAAGTTGAGGAATGTTCTTATCCGCCATGATTATTGTGTAAATCCCCACAATTATTACAGCGCTCCCATTAATTTGAAGTAATGGAAGGATGTATGGTTTTGCAATTATATTAATGTGAGATGTAAAAACTTGACAAAGCCTATATTGAAAGAGAAGCTGCTGTTGGCGTATTGTAGAAGTTGCTTGACTTGCTATTTTTTTTATTGTTGTAAGACTGTCATTCCAGACTTGAATTGCAATTCCAAATAATATAATGTGGAAACCGGCAAGGAGTACAACTATCTCCAGTAGCGTTAACTCAACCACGTAGGAAAGTAGTTGGAAAGAAATACTCTGGCACAATTCTGGTTTAAAGTATGCCATTATACTAGAAATCGGCTGTTGACATGGGTATAGAAAAACCACCAAAGAAAACACTGGTGGTATAAAAACTAAGCCAACTGCAGCTACATACGTACAGCATAACTCGATTGATTTGCCGTTGTAACTTATTGTTGGGGGATTGGAGCCTCCTGGAAAAAATAAGCCGAAATATTTACTCAATAAATCATTATCAAGATCAGCTTATTTTTTTAAAAACGTAAATTTTGAGTCTACCTTTTTTTAGCACAGTTTTCTCCAACTGCATACTCCATCCAAGAAGTTGCCACATTTCACGATTAATCGTTAAATAAGACATGACCATCGGAGCCCCAGTAAAATATGTGACGGAAGAAACAGTATTGACCAGAAAGAACGACAGAGAAGTGTTTTTCATTAAAAATAAACTCAGGTGGTAAATGTTTGATAGGGTGTAAATTATCCAAAGTGCATACATACAAAATTTCCATTCTTGTTGATAAACCTTGTTTTCAGCAATCCTAAACCTGTTTTCATTCTCCTTCCAAAAATATGGGAAAATTTTTAAATAGCGTCCAATTGTAATTTGAATTTTTAGGACGTCAAGGCTTTGCTGAAGTACCATATTTGTATTATAAACACAAAATTATTTCTGAAATTTATGGTTTAGGCTTTAGGCTGCTTAAAATAAGTTATAGATGATATTTTATGAACAGAATATACTGTGAAATATTATTTTGTACGCGTAATAATTATGGAAGTGTTGGTATATCATACAAGGAAACGAATAAGCTCCTAAGAGAACACACGAGCAACAAAATTGCTTTTGAAAAATATTATGTAGTTTGACCTAGTTTTAGAATAACACTCATTGGTTATAGTACTAGAAGAAGGAAATCCAATATGAATAAGCTATGAGAGATTTGGATTCGATATACCAAAACAATACCGCTTCAAAAGGTTAATTAATTTGAGTTATACAAATAAATTTAATGAAATATTTAATCGATAATTTAGCTTGAGTTAAGCTAATAAATATGTAAATATAATTTAATATAAATTTCACTGTTTGTCAAATCCGAGTTTCAGCTTTTCTTGATTGATTTGTTAATAACAAATATGTTATTTGTGACAACCGTCAACAACTAAGTCATGAATTATCATTAAAAGGTCCAAAAATATTGAATCGCATGATAATTCCTACATGCATGGATGAATAATAACAGGTATTTGGAAAAAATAACAGGTTTTTGGGGAAAAAAGGAATTGGTTTCATAAGAGAAGCAGAAAGTTCAATTAGCAATAGCAATAACTATTATTTTTTTAACTCTTTTAAGATTTTAAAATGGGCCGATTTCTACAAATACTTACTAATTGTATTCAACTTTTTAATCATTTCCCACAGTGCATTTTGTTGTTAAGTTTTTGAACACACAAGCCAAAACTTAAGAATGTCCGTTACTCATATACTAAGTAAATTCCACCCTTCAACTCAATTTAAAAAAAAATTAGTAATGAAGTGACGATTGGCATTCCTTCCATCCGTCAAGCAGGATATAATTAGGCATTTAAATATTTAACTCGATCTTATGACTTGTCATCTTAATGAAATGCGGTCATCTTCAGAGTGAATTTCATGGTATGTGCCTATCTATTTTATTAGTCATGATGATGATGATGATGATGATAAAGTGATGCTAGCAGAGAGCGCTCGGCTAGCTAACCAACAAATCCGAATTCTACGCTCTCTCCCGATTCGGCCTTACACACAATAAAACTAACACTACCAATTGGCATTCCAAAACCAACATCTTATCGATCCATTCACTTATAATAACATGAATCATCACATTTATTACTATGATATGCAGTTCTTATCAAAACTTGTAGATGACCTAAATGAAACATTTTGTTGCGTAATGTAAAACTGGACTGGTGTGTCAGGCTGCAATTAATGTTTGTAAAAATTTCCTTAATTGAGATTTCTAGTAAGAAAAAATGAAGAACAAGCTCCTAATGATGTGGAAACCTGGTCGAGAAAAACTCAGACATCAAATTTGGGTTGGGTAGAATATGCAAGCAAACCTAAGCAGAAGTCTAGAAGCATGCGATGCTATCAAGACTCGACTCAATCTAAATAGGTTATCGGGTTGGTGATGTAATACGAGAGACCAATACATTGTCTTAAAAACAAGTTGTTTTACATGGGGTCATAATTGACTAAAAGCAATAAAACACTGAAATACACGCTGAAACTGGACATCATTAAACGTCCCTCAACATGAGTGGTGTGAGGGGTCTGGGCTCTGAAACTTGTTCCTAATATTTATGCACGAAATACTAATACAGCTGCTTACATAGCCTTTCCACATACAATGTTGCTGGCTGAGAACTCCTTTTGTCCAGCATGTCCCTATTGCGTAACATGTTTTTGTGTCTCATTTCATTACCAGTCTGGTTTTTTTGTGTGGCTAAGCTGGTTTTGCGTTTTGTGTAGCCTTCATCAATCATTATCACTATCTATTGTCAGTGTTCATTCTCAAGTCGTAGCAAAAAGACAAAGTTTGATGCAGAATATTTTAAATTAACTTCAAAGTAGTACATTATTCTTTTACTGGAATGGAATTCCCTTGGAATCAAAAAGCGTTATCATCAACATTGTCAACGGCAACAGGGGAAGTTTCTTCCACAGTTTGGCCCTTACAACCTCCAAGTTATGGAAGAAGAGTTCCCCTCTTTCCAGCTTTAGTTCCACCCCAACATTTCTTCCAAAACTTTTCTGCAACAGGTGTCCAACAGTCTAGAAATAATAGTGTATCATTTTTTCCTGCTCAAAATCATTCGCCACCAAATATTCAACATCAAAACTATGAAGACATACAAACAAAACAAAATCAAATGTTGGTGGACTTGGTAGCCGAAAAAACCAGAGAAATCCGGGATCTTCGCTTACAAATTTCAAAACTGAAAATTGAGCATGACAGCTTCAAACAAAGGACAGAAAATAAGTTACACAGTTTGTTCTCTAGAAATGCAACCCTTCGTTCAAATTTGAAGGAGAAGGAGGTAGAGTTTTACGCTCTTTCAAGTGCTTTCAAACAAAATCAACTACTTTCTAATTGTTATGATAAGGCTGTGGCAGAAAAAGATGAGTTGATAAAGAAAGTTAACGATCTATTACAAGAAATCTCAAATCGAGATGCAGAGCTGGATAAATTGAACAAAAACTATGATAAGTTGGTGAAAAATTTCAAACTAAAAAGTGAAGAGGTAGATGAGCTGGAGAAAATGCATTGCAAAACCAAAATGGATCTTGTTTCTTTACAAAACCAAAAGGAGGAGTTGGAATCTATTTTAAATGAAAAAGATGCTGAGTTGATTGAGCTAAAACGAAAAATTAGAAATTTCGGCAATTCTCATTCAAATGACACAAAACAAATCCTGAAAATAAAAATTGGGAGGTTCGGCTCGAAAATTGTGCTGGAGAAGCTGCTAAATGAAAATCTACAAAAGGAGATATCTTCACTAAGAATGGAAAAGATTTTGCTAAAAACAAGTTTGGATAAAGAAAAAATGAAGACTAGACAGGTTATGAAAAAGAGGGAACACGATACTCTCAATTTGAAAAAAAGACCGGATAATATTACAATCCAAACTATTATGGATGAGATCAACACCATGAAAAATCAATTTGATAGGTTAATGAATTCCAAAAATAATTTGAAAGATGGACTGGAGGAAAGAAAAGGCAATGATGTTGAATCAAAAAAGCAACTTGAAATCAAGCCATTGAAAACGTTAAAAATAATTAAAACGATTTCCTCCAACAACATCAGCAAGTTACTCAGTGAAGTGTGAAATGAGTGGGAGTAAACATCAAGCCACTTGTCTCGAGTATAAAAAGCAAAAAAAACTGGTTAACCAACAAAAGAAAACTCATGTAATTGACCTGATAACGTTAAGTGATTCGGAAGTGTAAGCCCATTTTTAAATATAACCCAAGATTGATAAGAAAATAAAATGAATTTATTTTCTATTCAGAATAATTTTGTTGATATTGCTCAAGTTAAATTACGACTTCCTCGGGTTATTGAAATTTTCAGCGTATAAACACAATGAAAATGAATGGAAGAAAATATAACATGCATGGCCATAAAACTCAAATAAAATTTTCAAACTCTGCCTATAAATCTTTTTTGACTTTTTATTGTTCCTACTTTTTCCTTTTTCTATCAACTATAAATTAATTTTCTTTCTGCATAATTCCGGAGGCATGTAAAAATTTCTAATTAAGCCAACAAAGCATTCTCAAATGGCACGGAAAAGTTAAATAGAAAACATTATTATAAAACTGAAGCATTCATATGCAGTTCTCTTTCTCAGCTCCTTATTATATTTCATCATCTTGAAAGACAAAACAAAATAGGATGCATGTAACGAACAATGTGAACATGCAGAATGTGACAAAAAGCAATAAACCCGACAGATCGAGATGTAATGATGTACCTTTCAAATTTCCCAATTCCCCCTCCCCTTCTGAGTGATCCACACCCCTTGAATTTGTTTTATTTTAATAAAGTCAAAGGTCACACTGGGGTTATCAAAAATAGTATCACTGACTTAGTCTCACCAGTACCTTCATTTTGATGTATCACAACCCATACCTTACTATGTAAAATATATTTGACCTTATCATGGTCATAGGTCACGTTGGGGTTATCAAAAATAGTATAACTGGTGTAGTCTCACCAGTACCTTCATTTTGATGTATCACAACCAATACCTTACTATTCAAAAAAAATTGACCTGACCTGTGACCCAGGAGTTCTCCTGAACCGATTTGACCCATCTTCGAACTCGACCTTACTTTTGACCTAAGATAGCGATTAGTGAAAACAGAATTTAAAAAAGTGAAACTGTTTTTGAGTTATCGTGTGGACAGACAGACGGACGATGTCCTGAGTCTTTTCAATATATACCTAAAGGTACATAATAAACTACTGGTAAGCAGACCTAGATACGTAGCTGAATGGCATACACAGGAGACTCGGAATACTGGGTGATGAATAGGATTTCTAGGCGATGAATGGGTATTTTGGGTGATGATCAGATTTCTGGGCGATGAATAGGAATATTGAGTAATTAATAGGATTTCTGGCCGATGAATAGGAATACTGGGTGATGAATGGGACTATTTTTTAATTTTCGCGCTCAAAAACATTCAAAACTGCATGAAATACTTTCATAGAGCACTACCACCATAAGAAATCGATTCAGCATATCAGATAACCTCTCTATGCTGAGTTTCAGCCAGATCTGTGGATTTTTGAATTTTCGCGCCATAACTTTCAAACGCTTTGACCGATTTGGCTGAAAAGCAATACCAGCCGCACTCTTGAGGTGTACTACCTATGTGCCAAATTTGGCGGAAATCGGTCAAAGTATGTGGACAGGAGAGTGCGGACAGACGGACAGACGGACGGACAGACAGACAAACTTAGTAAAGTTATAACTACGCTGACTAAGATTCAGCTACGTAATAAGTAGAATTGTGTATAAAATTGAGATGTGGGGTTGGTTTTGTCAAAGGACTGAGAAAAGTGTGGACGTGCCTGATGCGTGAAAACAGCAAAGTTTCAGATCCCCTTCCTTTTTTGTATGAGCTTTTTGAGTTGTGGATTGGATAATGTTCTATATTGAATGATATTGGTGATGGAATAGGGAAATTAGTTTTGTACGGGTGCACTGCAAGTGCGGACGTGCCTGATGGGCAGTCCCGCAACCACGGTTTTAAACTTGGGAGGTACAAATTTGAAAAAAAAATTCGCATACATTTTTTGCATGCAAGTAAAAAATAGGAGATTTAGCCAACAATATTACTAATTTTAGCAATTCAAAAGTCAACATTTAAGTTTCAAATTCAAAAAGGATCTTTTAATAAGTAAACGGAAAACATTTGTTCCAGTTACATTTCATTCAAAACCTTGTTTAATGGGAACTAAAACTCAATGGAACAACAAAGGCATACCCATGAGGTGTCTAAATATGTACATGTTTTAATAGTGTTTGCTTATATGGTTTGGTGGGATCACAGATCAAGTGCTTGATTGTAAATTAATCAATACTTACATCATAGAGCATTTCCTATGACATAGAAATCGTGTTTCCGAAATTTCTATATATAGGAACATGAAAGTACTGAATTCTCAGTACTTTTTGCTATTTTTAAGAAATGTTTATAGAAAACGCAGTCAATACGCAATAGAAAGCACGAAAACTAGTTAGAGAGAAGTTTGAACACATGTACAAAACAAATGGATAATATAAAGGCTACGTTCGGTTTATTTCAGGGTAAAAATTGGCCAATATGTAACTCATGGATTTCCCTTTGCCATTTCACCACAAAGTATTACTGATACCTTTAACATCTTGAGTTTTAATCCCCATTGAACAAGGTTTCAGATAATATGCAATATGAAAAGAATGAATAAATGTTGCGTTGTATGTTTGAATGCAAGAGGATTTACTTATGGTAACTTATTACGAGTTTCTTAGCGCAAAAAACATTGCAAATTCGGAAAATTTGCTTTGAAAATCGAAGACAATGCTCAGAAAATCCGAAGAATACAGTTTAAGTACAAATTTTGAGTAATACGTACTCAAATATTCAATAATTTAAAACATTTTCATAATTTTGTGGGGGGTGCAGTTGATTTTTTGGGGGGTGCAAGCAAAATTCTGGGGGGTGCAATGCACCCCCCAGCCCCCCCAGTGGTTGCGGGCCTGCTGATGGGTAATGACAAGCAACCTTTCTGTTCAAAAACCTCTTAGTTTTCTCATTTAACTACATGAATACGTCGTGGAAATTAAACTTTTGGGCTAGAAGCAGTTGTCAAATATCTCAACGGAATGACATGGTGATGCTGAAGGTACAGTCTTTTTCTGGCATCAAAGCTGTAAAGAACAATAATATTTGTTTCTCTAAATATTTTTCTTTGCCTTTCTGCCTTGTCCTTACGGTTTACGCGGTTTACGCTGGTATAAGTATTTGCATTTGTATTCATAAATTGCTCCATCATTGCATTAAAACCTCAAAAATTGTTTTGTAAACATTTCAAAACAACAGCTTTCGCTGCTGAACTGCTCTTTTTTCTCAGCCACGGCATTGCACTTCCACAACTCGGGGAATGGAAAGACACAAAATTATGTGTAAAACAGGAGAGGATGGGAATGAATGACGACAAGCAAGCAGAAAACTGCATTTCAGAACTTTGGTTTTGTATAAAGGCTGAGTGGAGTGCAGACGTGCCTGATGGGTAGAAGCAGGTAGGTTTGAGGACGGATTATTGATCCCCTTTCCTTTTGCATGAGCTTGCTGAGTTGTACTGAGCTATTCAATTAACCTTTTTTCCACTCAACTCAGCTCACAAAAATCTCAACTCAATTTTCAACTCAACTCATAATATATGTATTCTATATATTTTATGTGTACCAATCCAAGCTCCATAAAGTACGAAAGCTAGAATTTATATGAAAGTCATACATTATTATGCTAAATTATATTTTATTGAGCATCTGCAATCTACATTGATAATTTTTACCCTGTACTGCTTTTAAAAACGAGAAAGGTTGTTCTCTGCAAACAAGATCTTACGCGAGCTGGAACTCTACATATATCAACCACGTTGAAAGGACCAGACTCAATTTTCAATACCGGAAATGACCTCATGTATTTCTTTAACTTTGATGTTTTACGTAACTCCCATTTTCTTAGTGAGCCCAGGAATGCTTTTGATTTTACTAAACCTCTACTTGCAACATCCAAAACGACAATGCACAACATTGCAACAAAAAATGTTGGGACAGTTGGCGAGAAAGCAATAAGCTGCGGAATGTTTTTCCGATGTGCCATGATTATTGTATTTAGTCCCACAATTATTACAGTGCTTCCATTAGTTTGAAGAAATGAAGGTATGTAAACATTGCAAAACTATAGCTGCCGCTCAATTGCAACTGCTCGCGTTTCTCAGCCACCGGCTACCGCATTGCACTTCCACAACACGGGGAATGGAAAGACACAAAATTGGATGTAAAGCAAGAAAGACGTGAGTGACGACAAGCAAGCAAAAAAATTTGGTTTTGTATAAAGGCTGAGTAGGGTTCGGACGTGCCTGATGGGTAAAAGCAGGCAAGTTGGAAACGGATTATTGATCCCCTTTCCTTATATATGAGCTTGCTGAGTTGTACTGAGCTATTCTATGAACCTTTTTTCCACTCAACTCAGCTCACCAAATTCTCAACTCAATTTTCAACCCAAAATGTTCTATGAGCTTTCTGAGTTGTGGATAATGTTCTGCATTGAAGGATGTTGGTGATGGAATGGGGAAATTGGTTTTGCACTGCAAGTGCGGACGTGCCTGATGGGTAATGACATGCAACCTTTCTGTTCAAAAACATATCTTTTCTTTTCTCATATAAATGGGTCGTGGAAATGAACCTTTTTAGCTAGAAGCATTTGTCAAATATCTCAACTCAATTTTCAACCCTTTTAATGGAATCTGATGCTGAGGGTGTACAGTCTTATTCTGGCATCAAAGCTGTAAAGAACAATCATGTTTGTTTCTTTTAATATTTTTGTTTGCCTTTTGGCCTTGCACTGCTCCACCACCGTAGTTTACGCTGGCGTAAGTATTTACCTTATCGTTACTTTTGCGGATGAGCTGCTGCAGTCACATCTTTTGTATATTTTTTAAACTTTTAATTATTTTATTTACTTAATCAACAGGTTAGCCAATCATCTGACAATGTGACGACTTTTGAAGCTCACTTTGGTCCAGGGCCAGAGTGCCATTGTCCCAATCAACCTGTCGCATCTCTCCCCGACTCCGACCCATGCACCTTTTGCGCTAATCTTCAGTGCGACAACAATTTTCCACCACTTCCTGATGACATCATTGAAGATTGCAAGTCATGCAGTGACCCTTTCGCAAGAGATTGTTTCTGTACTAAAAATTTTCACCCGAGAGGATGCACAATTAAAGAATGTGGAGCGGAGGATGGTATCGCTCCCCCAGATCTAGTGTTTGGTTACACATGCTACTGCAACGACGTGTACAAACCGTTACACTGCGTCTCCAGATTAAATCCAAGTAACCCTCGGTGTCCGGATGTCGTCCCCCCGGAACGCATCCAAACCCAAGGTGACTGTCAATGTAATTCGGTAACAGGTTCTCCAGATAATTGCAACATTCGAGTTTGTGACCCTGATGAGTTGACTGGGGATGGCAATAGGTGTGTTTGTGGGCCAGGCTGTGACCAGAAACCAGACGGTTGTGTGAAAGAGCTAACGTTCGGTTCAAAATTAGAATGTGACTGTCCCAAACGATCTGTCGCATCTCACCCCGACGCTTGTAACTATTGCTTAACCCTTTTGTGTGACAACAGCAGCAATCAGGACAACATTGAAGATTGCAGATCATGCAGTGACCCATTCGCAAAGGATTGTTTCTGTAACAAAAAATACCATCAAAAGGGATGCACACTTAAAGACTGTGGACCGGAAGATGGTTTTACTCGTGATGATACAGTGGTGGGCTATACCTGCTACTGTAATGAAGCCCACCATCCATTCGACTGTGTTTCTAGGTCCAACACAGCCCATCCGCTTTGCCCTGCAACTGCACAAGGAATGGGAGGATACAGAGATGACTGCCAGTGTGACACGGAAACAAGTGATCCGGATAATTGTAATATCAGAATTTGTAATCCGGATGAGCTTACTGGAGACGGATATCATTGTCTTTGTGGGCCAAGGTGTGACCAAAAACCAGATGGTTGCGTGAAAGAACTACAGTTATAATCAATTTCGAACAAAGAAATAATGTGAAATCAATCTATAATATTTTGCGGGTCCAAATTAATTTATGAAATAAATTATTTTTTATGCAAACGCCGAGCTCTTTTTTTCGAAATGTTTTTTATGCCAAGCTGCTGGTGGCTGGGAAGTTTACAAAGCAAATGTAGACATTCATATCAATTTTGTATCACTGCAAACTTTATTTTGTACCAACATAAAATCATTTGCGGATCATATTTCCCAAGCTACTATGATTTTTGGATATAGGTTTACAAAATACTCTGCTGCCTTTTTTATATCCATAGCTTTCATAAAATAACTGTAGTTACCTATATACATAATATACATAATACATTCATCCTGTGTCTAATTTTTGGTCCGTTGTCGGAATAATTTATTAAGCTTCTTCACAAAAAAATTTCCCGTCACCAAGCCGCTTAAAATTCTACAAAACAAACCTTTTTAATCCTTAAACTTGAAATGGAGACAAAAATAAGTCGAAGATTAGTTGACTTTAAATACTAAAGTGAAGGCTCATATTATAACGTTAAAATGGGCTTGTTTTATGCTTATGAAGAAAAGTTGAAGGACGACAAAAATTCCATTTTTGTCGTCCTTTTGTGTACTTTTTCATTACTATTGTAAATATAATCTTACGTTCTTCTAAGTAAAAGCATAAGTGAATGATTTTCCTTTAACGTCGTATTATATGCCGCTGCCGCCTAAAATGTACGCGTAATTTACCATCTCAATCTGCATCAGGCTTAGGCTTACTGAGGCAGAGGTTGAAAAAGCAAGTCAACTACTAAATTTCCAACTTCTACAACTTTTAAGAAGGATGAGATCGTTTTTCCAGCTCCAGTAACCAAAACTACATCTGTAGCTTCCAATAAATTTTTGGAAACTCAAAATAGAAATGGTGGTGAAGGTGCTAAGAAAGATGGCGATGATAGATGATGATGATAATGAAGATATTTATACCATATATCATGACTTCGTTCTTCAGTTGTGACTACAATCTTTTGATGGCTTGCTATGGAAAAGGCAAACTAAAATTAAATCATTGTAAAAGAATGTCAAGACAACATGTACAAGGTAAAAAATCAACGGCTATTGCCTTATAGTTTTAGATAGAGTACATTCATCCAGCATCGTATTTTGCATTTGTTCTCGAAAGGAACGGTACGGCACTTTTCCACAAAGAACGCTCCTCCAATTGTTATTAATCTGCTTAAAATTATTGTAAGAAACCAAACTTTCTTATCCTATTATCCTTGAACTTGCAAGTGAGAGTTGCAATTGAGTAGGGTATAAGTTTGATTTGAACACTTGTGAAGGATTTCATCAAAAGGTACAAAGCACCTGACAACCTGACTTATGCTGATGAACAAAAACTGGGACGACAAAAACACACTTTTTTCTTTCATGAAGTATTGGGTACGTAATCCGAGCTTTTTCTTGAAAACGGTCACAAAGCTTCAGGACAAAGAACAAAAGTACCAATACCAATCCATATAGATTCCCGTGGATGCTGATGCTAGTATTCTGGTAAGAAATGGATTTTTCTGAATTTGTATAAATACCCTGCAATTTTCATCCAGCAGCAAAAGTCTCTTGCTAGCTTTCCAATCTCAACTTATTTATTACTCAAGTTTGTGACCGAGTTCTAAAAAAGCAAAATGTGTTTCAAGGTAAATTTCCAGTCTTGATTCTTAGTTTGTAGACCATTTTTTTTTATTTTCCAGATTACGTTTACCAAATTAATTCAATTGACTCTTGATTGACTTTTACAGCCCTTTATTTTACTTGTCACTGTGGTGCTTGGATGTGCCTTGGCCTTCCCACTATTGGACTCTCCAAGTGAACCTGAAGATTTGGAACGGAACCTTTCCTCCCAATCTGACCACATCTCCATAAGCGATTCAATCCGTGTAGTTCCTCTTTCGGTAATCAATCTAAGCCAGAATTACAATACGGATGTTGTACACAACAAAAATAGGAAAAAAATAATTGCTAAAAAGTCAATGGAAGAAGAAGAGGAAGAAGAGGAGGAAGAAGAGGATGATGATGATGATGATGAAGAAGAAGAAGATGATAGGGAAGACGAGAAAGATTCCACATTGGAAGACCAATTTAAGCTTACGACTTCAATGATTATGGGTCAATAACCTATGAGTAATGGAACCTAAACGTCATCTGAAGGGTCTTAGGTTTTTTGTTAATATAGTACTAAAAGGACTTGATGAATAAATTGTTATGAAAATATGATGTAATATATAAACGCTCGTTTTTTAACCATACTGATAATTATTTTTATCATATCACATATTATTATAAATCATAAATAAGGTACTTTCAACTTTAATGAGCAGAGTATAAAGGTATACCAAAGTCACTAGCTGCGTTATACAGCAACCCACCTAATTTAGGTATTGTATTTTTCACCTGTTCTCGGAAAAATTGCGTGCGCTTTTCCACACAGAATCAAGCTGCTTAAAATTCTAAAAAAACCAACAATCTTTTTCTTCCTTGAACTTGAAAATCAGACTTAAAAATTAGTTAATTTTTATCTGTACTAGTGAAGGATTACGTCAAAACGTAAAATGGTACCTGATTTATAGCTTGGACGACAAAAAAATCACTTGTTTTTTTCTTCCATGCAACTTTTATTGTCTATGCCCCATTCAAGGTAATCCGTGCTCATAATGAGGACTAAATGGTTCACCAACAAAAGAAAACTCAATTGACCTGATACCGTTGAGTGAATCGGAAATGATGCCCATTTTCAACTGTAAATCAAGATTGATATAAAAATTTATTTTTCATTCAGAATAATTTTGTTGATATTGCTCAAGTTAAATTACGACTTCCTCGTGTTGTTGAAATTTTCAGCGTATGTATACAATGAAAATGAATGAAAGAAAATACAACAAATGATCCTAAGCTCAAATAAAATTTTCAAACTCTACCTCAAAAACTTTTTTGTTCCCACTTTTCTTTTACTGTAAATTAGTTTACATTCTGCATATTTCCGAAGGCATCTAAAAATTCCTAAATTAATTTGACAAGGCACGCTCAAATGTCATCGAAAGGTGATGTAGAAAACATTATTATAAAAATGTAGTATTCATGTAAGTGTTATCTTTCTCAGCTCCTTATTACACTTCATCATCTTGGAAGACAAAACAAAATGGGATGAATGCAACGAACGCAGCTACATAATGTGACAAAATGTAAGTAGCTGAATTTCACTAATCGGAAGCAGAATTAAGTATAAAATTTAGATGTGAGCTTGGTTTTGTTAAAGGACTGAGAAGAGCGCGGACGTGCCTGATGCGTAAAAACGGCAAAGTGACGGACGGAGTATCGATCCCCTTTCATTTTGTACGAGCTTGCTGAGTTGTACTGAGCTGTTCAATGAACCCTTTTTCCACTCAACTCAGCTCTCAAAAATCTCAACTCAATTTTCAACCCACAATGTTCTATAAGCTTTCTGAGTTATGGATAATGTTCTGTATTGAATGATGTTGGTGATGGAATGGGGAAACTAGTTTTGTACGTCTGCACTGCAAGTGCGGACCTGCCTGATGGGTACTGGCATGCAACCCTTCTGTTCAAGAACATTTTTGTTTTCGCATATAAATGCGTTGTGGGAATGAACCTTGTTAGCTATAAGCAGTTGTCAAATATCTCAACTCAATTTTCAACCCGTTTAATGGAATGGACATGATGATGCTGACGGTACAGACTTTTTCTGGCATCAAAGATGTAAACAACAGAGTCATTTCTGTCTACCTAAATATTCTTCATTGCCTTTCGTCCCTGCCCTGGTCCATCGTGATTGACGCTGGGGTTAGAAGTTTATAACTTAGTTTCGAGTGCAGCTGCAGTTGCAATTTTCATCTACAGCAACAGTCTCTTTCTTGCCTTCCAATCTCAACGTATCTATTTTTTCCCTCAAGTTTGTGACTGAGTTCTAAAAGCGCGAAATGTGTTGTAAGGTAAATTTCCTGTTTCGATTCTTACTTCAAGTTCGATAAATTTTTATTTTCCAGATTAGATTCAACAAATTCATTCAATTGACTCTGGATTGATTTTTATAGCCCTTTATTTTACTTGTCGCTGTGGTGCTTGGATGTGCCTTGGCCTTCCCTCTGTTGGACTCCCGAAATGAACCTGAAGATGTGGAACGGAACCTTTCCTCCCCATCTGACCACATCCCCATAGGTGATCTAATCAGCACAGTTCCTGTTTCGGCAATCAATCTAAACCAGAATTACAGAACGGATGTTGTACACAACAAAAATAGAAAAAAAATAATTGCTAAAAAGCCATGGGTTGAAGAAAAAGATGAAGAAGAAGATAGTGAAAGTGAGAATGAGTCCGCAGTATAAAACCAAGTGATAGATCATCTGATTCCAGTGATTGTAAAGGGCAACGTGTAAATCATAGCTCATCAACTTGTGGAAGGGCCTTAGGTTTTTTATAAATACAATACTAAAGCGAAATGACATGGATGCATAAATTATTATGAAATATGGTGTAATAAACCCTGGTTGTTTTCATCACTATAATAAACCCGACAGATCAAAATGTAATGATGTACCTTTAAAAATTTCCCAATTCCCCCTCCCCTTCTGAGTGATCCCCACCTCTAGAATTTATTTTATATTAATAAGGTCAAAGGTCACACTGGGGTTACCTAAGAATTTGGGAGCCCCATTAATAAAATGTTCTCTCCAGTACCCTCATTTTGATGTATCACAACCCATACCTTGCTATGTAAAAAATATTTGACCTTATCATGCTCATAGATCACGTTGGGGTTATCAAAAACTTTCAAAATTAGTATCACTGATCTAGTCTCACCAGTACCTTCATTTTGATATATCACAACCTATACGTTACTATTCAAAAACATTGACCTGACCTGTGAGTCACAGGTCAGGTCAATGTCACAGGCTGTGACCCAGGAGTTCCCCTGAACCGATTTGACCCATCTTCGAACTCGATCTGAGTTTTGACCTAAGATATTGATAAGTGAAAACAGAATTCAAAAAAGTGAAACCGTTTTTGAGTTATCGTGCCCCCAGACAGACGACACCTCGAGTCTTTTCAATATGTACCTAAAGGTACATAATAATTATTATCACATCACAAGTATTTCAAGTTAAATTGTATTTTTTATCCACTATCGGAAAAATTAAGCGCCCTTTTCCACACAGAATAATTTCACCTGTAGTCATCAAGCCGCTTAAAATTCCAAAAAAAAATATACAAATTTTTTTATCCTTGCAAGTGCGATTTTAAAATGAGTATAGAATAAATTCAAGTTGAAATGAAGGATTATATCACAACGTAAAATAGTACCTGATTTATAACCGGGAAAACAAAAATACGTTTTTTTTTCTTCGATGTAATATTTTCACGTTGGATACCAATCCTCTTAGTGATCCATTTTTATCATGGTTTCCCCTTTCAACATAATCCATGCTCATAATTAGGACAGACAGTTCCCAAAAATAATTTACACAGAAAGCTTTGGGACAAATTCATAAATACTGATGCTGGTGGTGTGGTATTCAATTTTGGTTCGACATGGATTTTTGGATGGACACACTGAAGAAAAGGAAGAGTATGCATCGGAATACCAGGCGATAAATACCCTGACTCAAGATGACTCAGAAACCTGAAGTAAAAGTGGAGCATAAAAGTATCCATGTTGTATCATCTTACCTTTGGTATCTCAAAAAAAATAAGAATGAAACGACATGATAACGAGGAAAATAAATAAATAATTTAACGAATTATAGTATAAATTACCAACACCAACTTCCTTATTTAAAAATCTGACCCTTTTAATGTTTGAGCTTAGGAGTGAGACTCAAAAATAAGTAGGAAGCAGGATGATTTCAATTTACAGAGTATTGAAGGAATACAATCAAAACATAAAATGAGATAATATATGCTTCCTTTTATAACGATCCTTTTTACTATCATTCCATTTTTCAACAGAAACCAAGCTTATGTTCTTTTACATTGACATGTAAAAATATACAGAAGAACGATTTTCCATTAACGTCATGAATATATACGCCACCTCGCATGTACGCATAATTTACCTTTAAATCCTGTCTACTTTATTCTATTTTATATTAACTTCTATTGTGCTTAATTATGTGAATTACATGCAACCATATTGTGAAAATAAAGGGAAATGGTGGGGAAGTATAATAACTACCTTAATTAAAATTTTAAAGAAGGGTGAGAACTCTATCCAAAGATTTGGTAGTAATGACATCATTATAAAATTCTCATTTTCATCGTTCAGGACTCATATTTGGGAATGTAAGGTAGCATATTCCAGAAACTTTTTCAATGCAAACTGTGTAATTTATTCATGGGAATTTTTCCAGCAATTGTCACTCATCATCGCTTTCGCAAATGAAGATTTTCAAACAAACCATAACATTCTTGCTTTGAACATTGCTCGTCACTCATCACAATACAGATTTTGTTCTTTATCTATTTGAGATATTCTGCAATGCATTTTGCAAAACTTTGTGTTTTATTTTTATTTTCTTGCGTCCTGGCCGTTTCAGTGCGTACATAATTTAAATAGAGAGTAAATTAACTATAGCAAGTATTTGTGTAATCATAATTTTTTATAACAAAATAGACACATAGGCGGGACTCTTTCGAAGAAGATGACATTCGTCAAGATTCGGTAACTTCATCAATCACATGCGGTGGTCAATCCTTCAATCTGCGTCAGCTCGAGAGGGAACGGGCGTTGGAAATTGAGGAGTGTTTGGATATAAAATTCCTTGACGTTGTGGAAGAGCTCAGTAACTCCCGCAGAAAATCAGATAGGCGGCAAGTTAGGAATGAGCGGAGAATCAGAAGGATTCTGAGGAGGGAGGTAATTCCATATTTCATAATTAAATGTTTAAAAGCCCCAAAATTTCAGTTAAAAAAATGAATTAAAATCCAATATTTTTTAGTGCTCAGACGAGTGCACGTGGGACGCATTTGGTTTGGTATAAAAAATATATTCAAGATTTTTATCAAACCAAATATTTTTAAGGAAGATTTTAAATTTGGTTTATTTTCAGATTCCTGCCGAAAATACCGAGGTATCATCTATTTCTAGCAATGAAGCGAAAGAATTTTCTGAACTGTTTCCAGAAAAATCTCGAAAAGCAGTTACAACTGGAGTAGAATCTTGCCTCAACTCAACTTCATATCGTAAATTTTGTGTAACCATTAAACAGGGATGAGCATTGAGATTTTTTAGTCAAAATGGGATTCATTTGGTTTTGTGTTTTGATTTGAAGGCCATACAACAATAGACCATTCGTTCAGGTTGAGACGAGCGTGTGAAGAAAATAGCAGACTCGTAGAGTGCCTACAAAGAGCTGTGATGCTGGTTAGCTACATTTAATATTACAATCATTATGAAGTTAAGAGCATTCCATCACGAATTGTGTGTTTTTATGCATTTAATCAAGGCTTGCCGAGGCAGAGGTAGAAAAAGCAAGCCAAAGTCAACCACTGCAAGTTCAACTTCAACGACTTCTAAGCAAAGTGATGAGACCACTTCTGCAGCTCCAGAAACAAAAACTACATCTGAAGGTTCAAATAAGTTTTCAGAAGCTCATATTAGAAATGCTGGTGAAAATGCTAGGCATGAAGGAGAAGATGTTGATAATGTATATGGTTACAGTACAACTAAGCCATTAACCACCACAACACTTTAAGCAGTTTAGTGGGGTTTCGAAAAACCAATTATTTGTACGTTCACATATTTATGTAAAAAATCATCTAAAATTTTTTTTTAGGTTTAAAATTTGTATTAGTTTTTCATTATAATTGAGTAGCCATTATACTTGAGTGAATTGGATGAACGAAAAACTATTTGGTAAAGTTTGTAAATATTTGTTAACCTCTTCCCTATGATTTATCTTGTTCATGTCAGCTAAACTCCAAGGGTTGAATAAAGTTTGGCGGAAATTTCTTAAATTTTTATTGAGCAGTAGACATACATGAATTAAACTATTAAGGTTTAGGTGGACTTGCATCAAACAAGTTTGGAGGTTTCCCAATCGTAAAGATTATCATAGTTTTACTTACTTTCACGTATAAAACTAGTTATACAATGCTGTAACTACACCAAGTGATTTCAGGTACGAGTTCTATTCAGAGTGTAAATAAGCAGCACAAATTCATTAAATTTTTTATAGATTTTAGTGAAACATGAAATTCAAGTTCTTTTGCTTGCTTTGGAAGTATGTGTATTTTTACAGTAGAAAGTCTGTCCGAAATGCATTTTTTTGCATGCATAAATGGAATTATATGATCTATAATTAAATCTGACTACACGTATTTCATTTTAGACACCGTGCTGCTGTTCGCTTAAAAGCGAATATTGCCAGCTACATTTGGAATTTTAATTTTTCTACATTTTCCATCCCAAGTTTTTTTTAGCATTTATATTCAGAGTTGATATTGCACTCTTCATCCTCGTGGAATGCATGAACGATGTTTTAAGGAAGAAATTCACTATTTATTATACAAACTCAAACATTCGATGTCTAGCTGGCATCGTCATCAGAAGCCTTTGAAATGGCCCATTTTTTGCGTGAACAACGAATGCCACAAATTAAAATTTGGGGAAATAAGTCTTAGGGACCTACATATCTTTCTGCAGTGTCAGATTTTACATTGCGCTGCCTTGCTGAGTGTGAGAAACAAAATACGTATATTCCTATCCTGTTGAACGCACGTAGTTTACAAGCCCTTTCAAGAGAAAAAAAAATCATGAAAATATTATTTTTCTTTAGAGAGTTGAAATAAAAGTAACAGACACAAGCAGAGAAACCCACCGAATAACGTATTTTTACATTAACCTATGCTTCAAGGAAATTACCTGCGACTCAAGGTCAACAACGTACTTGTCATAATTTTTTTTAAATTTTCTAGTTTCTAAAAGAACACGTCTCTCTAAAAGAAAATGTGGTCTTATTTAAATGTATAAATATTTTATTTGCAACATAAAGTCGGACGTAGGCTTCTTCATTAAATATCTGCAGCGAACAAACAATGTATACAAATACTCGTCAGTGAGAAAAGAAAACTTAACTTTGAGCTTAGTGTTTAGTTACATTACTAAAGACAGGTAGATGGCTGGTGCAAATTGTTACTTACCGCATTTGTGAGATGGCTCTTCCAAATGGGTTCATGAATGTGGCTATGCACTCCGACTGGCTACAAGCGGCACATAATCAGTTGTAAATTTGCACATTGGTTAACATTGAATAATTCACATAAAATTTAAGTCTTTTCAAATTTAAAAATATGTAAATTTTAAAAGTTAAATCAAAATTTTAGTTCAAGAATCAGATATCTAAAAATACGTTGTTGTAAATCAATTTTAATTAAATAAACTGCATCATGCAATCTATAAGCACTAAATTTGGTAAAAATTGGTATTACTCCCAAGGTTTATTTGAAATCCATGTTCATATTTCTTTGTAGCATTCTAAACTAATCATGCAATCACTGACTGAGTGTTTTAGACTCAGTTTGAAATCAATATTAAGATATTAAGCTACAAAAAATCCCTTCACTATTAATCAGAGAGTTTTAAAGAAAAAACATTTGAATGCAAAGTTTTTTCCTCAATAACTCGACCGCCTTGCTCGGAAGCCACAACTAGACTACTTTAAATAATGGAGCTCGCTTTTAAATTCTAAATAAACCGTAAGTGTACGAAGATACACAAGCAATGAAATTGTAATTTGCGAGTGAAACTACCTTGATTTAACATGAAAAATAACTTTTAGATACTGAGTTTTAACTAAACCAATTGATTTTTTGAATTTTCGCGCGAAATTTTTTTAAATTTGCGTTGAATTTAAAATCTAATATTGCCGGTTCATTCACCATCAAAAATAACCTTTAGATACTGAGTTTGAACTAAATCAAAAGATTTTTGTAATTTTCTGCGCGAAAAGTTTCGAAACTTGCCTTGAATTTAAAATCTAATATGACCACTTGATTCAGCATTAAAAATAACCTTTAGATACTGAATTTCAACTAAATCGATTGATTTTTTAAATTTCGCGCGTTATGACATGACACTTACGCGTACGCAAACTCCCGAATGACCAAATTTTCATCCTTAAGAAGCAATTTCATTGCTTAATAAAACATTTTTGTTTCAACAAAATAAAACGAATAAAAGATGCAAGTAGCGTTCTGATTTGCTATCTGCATGCCATAATAACAAAATGAAAATGATAGGCTTTGGTTTTCTTCCATATTTTGCAACGGAAACAAAAAGTCGTAAAAGCATTATCTTAACAAAGTTTAATTACATTTATTTATACATCGAAAAATCCGGTTTTTGATACACATTATATGTAACACTCAATGCGAGAAGTTGAGTGCTTCTTGATTCAAGATAAAAATGTTACGTACCTTTTCACTGGTATGACCAATGCCAACTGCCTATTTTTGCAGTAGCCAACATACTTTTGCACTCTGCATACTCATCAGTAGCATTATATTTTTTTGTATAAAACAACTGATATGGTTGGAGGTCTGTTTCACATAATAAAAGCACACCAACCGACCAATGTATTGAAAATCAGGAAGTTGAAAAATTTATAAGTTCAACCTGTGTATTATTTCAACGTAAACTACCTGACATTTCTTATTCCCAAATCGATTTATTTCCAAGGATTTTTTCTTTTAAAATTCCATCCTTCCAGGTATACTGCTCGTATATTTTTGCATGCTATTTTATTCCTTTATTGGGGTTTTGTAAACTGACAGTTTCAAATAATAATCAATATGAGAATAAAAGTCAACTGCCACAAGCTACCAGACTGGTTTAAATAAATTAGTTCTAATCCAATCTTCCAATTGGAAAGTCATGATGGCTCTTACAAAGGGAGCTTTGAATATCCACTTCATCCTCCAAAAGTTGATACCCCCACCATACCTGATTGAACCCTTAACCCAAGCCCTTACAGAAAATCCTTACCGAAAATCGGAATACAAAAACGGACTAAGAAACATTATGGTATCTAGCATACTCTACCATGGAATATTTGCTTTTTTTCGTCTCCTTTGGCTTTTCCATCTTCCGAATGGCCGTGTAGATATAATTGAAAAATTTGTGTATATGGTCATCCTCTCACTTTGTACCATCGCATTCTCTGCATATTGGGTGTTAGAACATCACCAAAAAGATATTACGTTTCAGCTGGAGCAGAGATTTAAGCTTGTGAAAGTGCGTGAATCCTTCGAAACAAAATTGTGGGAAAGGCCATTGCTGGAGCTCTTTATGTACGGATTTAGCTTTATTTTCAGTGCTTTTCCGATACTTGTATTTGGTTATCCTTACACTGTTGATTATCATCCTGTTCATGTTGTCTACACGTCCTTGGTTGAATCTCCTTTTACATCCATTTACGTAAAATATTTTGTAAAATTTGTTGCCAGCCTGATTTATTCGGGAACGACTTTATACGGTGCCGGAATTTGTTTGACAATCATGCTATTTGCCATAATAGATATGGAAGGTATGATGCAGCTTTGTGTGAAACTTTATATTTCTCACTATTCACATAAAAAACAACAAAAAAATGATCCAAAACAAAATTTATTTGTGAAAGAGGCAATGTGTGGTCATCTAAAATTTCAAAGTTGCCTCCGACTCTTTAAAATTATCCATATTTTTATTGGAATCACAAACACTATTATGCAAACTTTCATGGGGATCCTTGCGTTCATGGGCATCTTGTTGGGAATTGGAAGCTCTTATGGTACTATAAAAATGTATGATAGTTTGCCAACAATATCCTATCTTGCTTGTCCTTTCATGTTGTGCGTGTGCATTATCTATGACTTCCTTCACATTACGTTGGCTGCCATTCCAAACAGAGAAGGGCAAATGTTTGTACAATTTTGGAAACAATTTTCTTTCCGGAAAAGAGAACGAAGGGAATTAAGAGCTTGTCCTAAGATTGGGTATGCGATCGGGCCTATGCGACGCGTAAGGGAATTTACGGCTTTTGTCATTGCAGATTGTATTTTTAATTGGGCGGCCGCTGGTGCACTAATCAAAACAACTACTTTGAGCGAATCCTAACGTGAAACCCAAATTTTGAAGAGGATTTCAAAGTTATGCCCCTTTTTTATAAAATCCAACAGTTGTAATCGAATGTTCGTATAATTGATTAAAAAATTGATTAAATTTTGCTTTTATTACTTTATAACATAGATGCATAACTCAAAGTTGAAATATTATTCTCCATATCAATTACAGTCTTAAAATTCTATCTCGATGATAAAACTTGGCATTCAATTCTTTCTTAACGTACTTTATGATTTTGTAAGGTACTCCCCAGTCACTAATTATTCATAATATTTAAACAAAGTTGACTTTTACCTTCCTGTTACCCTAGTAAATTTAGTTACACCAAATCCATCCATTACATTTCATACTTGAACTTAACTCAAAGTATGCATAAAAATTAACATAAGCATTTCATTTTATGTTATTGTAGGGCAAAAGAGCTTGAATAGTTATCTAAAAAAAATGGTCTTACCAGCTTAAATATTCTTTCTTTCCTTCTTATTGCTGCATGTTTTTTTCTCATGGAAAGCTAGTCTCTTGAAGTGGTTCTTCAATACTACTTAAAAAAGCCATGAGACTACGTCTCTCTCGCTGTAAAGCCCTTCCCCACCAAAAGATAGTTTGGATGAGGGAAACTGAGATGACTTGGAGAGCAATTTCCAACCTGCAAGTGATACCCCAGAAATGACTGATTCCCGTCATCTTGTTCAAGATGTACATAGTTGACATGATAAAATGTACAGTTGTCCAAATGCCCAAGCAACGTAAGTCAACCGGTAACTGTATCATAAAAAAAGTTGTAGGATTATTGATATTTATTTGATGAAAATTCTATTATCCGTCAGTTGTTATTAAAAAGTCAAAGTTTCTAACCTTGCGTCTACCAACGTGGTACAAAGGGAACATTTCCCAAAGAAGGACCTCCAAAAGAAGAAGCGTATCCATCCATTTATGAGGAATGTTTAATTCTGTTTGTCAATAATAAGGTAATTTAAATTAATTCAAGAATTTAAACCCAAAAATTAAAAAAATCCTACCTTTAATCTCTTTCCCAACTACAATTTTTGTACCTTGGCAATTTCCCATCCATTTTGAATAGGTCGTATTAACTGCAGAGTATCCATTGGGAACAAGTACACCGAATCCTCTGAACGAAGTGAAAATCATGACGACAATGTAGACAGTTTTTAATCTGCTTATTTCCGATACAGTAAGCATTTTTCTTGGTTTGTTAACTCACACTGTTAGATAATATAGAATGGTGAGACTATTTAATGATATGAAAAATTTTAGCGGAAAGAAGCAACTCCAAGTGGATCAAGAGTAATATCTTTGACACCAGATATTCTAAAGCTGAAGGAATATTTAAACTTTTGGAAAAAGTATAAGAAAACGTGGAAGATATTAGGTGTATACTTCGTGAGAAGTTGAGCCCAACAATGAAAGTAATGATGAGCAGGAAGGAAATGAGACGATGAGTTTACTTAGCAACAAGTGCGTCATAAAAAAATTATTTGGTGAAAGCTGGATGGCTCCTGAAACAGAAAGTGGGAGGAGCAAGCACGAAAAAAAGTGCCGTTCCAATCTAGAATATGTATATAGTCGAAGGGTTGATGGATTTTAATTTTGGTAAGACTGAGAATATATTTGAATTTATATTAAGCCCCCGGATTTCATAGGTTTATTTAGGCTACAGTACTTGGCATCAAGCAAACAAACCTGATTTCAGGCACAAAGATGAAACTAATAAGAAATGTTTTGCAACCGTTGCAAAAAGCAAGGAATATTTCAAATTTAAACGGATCACGCATGATGGTATTTGCTCTCACCATAAAATATAGTTAAGAGTGGATCAAATAGAATAAGTGTTTATTTGCTACGTGCCATCTCTAACTTTTAAGCCGGACATTTTCTGTGATTGCAAAAAGATTGAAGTGTAAATTGTCGAAACAGGATGCGACATTATCCTAGTTTTAGAATTATGAATAAAACATTTTAATTGAGCCCACGCAGGCAATACTCCAATTGAGATTTTCAGAGTAGTTTCTAGCATAAATACATCTGGAACTAGACCAATAAGTATGTATTTATTCTCATCAATCTTCATCGCTATCTTAAACACTTAAAGCTTGCTAACAACAGAGTGATGATACTATACACGTCAAATATAGACTCTGTCCTATTTTGATAAATCATACGATACTTTTTCAATTAATAAGTCATTGTACCTATAATTAATGTTCTATAGAAAACCTACTTTTTAAATTTGAAACAATGCTTGCTACTACAATAATTGATTGAAAACGATAGAAAAAAATAAAACATTTGATAAAGAGGTTAATTACTCCATTATTTTCAGAGAAATTAACCTAGATTTAATGATCCCATTGATTAAATAATTTATTGATATGGGTACAGTATTAACATCAACCACTTCTGTCAAGCATTTCACCATATGTGTCTTAAAGTTATACAAAAAATCCCACTTCAAAAAATAACAGCCTGGAATTATTCTTCATCAAAATCATGGACCGTTCAGCAGTCACAAAACTTAGCATTGCAAGGTGCTTAGTCATCTACTTAGGCTCTCTGCTTTTGGTAAGAAATAATAAATACTTATTGCTATTGCCACTATCTTTCTTTTCTAAAACAAACCTGAATGCTTATGTTATTTGAGTTTGTTTTTTAGGTAGCTTACATAGCTTTCATGGAAATTTCTTTGTACACATTCTTCTCTTACTTTACCGTTGGCGCCTGCTCAGAAATTTTCCAGCAGGAAAACATAATTGTGCGGATTGACGCTAATCCCTGTACATTGTGGAATGTAACGGAAATTCTCAAAGTTATGAAACCAATAGGTAGTATTTAAAAACGAAACATGAAAACATCAATCGCCTTTAATAAATATAAAGCATCTCAATCTATACCAGTATTATTAACATTCCACATTAGGCTACGCGAGGGCGTGGAAATTGCACATTGGATCTGATTTCTATTTTCTATCTGCACTGGGATTGTTTTTTGTACAACTTGGGATTTCAACAAGACTCGTTTGTGCGATTGCGCCGGTAGGATATATTTAATATCATATTGCGCACTATTTATCATACACATTGTGGTAAGATTTTTGAAAATTCTGTAATTGTTTTATTCTTTGCAATAATAGGAAATCGGCGCAAGGCAAGCAATCAAACATGCAAAGGCTTACATGGACGTACAAATAATATTTCTTATTGTGGAGGCTATTTTATTAGCAGTTTTATTATGTCTACTATGTATAAATGCTAATTTCTTCGAGGCCATTTTAATTCTTGTGATTACAGTGTTCTTACATCTGGCCCACGTGTTTGTCGTTTGGAGGTTTGTAGAAAAACTACAAAAAATTGGAAACCATGGTCAAAGAAGGGTTCCCGATGATGAGATAGAATTAAGGGTTATGAGCTCCTCATAAATATGTTGTTTGTTACAAATAAAGTCATTGATTACGCTGATTTTGTTTTCATTATTTAATGTCTTGGGTTTAAGCTAAACAGAAATTTTGAAAGGGACAAATCAATGAAATGGAACCGTGACGGTAACAAATGTATTGGTAAAAATATCACCTTTTGTAGATTCCTGAACGCTACTCTCTGCAAATTGATTTATGGAGAATTTTACAATGTGTAGGAAACCTAAATTTATTGTATAGTAAGTTAAAATACTACACAATAAATTCTACCATCATACATGTTTCTCATTGAAGTTTCCAATCGAAAAGAAAAATAGCTTTCGGCTGCATTCAAACTTAAATGTTTTCCTTGTTTTCCTGCAAGCATCCAAATAGCTTTGTGGTAGCTGAAAGTTACGGTCCCTAAATTAATGCTGTTGGACCTTTCGCTACTCCTAATTTAATGCTTGAACTAATATGAATTATGCTTTTAGCAATAATCCGAATTTGTATGACGCAACAAAATATGAGAATCAAATTTACGCAGCATAATACCAGTAATAATTATATAGAAAAGACAAAAGGTTTGCTAGTAAAATATAATAATAACGCGTACGTAGTTTATTTTCCACAAAAGCATGTAGACATCTTTCATGTTATATCCTCGTAGTTATCAATAATGTTATATCATCGTAGTATTCAATTATGTTAAAACATCGTAGTTATCATTCATGGTATTTCATCGTAGTTATTTCATCGAAGCATAATATCTAGAAACTAGGAATTTTAACTAGCCCGAGATTCATATATCTCAGTTATTTAAACTATCTAGTAAACTAGGAATATACTAGCCGAAGGAATATTACCGATTGCAATCGTTAATAAAATCTGGTGCTGGGAAAAACTCATCCAGCACAAGAATCGTTGAAAAATTGGAGTCGCGTTGAAGTTTGTTAAAAACTAGCATTAAAATTATTTCAAGCAGAGATTCATTTATCTCTGTGGGTAAAATAATATAAAGTAAAATACGAAGCGAAATATATGGTTTGGTCTTGGGCTTCTATTACGAAGCCTCACGGCTACCATGCCCAAGCCAAGCGAAGAATAATATGTTACGCAATATGATCCCACCGAAGAATTCCCAATTGTAGCTTCCGCCCATAGTGTCACCGCTTTACGGCTTGTTTTGACACGTAGGGTTAGGATATTCCCCATCGAAGGTGGCGTTAGCTAGTCGACTTGCCTTTGGCAGTTTCGACATCGCCATGAAATGAAGAACCCCCCCAGTTGCCATTTATGCACACACATCATTCATCATCATCATCATAAAAAATAAACTTAAATTTAGCTACTGGCTAATTTTGAGGTGGTGGAGGTGATGATGCACAGTAGCAGAAACGTGAGGTGGATGACAAACGGTTAACGGGTCACTTAAGGTGTGAGCCAAGATTCGGAAGTGGTGTGAGACACGACGACAGTTTCCTCATCATCATTCATGAGTTGGTGGAGGTAGACTTTTGCCCTGATGCAGGGTGGCTGAAGAAAAAGAAGAACGGAAAAGGCAAAAATAAATATGTGCTTAAACAGCAATTTCCCTACAACAATTTTCCCCTAAAATATTATATTATTTGTGGTGTTGCTTACCACATAATGTGCCACGAAATACTCCGTTCACATCGTTGAAACGGAGGAGATTCCCTTCAGTTGGAAACTGGAGGAGAAAAGGAAGAAGAACAAATCAGCACCAAAGTTGTGACTTGTTCACAACCACAAAAACTTATGCACAAAAAATAATGTAAGGTGGGTTGAGGTGGCTTACCCAAAAAGTCTCCTCAAGAGATGCAGCAGAGCAGATCCAAAAGGATGACCAAACCAAAAGACAGAAAAAACAATACTGTCGGTTTGAAGGACAAATGCTCTGATGGAAGACTCTCTCAAGTGCATGCATGCTTTTGGCTTTAGCTTCTTTATGCAATTACAGGCAATTGGATGTAGAGGATGGGATGAATGACTTTTCCAAAAGTATGACATTGGGGATTAAAGTGTGTGTATTAATGTGTACCTGACTGTTGAGCAGTCAGGCACATTTATTAACAAAAATGTTCAATGCCCTTTTCCCCAATCTTTATCTTATCTCATTAGCATTAAAAATGCGCTTGTAGCTACTTGCTTGCTTCCCTAACCATTGCATTTCTTTTAGGCCTTGTGTAAGTAGTTGGATTCCTACCTTCAGCTTGAGCTGAAAAGGAAAAGGACCCAATCTACCTAAATCTCGGATATGCAAATGAACACTTGTGGACACAAGATGTACCCGAAGTGCAACCAATGCCAAATGCCATAAGCATACGTGCTAAATGGTATGCATATTGGTTTCAGTCACCACAGCTTGCATAAAAGAAATGCATCAAAAAGTTCTTCTGAAATATAATAACACATTGGCAAAAACTACCTGGTATACACCATGAAACAATTATTATCATAGAATTCCCATGTTTTTTCCTCATTTGCAAAATGAAGGTGATTCTTCTTTCAACCAAGCTAGTTTTATATCAAGTATGAATTATATAGTGTGTAAAAAGTACCCAAAGTAAACCATTGCACTGCTTCTGGGTCGTGTGAGAAGAGTTTTCAAATCTCGTTTTCTGTCGTACTGACAATGAACAAATAAATTATTCAAGCAAACCTTTATAAATATGTGGGAATGATTAGACGAAAAATACTTGCATTTCTGGTCTGGACTACCTGTTAATAATGTAAGCAAAGCAAATGTCCGAGCCGAAGGAGGAAAATGTTTTACAAATGCTAAGGTTAAATGGGCTCGTGGGATAACTGACACCGTTTTATCAACAAATAACACGGTATGCAAATAATATGACGCAAACACTCGCAAATATTTTTTTGACTAATTTTCCTCATTGCTGAATTCCGCAAAAGTGTTTACGTGTATCAATTATTTGAACCAGAAATTAAAATGAAAAGATTGGCAGGTTGAGACCGGTTTTGATAATATAATATGATGAATATTTTGGCTAAAACTACTCGCGAAGCTTCTTAAATCGGTATGTGCAAATGCATCATCACCTTGATCAAAAATTTTCCCACACCTATGCTTATTCTTGGAAGCTGTATCCTTCCATTTTTAATTCTATTACACAGATCTTGAAATGTCGAAGCTTTGTGCTCTCCTCTCGTAATACACCACAAACATTCTCGTAAAAATTCTTGATGACATCAAGACAACTAACTACATTTTAATTCAGTACTCAGTTGAAGCTTTCCTTAAAAAGTCAAACCCCGGGTTTAACGTTCTCCAGATAGATCACGAGAGCATACTATACCTCCATTTATCAAACCCACTTTGCTTTACGAACAGAAACTGTACCTAAAAGTAAATAAGCATGATGCATAAGTTCTGGATTTGCTTGATATTATTATGTTTTGCCATTAACATCGTCCTTACTACGGAACCCAAGAAATATGACGATTTGACTATAACACTGAAAGACGCCGCAACTTTGCATAAAGTAAGTATTTATACATGTAGATTAAATTCTTTCAGCATTTTTTTGGTGGTGACCGTTAAGTTATCACGTCGTTAAAACGTTTTTAAAATGTAAAAACATTATTCTTTTGCAATAATTAATTTTCTAAATTCCTTTCATGTTCCTAATAAAAGTTTAGGAACAAAGTGACCCCAATGTTAACGGAAAACTACATGAAAACAGATTTTTACCTCCTTCGATGGCTACGATGTGACTAAATTTATTTATATAATTACTAACAACTTCAAACATCAATGAAAAGTATGTAATAATATATTTTATTACGGTTTTTAATTATTGTTATTCTAGCGACGGATTTTGATGTGTCGCTAGCGGAGACCATGTTAGCGAAGGTAAAAGGAATATGTCTTAATTGTTTTACCAAGAGTTTCCTTTTTCAATCTAAATATTAGCGATCTCTTTTTATTTTTTAAAGAATTTACAGTGGAGAAAACAAAACAAAATGGATTCAATTAATTTGGAAGAGTTTCATGACATGAAAAGGGATTTTCCAACTTCCCTTGATACAACTGATAAAGAGGGCCGTCCAAGTATGAACTCAATTGGATTTCACTCTTATTTAATTCGTTCGTTGTGTAACACAATGTTTGAAAAATGTTCAAATTTCAAGCTTTTGTTATTAGTCTACTAATTTCTTCAGGAAAATAAAATTGAAAGTTTAAAAATTATTTTGTAGTCGGTACACTAGACATGCAACACTGGAATATAAGAAATGCCATCGTGACAGGTCGTGGGGAAAGGCTTCTTCGCTATATCAGCATGCTAATGGAAAATGTAACAAATGAAGTCATTGAAAGACAGAAACTGGGAATGAATGTGACACAATGGATAGTTGTCATGAATGCTGACGGTTTGAATATGATCACTCATGGTTGCCCTGCGTGTAAGTTTTATAATAATATTTTTTTGTGGAAAGTTCCCTTTTAATTTTGTGCTAGCAAATGTCTGTCCATCTTTTAAAAAAGGTATTAGAATATGGCTACAGTTTATGCACATATTGGATAACTACTATCCAGGATGGATGAACGAATTTATTGCAATTGAAGGTATAAACAAGGTAGAGGAGGTTGGGTGGTCATAAGCCACTGATTAAAAATTATTGAGAATTTTATTTTCTTTAAAAAAATGTTTAAAAATTTAATTTTTATTTTTAGCTTCACCTGCTATCTACACCCTTATTGATATTATGCGACCCTTTTTATCATCTTACACTAGGGAAAGAATGCGGATTTTTGGAAATCGCAAATGGATGACGTACTTAGATTCCAAAATCAGTCGAGATCAAAGAAGAGAACTTTATGGAGGTTCCAAGCCATAATTTAAAAAAAAATAATGTCCGATATATCCCCAATCACAAACAAACACATTATTAATATTAGTGATTTTTTTACTTATATAAGATTAGTTTTTCAATTTGTGAAGAAGGCTCAAATACTTTTAAATGAAGCTCAATGTAAATTTCTAGCATATACATATATTATTACATATTTTTGTAAAGTATCTTTTTAAAGTCAAGCGTCACTGAACAAAAAAAATTAATTTGCATAAAATAATCTAATCAAATGGTGAGGCTTTGGAAGATGTAAGTGATGATGACGATGACGATGAATTGCAGGTTTTTGGTTGCATAACTAGCTAAAATTCATTCTTGGAAATTAACAAATCATTTATGAAGGTGCATACAATACATACATAATGTTGAATATGCAGCGTCACCTTCTCCAAATGCATGATGACGTTGGTGAGATGATATTTGCTACTTTGTATCCATTTTTTGCTGCAATTCCATGAATTTGAGACGAATTTTTTCACGTCATGGAATATTGCTAAACTCTCTTCATCTTAAGTGTCTCAAAGATGGAATAAAAGAAAAGGCAAGTATACATATTATTTCATTTAAAAGCAGACGGCAGCCTCGCACTTGCTCACTATCTCGCACTTGGTTTGTAGTTTTAGAAATGTATTTCAAAATTAGTTCCCTTCTCTTTCTCTTCTTGATATTAAATGGTGCTTCCGTAAGTCAAAAATATGTTACCCATTTTATTTATTGCTAAAGGGTGTAATTTAATTTTAAAAAACTTGTAGGCAAGAAAGCATCGTGACAAAAGTGATAGTAGCAGCTCGTCTTCCGAAGAGGATGATTCGCACTCTCAAGAAAAATCGATATCAACACGAGGACGATCTATGATGTGTGCTGGTCAACCTTTCAATTTGCTGCTGTTCAAGGAAATGGATTCAAAGATTGAGGAATGTTTAGAAAATAAGCTGGACGAGACAATTGAAGCTTTCAAAAATTCCAGACGAAAATCAACAAGGAGGTTGGCAAACAATGAGAGAAAACTGAAGAAAATGTTGAATCGGGAGGTAGTAATGAAGAGGAATAAAGTGCGTTTTATTTCTAAACCAAATTCCTACGATTAAATGCAAATCTTTTAATATTTTTATATTTAGTGCTCTTCTGAATGCAAATGGCAAGCGTTTGGATTGGTAAGAGATGATATTAACCCATAATAAATTCAAAAAGACTTTATAACACATGACTACCATTTTTGTGTAGATATCAAATGATATGGGCGAGGGTGGGACGGAAGAATTTTCCAAGTTATTTCCTGAAGGAGCTCAAGAAGCAGTCAAAACTGGGGTGGAAACATGTTTAAAAGTTCCAGCGACGCCAAAAAGGCGAAATTCTAGGATGAGGGGTATGTGTCAGGATAAAAAGAAATTGGAGGATTGTTTCGAGCGAGCAGTAATACAGGTTGGTTTTTTGGGAAGAAAATGCATCTAAAATTCTTCATTTCGGATGAGATTAATGTATTGGTTTGAAATTAAAGGGTTGCAAAAGTAAACCAAGTGGCAGAAGGCAGGAAAAAATGCCAACGAGCACAAAACCCATCACAACTACTACAAAAATGCCTGGTGATGGGTCTTCCTGCATTCCTTGTAGTGGTAATAATAATCCCAAACCAACGGCAACCCCACCTACGTCACCATCATCATCAACCGTTAAAACAACGACAATCCAAGTTGAGGATGAAGAGGACGATGATGCTGATGGTGGAGAGGATTATGATGACAAGGGGCAAAAGGAGAATAAACCTTGTTCAAGATCAACTCCAATCAAGTCCTCATCCACCACAACTAGTACTTCTCCAACTGCTGCAAGCACTACTACTACAAAAATGACTTCCCCCACTTCAACAACTACGCCTTCATCAACTACCACCACTTCTACAACGCCATCGTCAACTACCACCACTTCAGCTACTACACCTTCATCAACTACAACATCTTCTTCGTCAACAACCACCACCACGGAATTGCCAACGACAGTTTCTTCAACAAAATCTACTCCAGTTTCAGATCCTCCTGCTCGTCTCAAAGCAGAAGGAGTGAAAGGCTGAAGATTACTTTTTTGATTGTGATCAACTACAAATTTTTAGACTAATAAACACTCCCGATCTATAAAAACAATTAATGCCAACACCATGACTTAACAAGTAGTTAATAAATTGAATGAAAAAATATTAATGATATTTATTTGCATTAATTTATTCATTACAACTTCAATTCTTTAATTTTTTGCTTTTAGCTCAATGCTCAGCTTATTTATTGCAATCCAATATTTTGAATTTATAATTCTTGCAATCATGAAATTTCAAAATTATTCATGAAGTTTCATTATTATACATGCCTTTGTTTTTTGGTTTACATTAGTTCTATAAATATTTCTGAAACGAGTTTGTTTGCAACAGTACAATTTCCGTTGTGAAGAGAAAGCTGACAATAGAAAGAAAAAAGTTTTTTGTGATGACAAGCGAGTCAAACAGACGAATACCTGGTGGAGTGCTTTGCATAAAACTAAAGTAAACACGTCCGAAAAAGCCCATCCCAACAAACAAATCTTTTCTGTCACGCATAAGATTATAATCAAAAGAGGATGATAGGAGATGATGTCAGACCACTGGGAAAAACTGTACCGGTAATAAAGCTCTAGAGTCGAGTTTACCTTCACTTTAAAATAAATTTCCATCATGTATAAAACCAGATGAATTACGCAGTGTGAAAAAATAAATATCATACCTGATGTCATAATATGGACGTCAAGCATGAATGCTTCAACACAGCCCAAAGTAAAGCATACAATCGTTACAATCCTGCAAAATCTGGGGAATTTTTTGGTAAATTTATTTGATGATGGAAATTTCTTATTAAACTCCCGAAATTTTAGAACTACAACTCCAAATCGTTCCGATCCACCAAACAGCATGTACGTGTACCTATAGATGTGTGTACTCACTCATAAAATAAACCATAACTTCTTCATAATTGAACATTTGTTGTAAAAATTTCGTACACAAGTAGAATCGTAAGCAAGTATCCAGGGGTTTGTAGAGCCCACAATTTTTGTGAAATAGATAGTGAAGTAGCTTGGAATTTTATGTAATGAATACGAAAATTCAGAGCTGAAGTAACAAACAGAAAGCCTATTAATATTCCTGGTAGTATTGAAGCTGTAGATACCCTAAAAATGGATAATTACTGTTAAAATGTTAGAATTAAAACAAAGTGTGTACTTTGTAATAGGAGGGGTTGGGTGTTATCAAAAGAAAATGAAATGAAATCTACTAATGTCCATCTCCCCTTGTATTATAATAGAAAATAATGCGCATGGATCAGAGAAAATGAGATGAGCGTATTTAATACATCGATAAGTTATATTTTAACTCAAAGTAATTTATTTAACGAACTCGACGATACTCGAAGACGCTAGCGCTAGGTTCGAAAAAAACAATATGCCTCCGGATACACTCACTCCGAACTTTGGTTCGGAAATACTTATCCGGAGAGCGTTATTTATTATTTAATTACCCGCTGTGACGAAAAATCCTCCACCTTGTCATCTACACGATTGTGCAGGGAGACTGGTTTGGAGGTAACCAACAATTAACCTCAGGCCCTGTGGCTCCCACGATTGTGGGAGGTCGGTGCTGAGCCCCTCACTTTACCTTATAACTATATATATATATTTATGTTTTTATTTTTACGGTTGTTGTGGTAGTGGTGGTGGTAAAGGTGAAAAGGGCACAGGACTCCTGGGTGGTGGTTGCTCTCCAACGAGGATGACCTCTATGACAGGTGGTAAATGGGGATGACCCGATACAGGAAAATATTATGTAAAATATACAGGAAAATACACCAGAAATACACCAGGCAAGCGGAAGGACTTCCGCAACAATACCAAAAGGTACCCTTGTGTCTAATCTTAACTTAATCTTAACTCAACTGACGACTTTGAAAACCTACGGATTTATGAAGCTCGTTAGTACACACTTAATTTCCTCTGACCTTTCCTTTACCACTTATTACATGACTTGTAATTGACAATGTTCATTACCTGTTTGATTTCCAGAAAACCTCTTAATAGCTAAAAATATAAATCCAAACTAAAACTAGACGAAAAGTAAAACTTGACTTGACAATGAGAGCACAAAAACAGAACTGAAAGATGGAGAAGTTTTATCTCAAGTTGAAAGCGTCTTCTTCTCGCTTTCCGCACCTGCTTCCACCCTCTCGAGCTTCAGCATTGACGGGCGATACTCTTGCTTCAAAGCATCGGCTTCTGTCCTATACATGTACATAAGTTGTGTGGATGCCAGCATGAAATCCACTACAGGGGCCAATGCATGTGTTTTGTGCATTTACTCTTGAACCCCCTTGAGTAGCTATAGGTTTATGAGCCTATTCTACACTACCGTATATACCGTTCCACAACACTTATGTGTGAATTATAAACGGTACAAAAAACTGACCGTTTGAATAACACATCCTGGATAACAAAGTTACTTGATACGATTAAAAAAATTCGACCAATAAAGTGGATGCGGCGGATGCCAGTGATATATGAACAAGTGGCATGATTTCCTGTTTTACCACGACTTTCCATTACGATCAGAACAACGACATATTCAATTCTAAAAAATTTCAATTAAATTTTTAAATTCGTTTTATAAAAAAATTGAAACATAATATGCATCTGTATCACCAATAAACTGCTAGTAAGTAGGCCAGAGACGTAGCTGAAGAAGGCGTTGAGTGATCACCTCCAAACCCCTTCCTCCCATGTCCACAAAATCCCCTCCATGATGTTCTCTAAACCCACCTCCGCGATACTCTCTCAACGTATTAAAAGCATTACTTGTGCAATAACCATTCCGGATTTTATGCACAAGCTTTATGCTTTATGTACATTCATGCACTATGCATTTGCTATGCTTTGCTATGTGAAGCATGCCATTATGTATATGTTTCAACCAAATCGATGAGTTTCTGAACTTTCGAGCCTGTAACTTTCGAACCGTTTGACCGATTTGTTTGAAAAGTATTCCCAGAGGTCCTCTTTAGTAGTGCTACCTGTGTACCAAATTTGGTCCAAATCGGTCAATGTATGTGACCAGGAGAGTGCGCACGGACAGACGGACGGACGGACAGTTTTAGTAAAACCATTACTTCACTGAATGCTTTCGCTTCAGCTACGTAATAAACAGCTCAAAAAGACTAAAGATGAGTGAATATGGTTTTACGCCACAAAAATGCCACTTTTATAGTGGAGTGCCGACCTATTTTAATACAGAACTACCTATCAACTATTGTTTGCTCAAATGCCATACCAAAAAGGAAAAAAACACGCATATTCGTGACTCTTGTTGTTGTTTCTGAGGTTGTTTTCAAGTTATTTTACTGCTTTTGTACCAGTTGTTGATTCATACAAATTGTGTGAAATTATTACGAAATAGAAAAGCAGCCAAGAAGGTGATGTTACATCATAATGATTACCTGATTCCAGCTCGGATAAATTTTTACCGTGTATACGAAGCCAAAATGGGTACGAGGTTGTATGAGTCAAGGTCATATTGTTTCTTAAGCTTATTCGCCTCAAAAAAGTGTATAAATTTGAACTGGTTTTGTTCACGTAAATAAACACGGCTGAAATTTTTCACGGTTGGAGGCTCCATCGCTAGCTTCTCAGATGGTAATTGTCGCTTTTTTTCAGGATCGACAAACATGTTTCACGACGTCTTTATATTGACTGTATAGTATTACTATCTTAAAGGCAATCCAAAAACAACTCGAAATCCAAATTTTCAGCTTCCCATATGAAGCCGCCTTTGGGTGACGCCCAATTAAAAGTGTGAAATGGACTGTTTACTCATCTGTCCATATTTCCTAACGTTTTGTACTTAGAGACCTAATTTCTTTTGCATTTGGTGGGCAAACCAAATACCCAGATAGGGAAGTTTTATTTTTCCCCTACTTCATTGGACACTCAAGAAAATGACGGGTTTCTGATTCAGTCATGGAAGTCGAGATCTTCAGAGATCCATTGCTTCAAAACGGTGATAGGTATCGGGATTCCAAAACCGGTTAGTTGTTCAAGAAAGACAGTAGATGAAACTGTGACAAAAGCAGCTCTCTGCGCCCACTACATTTTGGTGTCACAAAATACCATGTTAGGATAGGCCCCTGTATCTCCAAAGCCCTACGTGTTTCAGAATTTTTGACGCCGGATTCGGATTTTAGGTCGCTTTTTTGATATAGGGTCATTGAAATAACCAACTATTTTTACACCTATCAGAGCCCTACGCAACCATTTTAGAATGTTCCACAATATCCACCTAGCGTTTCCTTAACATTTACTTCCTAAAATATTCTAAACAATAATATGTTCCATTTATGTTTGAAACATATTACGCATATTTATACCCATTCATACATACAGCTGTATTTAATTTATTTATTGGCTTACTCATACTTTCCTGTAAATTGGAATCTAATTGGATCTGGGTTTCGTAGGGGGGTAATAAAAATTCTATGGTCATTTATAATAATCTAGAATAGAGAAATACATGCTGGGTGAATAGAGTCTTACAGGAATTCATGAAAGCCACAATATCCCCCATCGAATGTTGTTACATTTCAGAAGTTTATATTATATTAATGATGAAGTTCTTTAACAACTATGACATTATTACACGTTTTCACAATTTTCACATATGCACAGTTTTGAACATTTTCACAATGTTTCACATGTAAACAGTTTCGAACATTTTCACAATTTTTCATATTCTTTAAAGTCTCCACACGTACACAGTTTTGAACATTTTCACAATTTATCACATTTACACAGTTTTGAACATTTTCACTATTTTTCACATTTACACAGTTTTTAACATTTTCACAATTTTTCACATTCACTTAATTTCCACATGTATTCAATTTTTATACATTTTCACAATTTTTAAACTTTCACACATTTTTTTTTCATGGCAGGTGAGAGTAAAAATGTTATACATTTCTTCTTTCTTCAAACCTTGTATTACATTTTTACTCTCACGATCGCCACATTTGTTTGTTTATAATCTTTTTTCCAGCATTAATTCTTCTCCCTTTGTATTAAATGCACTTCGAAATACTTTATTCAATGACCCTTTTTGTTTCAAACTTCATGGTATTTTAGCTGTACATCATTCCAAACATCACACAATATTTCAGTTTCCTCAACTTCTCCAATGTTCTCCAGTCCTTCAAACTATTTCATAAACTTACAAACCAGTTTCCAACTTTAATATACTTCACAGCGGATTAAGGGCATTTGGACTCCATATGAAATTAGTATTTGTAGGGCTATACAAATACTAATACATTGGGGGATATGTCCGTATTTCATTCGCTTTCATCTCACAAAAGACTTTGGGTGTGTGCATGTATTATATACTTTAAATTAAATTTACTTTATAGCTCAATACACTTTGTCGTACTTAATAATTAGTTCATTGCACTGATTTCATACTTATCGCAATTTGCATAGCATGAAGTGATTTATTCCAAAACATAACAATTGTTTTATACTAAGTGTTTCACAAAATGTAGAACTACCTATAGTTTTATTACCATTTCATGAGGGTTCGTGACGTGCTGACAGCGACTATTCTAACTACTATTGCAGGTAAAAACGAAATGTAAGTTTTAAAAATTGAATCAAATAATATGATAAAAGACTATATAAAAAATAAAATGGCAATTATTTTAAGTTGAAAATGTAAAATGAAATACTGCCGAGCTGAATACTTATAAGCAAATACATAAAATTCAATTGTAAACCAATAAAACCCCACCATCACAATTTGAATTTAAACAAAAATGTAATCTTTCATGCCTTTATAAATGCTTAATAAAAAGGGAAGACCTTGGACGTTCCTGCCAGCAGGTAAGACTTCTGACTAGTATACTCTTAAATTTTATGTCGCATGTTTTTACTCTACGAAAGAATCATTTGCATTTTGGGGGATATTGTGGCATTCAATGAATGTTAATGCATCTCAAACGCCATAAATATGTTACTGCGGTATAAGTTCATTTATCCCTGATTTTTTAAAAAGTTTTATCGGTTCAAAATAAAATGATGTTCATATGTATTCCAACATGTTTTTAAAGTAGTCTATGTAGGTAATATTGTTAAAGGTTTTCGTCGAAGCATATAAGAGTAGAATTTGGAGGGTAAAGTGACATTCCACGTTGTTCTAATATTCCTTATTCAGTCAGGACTCATCGTGCTAATAAGGAATCCTAGATATTAGTTCATGAATCTAGACGATTATTACGATTTTTAACCTTGGCAATGTTTTCACCGAAAGATTAGGATAACAAATTAAGAATCCTTGAACATGTAATTTGCAAACGGATGCTAATTAGTACTCCAGAAGTGCTAATTAGCAAACTGGGCCTGACTGTCATATAAATTAAATTATTTTGCAGATATAACTGGAAAATATACAAACGTTGCATGACCGATGCGTATCCAGTCACATTGGCAAGATACAGCATTGGCTAGATTATTCAAATTTTTAATTTTGTATGCAATAGTGGCTACTTACCATAGTGGCTAGATTTTTTTTCATGCAAATACAAACTTGGCTAAATGCACATACAAGTTTGGCTAGATGCAGATACAAGATTGGCTAAATGCAGATACAAGTTTGGCTAGATATGAGGAAAAGCTGAGGTGTTAATTATCCATGGGTAATAGTAAAAAAATGGTTTAAATCCACAAAGATGAAATATAATGGCTATATGAATAAGATATGGATTAATATACCTTATCCTTAGGCATATACATAAGGATGCAATTTAAATTCCTTAGTACACAAACACTTTCAATTTCGTATACAGCCCTCTGCACATGATATTATTCAATTTAAGTATTGCGAACTACATGTTATTGTTATCTTAATTAATAGCTTGGACCAATGGAAAGTGGGGTTACGGAAAGAATTATTGAAACTCATACAACTCATAAGTCATATCATATACAACAGATTTAAAATTTTGCATGCATGCATTATAACATTCATTGTTTGAAATGTACTAATGTTGAGTTGTTATTCATTTATTGAAATATGTATTATACTTATGGTTTTAAACATGGGACTCACTATCTAGCCAAAGTGGTTTGATACCGAATTTTGAACTAGCAAAATTGGTTTAATGAAGAATTTTTATCTAGCCAATCTGGTTTAACAAAGAATTTTTATGTAGCCAATGTTGCTTTACCATCTAGCCGAGTTTGTATAGTTATTTATTTTTGTACAACTTTGGCTACTTTTACAATCTAGCCAATGCTGCATCTAGCCAACCTGACTGGCAATCGACCGATGACGTCTCCAATAGTTTAAAAAATTTAAACCAGAAGCAAGCTTATCGATTGATTTACCTGAAAATTCAACTTATGTCTACATATGTCAGGATGATTCTCAAGCAAAGTAATAGCTAGAGGTGAGTCCATCAATATCGAGTCGAGAATATCAATAGAAACCATAAACTTTTCAAAATGTTCAATAGCTTTTTATACACTAACCTCTACTACGTTGCTGTTGCTATGAGTATCCTTGTACATATGTATAAGAAACCAATCAAATTCAGGTAGTTCTTTTATACATTTTTTTAAGTTAAAAAATTTTAATCGATTTTAAATATTTGAGTACTCGCAAGCCCTCAAAAATTCAGTTTATCTCCAAAAATCCCAGCGTTTAGTCATCATGGCTTTCACTAAAGGTGCGCTAAATGTCCAATTCATTTTACAGAAAGTTGTCCCCTCTTCGTATTTCATTCAACCAGTAACCTTAGCCCTTTCAAAGAACCCTTACCATCTTAAAAAGTGGATGGGTCGTTTTCAAAAGATAATGGTCTCCAGCATAATATACCACGGAATATTTTCATTTTTGCGGCTTTTCTGGCTGTTCTATCATCGAAATGAAAATGTGATGGAAAAGTATGTGTATCTAGTTGCAATGTCTCTCTGCGGAATAGCATACTCTGCTCACTTTGCTTTAGAAAAACATGAAAGTGATATCAGACTCCAACTCGGACAAAGATTCAAACTGGTGAAAGTACGACAATTAAGCGGAACGAAATTAAGGGATATTCCAATACCAGAGATGTTCATGTACGGATTTGGCTTAATTTTCAGTGCTTTTCCCATATTAACTTTCTTTTATCCATTTGCAGTAGACTTACATCCACTTCATGTAGTGTGTGCACCATTAATCAAGTACGGATTTATGAAATATTTAGTTATGGTTGGAGCCAGCCTGATTTACACCTGCACAACTTTTTACGGTGCTGGAATCTGTCTTACAATCATGTTATTTGCTACAATGGACATGGAAGGAATGCAACTGTATTCCGCCAAACTATATATTTCCTCTTATAAACCTCCAAAAAGAAAGTTGAATAATATTTCAGCATCAAGATTGAGAGAGGCGCGATGTGGTCATTTAAAGTTTAAAAGTTGCTTGAAGCTTTTTCGTATCACTCAAATCCTTATTGGAATTACAAACACTATTATGCAAGCTTTCTTGGGGATCCTTACCTTTATGGGCATTACGCTGGCAGTTGGATGCTCATATGGCACCCTAAAATTATATGATAGCTTGCCAACAATTTCCTATCTTGCTTGTCCTTTCATAGTGTGCGTATGTATCATCTATGACTTTCTCCACATGACCCTGGCAGGTATACCAAATAGGCAGGGGCAGAAATTTTTGGTATTTTGGAAACAATTTATATTTCAAAGGAGAGAACGAATGGAATTAAGGGCTTGTCCCAGAATCGGCTATGCTGTTGGGCCGATGAGACGTGTAAGGGAATTTACGGCTTTTGCTATCGCAGATTGTATTGTTAATTGGACTGCGGCTGGTGTTCTCGTGTCAACATCCTGAACTCGTCAGTTCAAATTAATGAATACATGTATTAGCTTTTTTCTTGCAAAAATAAATTAATGCCATTTGAGGCAACAAAAATATATCTTACCTTTCGATGTTCTTGAATACAAAGGTTGCCAGTCACATAATTTCACAATTATTTGTTTTCCATGTTGCAATGATCAGCCTTCAATGCCGAATCAATGCTATCCAACGTCGAATATTGTAAAAAATTACTATGAAGATTAGCAGAGATTCTGATTTTGGGCGATCATATTGTTTATTTGACGTTTGAGAGTACTTTGGTGGCTTTGGGTGAAAGAAACTGATTTTAAACTGATATTTGTGATAAGCACCTTCAACGGTGTACATTTTATCCGTGTATCATCTTCAAAAATCGGAACGCAAGTGATTTAAAATCTGCGAAGAGAAGGGATACCAATATAAAATGGAATCTAAATTTAGTAGTGTTGCTTGGAGAGATGAAGTTATGCGGCCTAGTAACGTCAAGACCAGGAAAGTAAAAAGAGGAAGTGTAAGAAACATTATTGCTCTCCAAAGGGAAAGTTCTTTTTTACTTGTATGGTAAAAAGAATGTTTTATGTATGATACTGAATAGAAAAAGTATTTTCCAACATAAATTAGAAAGTAATATGTATAAATGTGTATATCCACTTATCCACAATTTAGAAGTCGTGTTCACATGGCTATCTAACTGGAAGAAAATAGGGAAAGATGGAAGATTATTTAAATTGGATAATCAAACGGAAGTAACCATTCTTACGAACTAAGATCGAAATCGTTTGTTATGGGTGTGTATAATGTACGCATCGCTTCCTATTTTTAATATTCTTATCCTAAATAGTACTTATAATAATGTGTTTACAATGTAACAACTTTTGAATATTATTAGTATACAAAGTATAAATTACAAAGTACAAATGGGAAGTGTTGAACAAATAAATTACTTTAACAAGAGAAAGTACTCAAAATCTGTCGCAAATTTTGTGAAGGATAAAATTGGATACAATACCGTATTTTAACTATACAACTGAACTGAGGAACATAATAATCACACTATATGTATGAGTTCCGAAAGAAAATCATGTTTGTTTGGGATCTATTCGAAAATTGTGATAATATTGGTTGCCAAACAGAATAAACTTTTCATGCTTGTTATATGTTTTCTTTGGGCACGCACCGTTGCTCAGTTTTAAGTACTAATAATGTTTAATCTTTTGCGATTCTAATTGAATGGGTTTACATTGTCAAATATAACTTTTACAAATTGGCCAATCGGAATTCAAGCAAAGAGACATACGTACATAGGTTTTAACGATTTATCAAGTAATTTCACAATTGATTATCTAGACAGGCACATTTCCAGAAGAATTCAACCAACACCTAAAGGTGTATTCAATACCAAACTTTATTACGTTGGAAGAATTTATGTATGTATATTTAACTTGAAAGGTTTGAGGACAGGAAATACCATACAAAAACTTAGTATTTGAACACTTTTCTCAAAACCTAAAATTGAGGAGTGAAAGTATATCTCTGCTTCACACATGAATAGGTACTGGTGGGAAAACTGGTAGAACCTAGAGTAAAAATATTACATATAAATCTTGAAAATAAACAAACATCAGGCCATGTTATACTAGTCATTGTAGGGAGGATCGTACAAATAAGATCAAATCCAGGACACGGTCTGCAAATAAAGATGATTATGAAAGGAATGATGAGTTGATGAAGTTTATGTTCCGAAGCCCTACAAAGTCCTTACGAACAAGGTAAGCTATAGAATATTTAATATGGAAAGGTGGACTCTCGTTCTGTAGAATTGGTCGTGCCGTTTCCATGCTATGATTCCATGTATGATATATCAAAGGTAATAATAGTGATTGTGATTGAATAGAAATGAGGATGTGATGGATATCGTGGGACGAGAGCAAATTTTCAGTAAATCTGAGTCAGATCATGATGATCCCATTATAATTTTTTTTGGAAGTATGAGCATATACAGTGTAAAAGGAATACCGAAACACAAATATACTTATGAAAAAATATACTAAATGACCACTGGCATTCTAGCATCTTTTTGCTTCAATTTTATCATGTGTACTCATATGACAACGGGGTGAAGTGATATTCGCACCTTGTATTGATGTCCCTGGGATCATGAGATTAATTTATATATGCCCAAAGAATTGCTGAATTTAATTACTATTTCAATGCAAATAATTAGTACTTCATAACCTGAATCTAAGGAATTAGTAGCTGAAAGCTATATGCATGCAAAAAAATAATACTCAAGTAATTAAAAATATCAAATAGGTGTACAAAAAATTCTACTTTAAAGCACTGAGCATATAAATTACGATTTCCATTAAAATTTGATATAAAAACCATTGAAATTAAGATTTGGCTTGGGTAATGTTTTATGTCTAATACCTCTAATCAGTATAATATAATTCTGTGGAAAATTTCTCATCCTAGTTATCTTACGGGAAATTAAATTGTTGTGTGCATATGTGAGAATTTTTTGGCACACGAAAATGGTTGTTTTTCCATGGAATAACAGATTTTTTCGGCTAATCACTGTCATTATGGCTTGGGGTCAGAATTATGGTTATTTTGCGACTGTGGTTACGTCCAAAAGTGGTTGTCGCCAATGTTATTTGATTTCGGGAGGATAAATTAGTTAAATTTTCCACTGAATCACTTCCCTTGGTCTTTGTTACCACTGCTGTAGCTAAAATATTGTAATGCAACACATTTTTTAGTCAGTTCAAAAAATATTTTGTAATTAAATTATTTCTCTTACTTGTCACTAAATGAGCTGCTGCTTCTTGTTCACGACGATTACGAAATCTCACAATGAGATATCTAAGAGTAACCGAGCCCATTATCAATATAAATGAGCCCGCAATCCAGAATATGGGATTTCTGTCAGAAATTTAAACAAGAAAATTCAGCTTAACATTTTCATTCTATTCTAATTCAAAACACAGAAATAAAAATTGCCTTGCCGATACAGAACGCTACAGTCACAATTCTTAGTTGCAATTGCACAATCCTTTTGTTCCAACTTGCTTGTTTCCACCTCTGTGTATCTACTAAAACCACAAAAAATGTTTTTTTAATTTTTAAGTTATGTTTTAGCGATGAAGATTACGCGTTAATTTTCTTACATTGAGCACCATTTTTTGCAATCATCGATTCCATCGCTATCATTAGACATCTTACTGTAAAATATTATAGACAATTTCAACTTGATCAACACACCAACAGAGACGACGGAGCGACTAGTTTTAGTTGTGCTGCCCTTCTCTTCAAACAAAATAATAAAGTTTTGTAGGTACAAAAACGATCAATAATGAGAAAGAGAGAGCGAATTTTTTTACCCTTCTTATCCACATCAGATTGAAATATGCATAGGAATGTATTGCTTACTTGTGAGGCGATATACGGACACACATTCATAGTAATTAACTTTTCTGCTCAAATGATTTATGAAGTGACTATAAAATTATCAGGCAGAAGCCCTAGTCTTAATGGAATTTGTAATTACATTTTGACCTGCCTGGAAAAGAAGGATTTAAATGTAATCATGCAAACGGTTTTATGCCTTTATCAACCCGGTCTACAATCTACAGGTTGGGGGAACCTGAACCCCCCGTATGTTAGCAAGCGAATAAAGGCTAAATAAATTCGTTAAAATTTTGAAAGTTGAAAATATTAGTGACTTATTTATTTTATAGCCGGTAATGTTAATTCTGTAAAAATAATTTAAAATGAACGGGATTTAAACCAGTTTCTCCAATGACTATAGCATATCATTGCAAACTTACACAAACTAGAGACTAACATCAAAGTATTTTTTATGATTCGTAATGTAATGTACATAATATGTATTTATGTTTAAAATGGTGTGTATGAAAATCATTATAAATATATGTGCAAACGATGAACATGAAGCGAAGGTACAAAATTTGGTGTAGTATGCTGTCATTTTGAAATAATGCTAGAATAATTACAGTTTCTGAATTACTCTATACTTTTGATAAAACGCATTCGTTATAAGACGGTGGTGGATCACTGTATGGTGGCGGGATGGCAGAAGATGAAATAAGAAAAGGTCCGGTTGAATTATTACTCAATTGTGCATTATGCATTCCACCAATATGTTGTTGGCGCATATTGCTGTTCGTGGGATCTGAAACGGAATGGAGTAAGATTTTGAAACAAAAATTATTTAAAAATAAATTAAACAATGATACACTTACAGACAATTATTGTATTCCTTGGCTGTCCGCCGCAGCCTTCTGTATTCCAGAGTGATATGCATCGGCATATACCCCCCACCGTGAATATTGAAAAACCAACCAGGAAAAAGAATACAGGCTTTCTGTAGAATTATTAATTAAGTATGACTTATAATAAATAAAGGACATGTTTAAATTAATTTCATTCAATTTATTTGAAGTAACATTACTGCCAAAAACTTCTACAATCACAGGATGACAAAGCATACAAACAAGCAGAAAGTATGCCAGGGTGGTCGTCAAATTCACTACATGATCTTTTACCAAAAAAACAGACAATAACTTTTCAAATTTTATTTTGAAAAATGTGGATTATTTTATGTGTAATTTTACTTACGACTGGCAGTACTTGTCACATTTGAAACCATACGGATCAATCATTTCAAAATGCAGCGAATTTACGTCTTTAAATACTCTGTTTTTTATGGTTGAAATACTAGTTTATATGGAGTTACAATTTTTTCGTAAAAAATCAGCTTTTTAACATTACTGTGGATCAACCTTCAAAAAAATACTGCGCCATGAGTATAAAATGTGGCACAATGTATAGGCATGTAAGGTCTAAATGATATTCAATTTTTTAAAGGAAATGTGTTGGCTGTGCTGTAAAAGGAATTTGTCATGCCATATTTTTTCGATATAGACACACATCTAAAACACACATACTTACATATATGCTGTATGTAATTCTTGCCACGGATATTAGAGAAGCTTCTCATTAATTACTAAAATCCATCAAAATCTAGTTCGTACGTGTGAAACGAACCACTCCTCTACATACTTATTTTTCCGTGTCTCGTAAGCCGTGTTAGAATTTTTAAATTGAAACCCCAAAAACATATGCAAAAGTATTAGGCAGTTGAGTGATCGCGTTCGTGCCATTTACCATGCTAAATACATGAAAACTTAATATTTCCCGTTAAAGCCATTTCCCCCAATTAAACCCCTTTTAAACCGTACCCAGTGGATTTTAGCGTTGAAGCCAAGGTTTTAGCAATGTCTGATTTTTTTATACATTAATACGTTGTTACTAATTCATAGATATATTTGTTGTTTCTGTCCGTCAATCTGCGGATAACTTAGGAAATTTAAATATGAAGAAAGCATGTAAATAATATTCATCATATATCAATATAATTGAAGTTATTATGCGTAAACTCACGGAAAAAACATTTATTTTGATTACTAAATAATTCCAATATTTTTTAAATAATTATTTATAGGGCGGTAAACCAAACCACTCCGGTTGAAATTTTTCCAAGGAAGGCAAAACCAAAGAGGCTGTAACAGGAGCATTCTTTACATCAACAGTTGGATTTGGAATCCACACAACCTGAGCTCCAGCCGCTGTCCCCGCTTGCACTCCACTTACCGAATCCTCAAAGACAAGAACCTGAAAATTAAAATCATAAACTTAAAAACTCAAGTACTTCTCAAGTTTCTTTGTATAATTCATTCACTAATTTTTTGCTGAATTACATTTTTCATATCTACAGGAGGATTATCAAATCTTTTTGCTGCAACCAAATACACATCCGGTGCCGGCTTTCCATTTTCCACATCAGGATCTTCGCAACCCAAAACGATGTGATGAAACAACTGGAAAAACTTTGCGTGGTGTTTGCACTTGAGTTCAAAATTTGATATTTTGCTATTCGACCCAATGGCAATGGGCACATCATGGTCTTTGAGATGTTTCACTAGTCGCTCAACTCCAGGAAGAAACTCAATATACTTTTCAAACACTTTCCCATAAAATTCCTCAATTTCTTCTAAAAACTTATCAGTAGTAATCGGCAGATTTAAAACTTCAATGACAGCTTCTGCAGTTCCCCTTGGAGTTTTTCCCATTGATGCTTTGCTTGCTTCAAATGTAAACTCTTTTCCGTATTTTTGACATACCATGGCGTGTGCGTCATCGTATCTTGTTTCAGTATCTAAAACATTCAAATAAAAATATATGTGCGATCTCAACAAGTCATATAAAAATATTTACTGTAATTTATTTCAAAACTTACCAAGAAGTAAACCATCCATGTCAAATACGACATGGGTTACTGGGTGATACATTCCAACCATTTTTCAATTCAATGAACTGAAATAAAACAAAAACTGAGAAAACACTTTTGTCAAAAAATATTCACAAAAAATGAGTTGGCGATGATATTCTTCAGCTGACTTTTGCTACTGGTTGTTACTAGCTCCAGCTCACGTCTCACTGCATCACGAGTAAGTATCGTGGACGTTGTGTGTGTGTATAGCTAGCTCCCTTTCGTCAAATGCAATCGATATTCGTTTGCACCGTATGCTCACATAAAAATATCAAGTAAGTCAATGTGTAAAAAATTTCAAGGTCATGAGTTTGCTTGCTCTTCTTCAACATCAGCTTTGCAAAGCAAAAGTGCCAAAGCTATAAATATATATATACATTTAACATATTCTATAAGATAGGAAAAAGTAAAAACAGTTTACTTTGTGTCTCTTTAGTATCAGAAAACGTTGCCAATTGATAGTAACCGTAAAACCTCAACTGATATTACAGAGTGGAATTTATATGCGGAAGTATTTTTCCGTAGTTATTATGCAAAAACTTTGATGCACTAGACTAGTTAAAATGTTCGTTTCTGACGTCACAACACATACTTTTTTGGCACTTAAAATAGTTCCATTTTTAGGCTCTATCGTACTGGTAAGTTTGCACCAAAGTGATGGTATTTGTAAAAGGAATCGAGAAAACAACACGACTATTTAAATATACACTTCTTTCAAATATTTTATTGAAAGATATCGTAAAAATATCATAGGCGTATATATTCTTGCCGGGGTGTATTGAGACAACTGAGCTGAACGACGAAATGCTAAATTTACTCCTACTTACATTGACCTGAAATTTTACGTGGAACCTGCTGAATTTGTAGGTTCAAACTTAAATGTAAAATATTTCTATCGATTAACTATAACATGCGGATCGTCATTAAACATTCCAAACATTTCAAAAAGCAAAAATTTATTGACTATTAAATTTTAAACTTTCACACCAACTGTTTTTGAACTAAAGTTATTGTGCATTTATTTGCATAAATAGTTAATATGTCACAGGATATAATAAAGAAACGCTAGTACCGCACGTACATTTTGACTAGTCTATTATTTGCGTAACTTTCAGTGCAAGGTTGGCAATTAAAATAAGAATGGTAATGGTACCAAGGATTACAATTAAATCCACCTGTTTGTTGTAGCAAGGAGGGATTTATATAATGGGTTGGAAAATATATCTGTTTTAACAGTCGTTTAAACCAGTTTCAGAAATTAAGGTCATCTCCAAACAAACGCTTATCATTCAAAAAATTATTTATTTCTCTAACGACGTCAATAATTATAGTGCACGTCAACATTAAAACAATCCTTTAAATAATAACATGTATCATATTAAGCATTTAAGTCACTATGAATTTTGGTTTCGTAACTCCTCCATATCTATTGTAGTATTAAAAATTGGGATACAATTATTAAAAGTTGAACACTAACATAATTTACAAGAAATTTCAACTAAGAATCAAGTCTATCGCAATTGCTAGTACTCGATTTAATTGTCCGGAAAATAAATCCAATGTAATTAAAAATAAATTTGACAGTTGTTTTATCCGATTGGTTTCTGCTTGAAACACCCATATGGAGTATCTAGTAATTGGGTTGATGATAGAATGACAACCCTTCAACTCAAAAATATTTCCTTATCGCCCCCTTGTCCTCCTTTTCAACTTCTTCGTTTCAATACTTGGAATATCTGCTTCCCCGAATTTAAATTAATTAAATGATTACAAAAAAAATCATAAAACGGAGGGCTTTTATACTAACGTGGCTTCCTTAATACCTTCATTTACCCTTGAACTTCTTTCTATACGACAACATCCCAACTGAAAATGCTCTTGAACGAAGGATTTCTTAAGGTGTTTAAATTCCATCTAAAATTCCAAAACCTATTCGGCACATTTCCATTTGTCTTCAACTGTAAAGAAGCAAAGCTTTTATTGTGCAGTGAAGAAAAATTAGTATGGCAAAAAATGAAACTTCTTCTTCATTTAGGATTCACCATCATTTTATGGGCGCAACTACTCCACGGCGTAAAAACTGGCGAGCAGCTCCCAATTCTCATTGAAGGTCTTCTCTTTGCATCAATGCGTTTGGTTGAAGTGGTAACCTCATTCGTATTGACTGTAAGGCGCCAGTCGGTTGCAGAGTTGATTAATTTGATGCTTAAATTTGAAAAGGTTTACTCACGGGGTGAGTTGAGAATTTAATAAAAAAAATTCAAATTTTTTTATTTCAAAATGCATAGTCAAAATTAGTCGACATTTTTTTGTTTTTTCAGACAACTATGTGGAAATGGAAAAATTTGAGAAGAAGAAGATCCTGTTTTTCAACATCTGCGGATTTATTGGAAACCCATTTTTGGTCACGATTTACAGCCTCCAACGATGGACAGGACCTTGCACACCCACCACCTTTGGATACTTTATGCTAGACGAATGCAAAAATAATGGAAAAGAAATTGAAAAGTGGAGCATTTTGTCTACCGTTTGGTTGCTTCTGATAGTACTTCTTTCCTTTTGGCTTTGCATTGATATGTTTGGACGTCTTGTGTTCCAAATTATATATCTCTCATATTTACCCAGTTGGTGGTTACGGCACGCTCTGAAAATCTATCGAAACACACTTTACAAGGCAGAAAATACTCTTTGTCTTTCTCAGCTACTGAAATACAGGCAACTCCAACTTTTGGTTCGTTTCTACAACGGGATTCAACAGGATATCATTATCGTTGCTGTTCTACACTTGGTAATGCTTGGGTTTACAGTCTGTAATTTTGCTCTGTTTCGTATTGGCTTTGATATGGAATTACCTCACCTGATGATGAATGTGATGACAGCATTTGACACTTTTGTCATTATATTCTTCTATTATGGATGTTATGGGAATGTTTGTCATGATTCATCAAAGGTTTTAATAGGGATCAAAACAAACTCTCCACCTGGGGCAAAGCGGACAATGGATAGAAAACTTTTGAACCGATATGTCAAATCATTTTCCCAACTTAAAATCTTTTTGGGTGACGTCAACTTTATGGAAAAAACGACAGTAGTAATCATTCTTGATTTTTGTATTCGTCAAGTTGTAACTTTACTTTTGTTGAAGTAAACAAAAACACAATTACCTGCAAAATTTCGAGAAAGACTTTAGTATGTAAATAATCAAAAAATCGCTTAGCAAATAAAATATAGCATTTAAATTTAGTAATTGTTACATATTAAATTTAAAAATAATAAAATCATATCAAAACAAAATATCACACAAATATTTGTACTAGAGCCATCATTAGCTCATGTTTTACTCTCGTATAATGTATACCACAAATCTGCATTTATGCAAATAAAATCAAAATTGTAAAATAATGTTTAAGCTTTTGAAGTTTGATGCGCTTTATTTCATCTGCTGATACATTGTACAATAAATGCTACATTTTGATACAGTTTTAGTAGACTGCTTAAATATTTTCTTGAAGCTAAAAAATGCTAATTCAATTTTACTACCGTAGAAATTTTATTTCGTTAGCTAAATAATGCTGTAGAAGTCTTATTTTTTCAGCTAAATAATACTGTGGATATTTTATTTCGTTAGCTTAATACTACTGTGGATATTTTATTCCGTTAGATAAATACTACTTGGATATTGCTGCTGTAAAATTTTGCTAAGTATCTTTTGACACATCTGGATGCTTGTATGTATTATTGAGTAGGAATGATTTATTTTAAAGAAATCACTCAAGTTTTTAACCCAGAATTTAGCCTATCTTACGCAATTTTCTATTTGGGGCTTAACGCTTCGAAAGTAGTAAGCAATCGATAACTCGAGCTAGAGTAAATTCCATGAAAATATAGGGAGTCAATTTTTCCACGAAATTTGCACCTCCAAATTCCACTTTGAGAACGGGCAGGGATTTGACAATTTTTTCCATTGACTTTCTTTTTTTACCAGAATGCAATGCTCCATTTCTCATCCCTACCAAGCACCTATTTGCAACATCATTTACCTGACCGGCCATACCATACACCGCCAATACTCCCACAACAACGTATGCAACAAACTGCAGTTGGAAGCTGTTTACCAATATTCCACTTGAGTTGCTAAATGTGCCGTTAGAAAAGCTACGGATCACATTTACTGCTGCAGTTACTTCCACAGTTAGTAGAGTTGCCAGTAGAGAAACTAAAATACCAGAATGAAGTTGATTGAACAGTTGTACCAGAATCTGAAGCTGCTTGTAGGTGGTTATAGCGCGAATAGTTTGTGCATGGATGACAAACCCTTCTGTGAACTTGTGACAAAATGAATCCCAATTTCTAAATTTAAAAAAAACTTAAATAATTTTTTACAACAATATTTTTTCATTTATAAATTTTAAAATATTTACCGCCTTATCATTGATGTGTAAATTCGAAGCGCCACAGCCCCAATTACGACTTGAGTATCGAGCACAACAGCAACTTTCACGGAAAATGTCCAGACCAGCCAATTTATTATAGCTGTTATAGCCCATGTTATTCCATTTGAGAATGCGGAAGGTTGCAATGATGATGCGAGCAAGTTTATCAAATACTTTCCTGGCTGACAAGAAAGAATATTCATCGGAGAGGATGGGAGAAGCAAACCTGAGATGGTTAATAAAATTGGACATGTTTTCATGGATGGATATTGCACCAGAAAGACAAAAAGCCGACACATGGCAACAACTACTTTGATTTGTTTATCTTTCAGGTTTCTTTTTATCTCCAGTGCATATTGTTCTTCAAACCGATATGCGACGTTGGTAAACATTTCGAAATCCTTTCCATGGTGGGACATCACGTAGCAGAAGTGAATTAGGAAGGGGTAGACAACGAGAACTAAAAGTTCTATCGTCATATGTATCTGATTAGATTTGGAGTGAAACAATTTGAAAAAGAAGTTGGATAGCTGAATCACTCCCAAAAGTGTTAAAATATAGAAGCTTCTTTTGAAAACCAATTTGTTTACTTCTAATTTTGACTTGTTTTTGTCCCAATTGAAGTAAGAGCCCGTTAAAAACTGTACTGCATTTCCGCCAGCAATCAGGTAATCAAGGAATTTTGCGTGTTTAAGCATGTTTACTGTTATTTTTTAAATTTAATTTCTTGTGAGAAAATTTTAAACTCTTTTAAAATACTTTAAAACTGTTTCGCCTAATAAATGATAAAGTATGACTGCTTTAATATCTCTCTAAGGCTACATCTCAGACGGAAACTGTTTTTTTTTTTGGAAAATTCAGGTCATGTTTTTCCCAAATTACTTTCAAATAGGATGTTTTCACTTCAAAATTTATCTTCAATCAAATATTTTGGAATAATTAATTCCGGATATGAGTGTCTCTTGAAGTCAATAAGCATTTACAGCCAGCAGCTAAAGTACGAAAGATTTGTATGACAAAGCAATATTATATCCATCTGACAATTATAATTTTCTCTCAATTTAAAATGTCCAACTTGTCTTCCTTGACAAGTAAAACATGCCTGTTCCTATCAGGAAATGTTGAAAGGGCGGAATAGACAGTGAATTTTAATTTCGGTTGATTTATCGATCGATAACATTTCCGTATTCGGACAAAGTAAATTAAACTTCCTTCTTCGTATTGAAATTGATTTTTTGGGAATTATACATAACGTAATTACATCATATAGAAACTAAGTGTGTAATTATACCAATATTTGTTGGGTATTACACCGTAAAGAGTACTTTGGGTAAAAAATTTTAGTATGAAGTATGTTGATGATGATGATGATTTTGTCCTGCTGATGAAGGCAGTGTTATCCTTCGAAAACTAGACGCATTAAACAACTATTAAAAATGTCATCCACTGTTACCGAAAACAACCTTATTAATCATGAATTATGTTGATGCAATGTCGAGTAAAATTGACCGCTCGGGATTAAAATTAAAATAATAACAACAAATCAAGTGGTTGAAACTTTTAAAACGCGAAAAAGTTTTATTGTGCAATTTTTACAAAACCAATTTCAACTTCTCACCAGACCAGCTGGCTTTTACCAAGTGCTTCTCGAGTGGATCAAATGGAAACCCGAGCCAGTTCTGGCATAATCACTCATGAACACAGCTAGTATCAAATCATCGTGATTAGATAACACTTTCATATCTGTTCCAGGACAAACCCTAAAGAAAGAAAAACATTTTTAATTAATTAATTCAACATCAAATTCATAAATAATGATCAAGAAAATTTAATGTGTGAAGCTATCTCAATTTTTTTGTGTGACTTACGCTGAAGCCCAATCCCAATATCTTCGCTCCCCATCAATCGACTCAATCAAATGAAACACATGAATCTCATCATAACAATGTACATCATCCATCCAATCCTCAACAAAGGTGACTGTAGTATTTTTCTTCGCAATGAAGTAGTTATTTCGTGGGGCAAATACAAATGTGGAAACTTCATCATTAGTATAGTTTTGTAAATTGCCAGGATAGCGAATATGTCCCACATCAGCGTTGGTTATGATCTGTCTAGAAGTAGCGGCTATTTTTCCGGAGCCTACGGCTTCGTATTCCAAAATAAAACCTCTTGAGGTTTGGGCGACTCCCGTAGAGTAAAGCGTAATTAAGAGGACAGGACATTCACTAACAGTCCGATTAAATTCACCAGTAGCGCCGCTAAAGATTTTTTTAACTAATTAAATTTAGCACGCAAGCTCATTATTAATTTTATTTCTTTTTAAAAAACTTAGAAAAAACTTACATTCCATAAGACCAAACCACCCAAGGTCCCCTTGCACAGGTAGCAGATAATCCAGTCCCGTTCTCAACCCCAGTTCGGAGAATGTTAAGTTTGTAACCTTCTGCATTTCCCGATTGGATTGTCCAGACGCATCGCTCGTTGGGTTGAATAGGCTCATAAGGTTTGTATGAGATTCCCCCAGAAGGCTCATTTAATACACCTCCGCATCTTAAGGGTGTTTCAGCTCGGGGGCTGTGAATAGGCTTAGAAGGGTTTACAACAACAGTTTCACCTGAGACAGTCAAAGACAAAGAGGCAGCAACAATGCCGAAAATTAACGCCAGGGACTTCATTTTGAAAACAAAATCAACAAAAAACCAATATTGATGATGATAAATGAATTGTAAACAGTTTACAAATGATCAATATTTTTATTGAAAACACAGAATATATACGATTTTATGGTCACACCATTTTATAGAATTTAACACAGAGATAACGTAATCTATTCCATGTATAATTTCATCATTTATTGATCATGATTGACAACTTTGACGAAATAAATGAAGTGATATGACACCAAGGCTATTGCATCGCATCGCTATATTGACGTCAACTTTCGAGGTTACTCTTTTTTAAACTTGAACCCGACGTATTTGCGTCAATTCAAGGTGATAAGTTGTATCAAGTGGTTGTATTTTCGTGTTTATCAATAGAATTATGAATTTTTTATTATTAAACTGAATTTACCATAACACTTAATTGCAAAACAACAACTTAAAGTGCTTAGCTTAAATGAGAAAACAAGTAAATTTATTGCGAGAGACTTTATTTCGACGTGGAACATTCCAGTAAATAAATGCACAAAAAGCAGTGCTACGAAATGAAATGTACATTGTATGATGATATCCTTTGCATGACGTAATGCATAATAAAAAAAAGCAACCAAATTTTTCTGGTTCCGTAAACACTATTGCACACAACTTGAAATATTTTTCAAATATCACTTTTTCATCCAGAAAATGTCTTGCCTGCTGTTTTATCAGCCAGAATTAAATGTTTATGGTCTGACAATAAATGTGAAGACACACCTCAAAATTATGTGGCAGACGGCCAATTATTCAACAATATTACAATCTTGTTTACATTCTCACAAAAATAGAATCAAATTGGTTGTATTTTGTTCATTTTTGTTTGCACTTTTGCAGACAGTTTTTCTTTCGTTAAGCATCGACAAGAAAGGTAAAGATTGTAATAATAATATGCATTATGTTTGGATTCCCTGTCAATATCGTTTACGATTGAAAAATAATACGAGTGTCAATACAACAAAGTGGCGCGTGGCGTTGATGTCATTAGTCCTTGTCAAATTTGCAAGTGCAACTATGTATCAGCTACCCTACGCCTACCGCGGTTGCGGTCAGTTACATTTTGTAGCTTCAACGAAACATGTTATAAACTTTGATATAAAATCAATTATCCAACCACATTTTAATGTATATTAACATGAAGGAACCGTGGGTGTTTCCAGTCAAGTCGTCTGCAACAGGGCTAGGCCAAGGTATATACTTAAATCTGGGGTTTAAGTAATTAATTAGTACCAACATAAAACCCAAAATATTTGTTAACATTTTTAAACTTTATTTTTAAAAGAATTTCCAGAAGTGAAAAACTACAGAAATGACGAGCATGACTCATTTGTAAAAGGTTTACATCCAGTTTTACTGATTGGAAGGTGTCTTGGCATCATCTCAAGACGAGATATTCTCAGGAAAGAAGCTACTCAAAAGTAATTACCAATTTTGTTATTGATAACCACGCTAAAGATTACATCTGTAATTTAAATGATTTATTTTGTTTGGTTGTTGTTTCTTTCTTTGTAGAAAAATAACTCTTCCATTTTTGTTCACCGTATTTATTGCCTTCTTCTTCCTGATTTACACGATTCTCTTTATTCGTGTGGACATCAAAAGGTTCAAAACCATTCAAACCACTATTGAAAAATTGGGAGAGATTACGCTTCCTTTCTACTCTTCCACCGTGTTCTTTATCTATCTTTATCTCTTGTTTAACTCCGCGAGATTACGGAACATAACTCAAAATTTTATAGGGGCAAACCAGCAGTTTAGTTCAACCCCATTTCCCTCAACATTTACAAGATTTTGTTGGCTAATTTCAGTTATCTATCTTTCATTGGGAATAGCTGAGAATGTAATGTACGACGTGAAGAATGTGAAAAATGGGTTGCTACAAAATGGAACAAAAATATTGGAGATCTATTACCAACAAACATTCTACCATTGGGCGGATCTTGTTCCTTATCATCCTGGGCTAACATTAGCTCTCATCGCTTTAGTAAAATGTGGGACGTGGGGATGGGTTTATGGTGACGTTGTTGCGATCATTTTGTCAAGAGCAATTTCAGAAAAATTTCGCGCAATCAATCAAGAACTAAACAAAATGATCAGTGATTCAATTAAATCATCATCACAAGAAAGAATATTAACTTTGGGCTGGGAGGAAATACGGGATGAATTTTTGACGTTGGTTGAGCTCACCGAAGAAATCCAACGGTTTATTGCTCCATTAATAATGGCATGTTATGCATATAACATGTATAGTATTATCGTGAACGTAAGTAGTTCCAAAAATAAATAGATTTCATGAATAATTAAAGAACGTTGCTGACAAACTGTCTCCATTTTTTGAAGCTCTTTTTCTGGATTTCCCCGTCGTCTACCTATTCATTGGAGCAATCCTTTTATGTGGATTTCGCTTTCTTTCAGTTCTTGTTTCGTGTCATGTCTGTCACCTATTTTGCTGCTGAGGTAAACCATGTCAGTCAATCTCTTTTGGGGACTATTCAACGATGTCCAAACTCTTTGCATACTTTGTCGGTGAGTCAGAAAATGCAATATATTCACTTCACATCAAGTGTGTATTGTATAAGATATCTCTTTGTTTTTTTATTTTAGCTTGACAGGATTGAGAAAACGGTTGCACGGAACCCTGCTGGAATTTGTCTCTTTGGGACGTTTATGATAACAAGGAATTTTTTCGTTTCCATTATCAGCTTTATATTCACGACAGAAATTGTTTTGTTGCAGACGACAGGTGCAAGTTCGGCTGCATATAGAGCCGCTTGAAATATTTATTATGTCATATGTGTACTTATTTATTTTAAGTAAATCCTCTTTATTTTTGGTGGTCATTTTAACACAAATTAGCCAAAAATTATTGCTTATTCATTTGATAAAATTTCCATTATGTCATTGCATTTACTGTTTCCGCTACGCTTAAAAACTTATAATGAAGGTAATACAATTTTTTTAAAGCATTGACTTGCACGAGAGAGACCAGGGTTGGCAGTAAGCAAAACCGCGTTTTTTTTTCATTAATGCGATTTTTTGCTTGTTAAGAAGCGTTTTTGCTTATCAAATTTTGGTGCTTTTTTGCTGTATTGATTTTTTCCTTAAGTACATATCTTTTCTAGGATAAATCGCTAACAATCATGCTGACAAGGGATCTAATGAATCAAAATTCATGACAATATTTGTTAAATGTTGTTATTGGTTAATACCATCAAAATGTAACATCATTTCGACCGGGTATAATACATTAATGACTTATGTATCACTTATATACAAAACAACATCAGTATCACACTATAACTACTGAGAAAGTAAAGGCATTGTGATTTGACTGTGATTAGTTTATATATTTAATGAAAAGTACTTCGTATGTAATCTCTATTATCGGTACCATTTTTGATAATATATTACTTTATGATAGTATGTATGACATACTAACCAGCTAAGGTATAAATCTTATGTTATTTATACGAAAAAAATCCTCAAATAAGCAAAAAAGCATGTAAAAGCAGAAAAGCCAAAAAAAATGTGACGCCGTTTTGCTTTTTTGCCAATACTGAGGGAGACTGTAATGTGATTAATTGGCTTTAAATATTTAACTACTTGAAATTTCTCAAATTGCTTTTAAAATGTAAAAGCGATACAGAATGACTGTTTTGGCATCTAATGCATTAAATATTTCAAGTTCTTTAATGATTTAACTGCGAGTAAACGTTTACACATTTTTAACATAAAACATGCTGTTACTATAAATGTGCATAATATTAAAGGTACTAGTGTAGTAAGCCAGTTATTATAGCAGTATTTAACTGTCAGTATCTGCGAGCTAAAAATTAGTTTGTAAATTATTTTCATTTCAATACAATCTTCCCTACATGTATTTTATGTAATTCATTTTAAATGGAATACAGTAATTACTGCAACAAAAAAATCAGTTGGATGATATCTTCTAACGCACATACGAAAAATCTTGGCCTTGACTAATTTTCAGAATATGTATTTTTTCATTATACAAGTCTATGTAAATGCCTTTTAATATTTATCCAATGTACATTGAGGAACCGTTAGAATTTAATAAAACTAAATAATTTAGCTTATCAAATCACTTGTTCCAGTCTCCAATTATCTCCTGAAGAAGGTTTCAGATTTGAAGCCGAAAGCTTGAGAAATAAATTCGTTTTATTAATCAAATATGGCATCTGTGAATTCCGTTAAAACATCAGCTCAAATAATTTTACTTCAATAGCTTAAGTATTATACGCTGTCAAAAAAAGCATATTGATTTAAACATAGTGCAGCTCAAAACAATGCAAATGACCTTTGATTCTCAGAATGTGTGCTGCTGGCCTTGAAACTATTTATGCTTATTAACTAGCAAGTTTTTGCTAGTTAGCTAGCTTTGTCATTTCTGTCCGTCGTTCCGTTTGGAGGCGCGATAACTCGAGAAAGTTTTGACTTTTCAAATTCCGTTTTAACCAATCAATCCCTCAAGTCAAACGAGGAATCAAGTTAAATTATCGACCACATTGGAATCACCCTTCGGGGTCATCAATCCCTTATTTTTTCAATCATAAAGTATAACTTGTGGCATATCATTGAACAGCTTTAACCATTAAAGAAGATGCCTATTATTCTAAGATGTGTCTGTCAGTGTCAAATGCCCAGTTTCCTTTTTTAATTCTAAATTGCCAGTTCGTTACACTCATGTGTTAGCAGTTTTATTTTTATGGGCTATTCAATATATTGACAAAACAGAAAGGCAATAGAATTACGTTGGATTGCTTCAGAGGATAGCAGACACCCTAATTAAAATTGATAAACAAATAATTGTGATTGTTTGTCGTGGATCTCTGGTCCAAAATTAATATTGATTTCGAAAAAACCTAAACCCGTAAAAAAGCACACAATATTTTTTGAAATTAATAAGTAGATCCGTCTAAAAGAAATATATTTATATTTGCAATTACGTACAACTGTTTGCCTAAAAACATGAAATATCAACGTAAAATAACTGACGAGGAATGGAATCAGTTTGTTTTAGTCATAGTGTGTATTGTTTTTGGCATCGCCTTAGTTTTCTTCATTGTAAATGAAATTTTACTACCCGCGACTAAAATCATTTGTGTCCTTGTACAAAAGGGTTTTCAATTCATGCCAGTTGCTCTGGTCGCTGTGATCAAATGTCTAATCTTTGCCGTGAAAATTGTTGTGCAAGCTGCCATTGTTATGTGTTACGCTCTACAAACTTTGATTAAGCTAATGGAACTAACTGTGCGATTATTCGAAACGCTTGGAACTGTGGTGGTGCTGGTTTTGCGAGTTTCTGAAGTGTTAGCTAATTTTCTTGTAACAGTTGCCAAGTGTCTGCTAAAGATTCTTGCGGAACTTTTGAAATATTCAAATTTTGAAACACAGAAAGAGAAAGTTTACAACAGATGGGCTGATTAATTATCGCATTTTTTTGAAATAATAAAGGTAATTCTAAGTTTTTCAACATTTCTTATAAATTTGGGAAGCAATTTTGGATAAATCACTGATAAAGTGATGGATTGTTTCAGAGTTTCCAACATTTGTGCCAGGATCCAAACCGTATACCACATTCTTTCCGGTTTCCAAAGTAGCAATAATTGTTTACTTGATAAAAATAATATTCGTTTTTTTATTTTGCCTTCAATTTATTACCGGGCAAGCCTTTGATTTAATCTTTAATTACCAATTAACACTTACAAATCATTGTAATGAAGAAACAGTAGTACTATTTCCAACGTAAAAAATAAAAAATGAGCACGTAATTTATAGTTTTCGCATTAAAGTCATATTAAACATGACGAAACATTTATCCTCAAATCAAAACAAACATGCCCGCTTTTACGAAATATGAAACGAAAAGAAATATACAACAGTAAAATTACAAAAAAAATATCAAGCACTTCATTACTCAATTACATCCTGCTGGTTAATCCCCAATATTGAATGTATTTCATGTATTGCACTGCTGCGGCAACCTATATCTCAAAGCATTTATAGGACTTCTCACAGGATGCTCTCCGTTTGGTTGCGGTGGCAACGGAGGGAAACTTCCTCTCGCAGCAAACCCCTCCAACTCCCTCAAACTGACTTGGGGTGCCAAAAGACTATCCGGGCACTGTGCCACTTGAGGAGCAGTCAACTGCTGTCTCTGCACCTCCCTCCGGTAACCTTCATTCCACTCTAAATTTTGATTGACATGCTCCAACATAGTCAACCCAGCAAATTGGGGTGGATCAGTAATAACAGTTTGGCGCCGTTCAGTGTCCCAAGTGGCATTTCTAACCTTGAGCAAATCCCAGTAGCGCTCATCCCTCGTGATACTTCTACAGTAGGCAAATCCCAATTGTCTGGGATAATAATAGAAATTACTGGAAAACATTGCTTCATGCGTTCCAAATCCACCTACAGCCGTTCCATTCACGGCTGTCGTATCATATTCACACCCTACAAGAGAAACGAATCATACAGAATTTGAATACTTCTAGCCGATTTATTATTATTATTGCATAATAAATTCCTTTCATACTGTGAACGAGAACATCTCCGGGCATCAGTCTCCGCTCACGATGAAACATCCGAAACTGTTGAAAATTAAAGTTCCAATTTTCATCATGTTCAAGCCAAGGAAGCTCTTTGTTTCCCCTCAAAATTTGGGTTCTCGTGGAAGCTCCGTTTATGTGGGTATGTAGCCATCCAGCTACAATATTGACCTCTTGTCCTTGCAACCCTTGCTCCGTACAAGAACCAGGACACAACCCGATGGAAGCGTGGTCAGTTGACAAGGGCGGGATTACAATTGACATTGCGGCGGGAAACTGTTGGCCAAGACCTATAAGGGTATTCTTGAGTCTTAAATGTAAATATATTTATTTGAATGAAATGAATGTTTGTCTGTGCTAATTTAGTTCTAGTGTTAAAGTAAGTTTGACCGAGGGTATATAAACCCTTCGGCCCGTAGTGTTAAGGCTCATTCCGATTTTGTCAAACAGCGAACACCGGTGATCCAGTGTTCCTGTTCTCCGCTTCGGCATACATGCTAGTAGCATACAGACACGGAGGATTCGGTGTCCGCGTCATGAGGGATTCATGTGCGTGAATAGTTTGTAATCTCTATTAATATTTGTCAAGGCATATTGTATGATACATAAAGAACACCTTACAGACCTAACATTGCTCCGTCATGCTCTCTCAGATTGTTTGTGTAAAAGGTTCTCCACGTGAACGTAATATCGAGGTTAGATATGCGCTGGGGATTATCATAGTGCACCTGCACCATGTAGTACTCTGGTCCAGTTTCTGACATTGGGATGCCGACATGTTCCGGAAGAAAGAATGGCAGGCCACCTAGTTATAAAAAATAGGGTATTCTAAGTTATCTTAATATTTTAAAACATGTAATCTTACAGTATCTAATATTCGCGAAGCTGGGCTGGTAGAGAATGCGTAGGTATATATTATATACGTTTTTTTCCACTAGCCCAGTTTCGCGAATATTAGATACTGTAAGATTACATGTTTTAAAATATTAAGATAACTTAGAATACCCTATTTATTTTGCAAACTTACCTACCCCCCACACTTGAGTGGGTTCCCTACAATACCTGTATGGTTGTGGGTTGAACTCATCCTCAAAATAGCACTCGGCACCTTGTGATCTGGATGCTGGGCCAAAGAGGGAGTCAGGATTGATTCCAGGGGGAGCAGTACATCGGTGGCTCACCAGGTGGTGAATGTGGCGTCTATCCTTCTCCGTTGGGAATAAAGCGTCGTACTGAAAAGTTCAAAATGGTTGCGTAAGGTTGGATTCAAAAGTTTTATAAGTTCTCTAAAAGTCTTCTCAGCTTACCCCGATAATGTGATGCTTTGTGGTTGTCGGAACTCTAACCCATGTACACCAATAGGTTGTGTCCCTGCCAGGTAGTGGAAGAGTTACAGTGTGGTTGAAAGACAGTAAAGATCTTCTTAAATTTGAGGTTGCTGGACTCATCTCAACTTCCTTACTAATAACTTCAAGTGGCGTTAGATCAGGCGTGAGCAGGTAAGCATCACCAACTCCTCGATTCTCGAAGTGCGAGATGAGTTCATCTGTTTCCCCAAAAGACCAGAGCAATCGAAGGGAATCGTCTGTGATCGGAACGTCATGGTCTGGATCACAAGTGTCAATAGGTCTTGAAAAGCTGAGGAACGTTTGACCATCCCTTTCCCAAGCATCATGAAGGTCCCAGTCCTGACTTGGATCGATCAGGGGAAGTTGATTTCCGATGGCATAACGGTCGCTGAAGTAGACTGAGCCGTTTGAGCCGTGAACTCCACCAATGACAATGTCAGCACCCGTCATCTTTCCAGTGACTCTACGGGCAAGACCGAATCCTACCCAACCTGTGGTTGTAGCTGTCACGTTGAAAATAGTTATGTTTCGAGTCCAGTCATATACCCAAACCAGTTGGTAGCGCCCTTGTGGATCAAGATTTACGTCGTGACGATATGGATTTAGAGGATCGTTGAGGGAAACTTGATTTGGAGGGATTGAAGAATTTTTATTTTGAGGTGAAGACGAAAACGAAGACGACCAACCACTCCAACGGTTAGAACCCGATAATATGGGGGTTGAACTAAACGGATCTTGAGATGTAGAGGTAGGACTATATCTAGATGTTGGCCTTCCTCGAAGTTCTGGACCTTGACGGTTTATTGCTCTTGATGGAGCAGGTGTTTTTACAGCTCCGGGGTTCACTGGTTGAGTAACAGAAGATGGAAATTGGTAGCGAGGACGTGGAAACGACGAGAGTAAATCTTGGGGTTGAATTTTTGAAAGAAAAGGTTGATTCCTTTCCATTGAAAGAACTGGTAAATTAAATTGTTGAGTAGAGTTTGAAAGTGGTTTCCACCATCCCCATCTCCCTTGCCCGTAACCCATCACAGGCCCTAACATCACAGCTAATATAATCAGAATTAGCGATAAAATAACTTTTGTAAAAAACATCGTTAAAAAATTATATAGGACAAGCTAAATGGTAGAGAAACTGATAGGGATGGAACTGAATGGATTCCATGATTTACTTTAGTATTTATAGTTTGGAGCTCATTGTCAAAGTCAATATGAAAGGATGTACAGCAAGTTTCGGATCACCAAATTTTACGTGTATTTATTTTGCGAAAACCCTTCAATATATTTTGACAAGGTAGGTAACGTAACCATAAAAAATGCAGCAGCAACGGAAAACTCCTAACACCTATTTGTTAAGTGCAGCGATTAAAATTGATAATAATTAAGTTTGAAGTTACCTTTGCCAACTGCTGCACAATTATTAGGAAGCGATTTGTCTTCAATTTAATCATTTATCATCTTCAGTTGGAAGGTACAATCTCAGGAAGTAATTTGTTTTGATGAACGATTCCATTATGTAGTTAAGCCATTAACAGATTATAAATTATCATTTAAATGCAGCGGAAAGGGTCAAGATATTAAAGCAATTATGCTGATGCAGGGTAGGATGGCGTTATCAAGTTATGCACATGAACGATTTTAATTGTTATCGAAATCCAGATTAGATGTCTATTTATCGCTCTGCTGAACATAGGGGCATTGTGTTCAAGCACCAAATTATGCCCAACGGCAAAAAAGAAGAAACAAGTTTTTTGCTCTGCATTATTTGCGTTCCGGTTTACGGTTTCGTAAATGCAGAACTTTAGTCACATCTTATGAGTACTGCTTATTGTGGCCAACCAAACGAAAATTTTAATGGGTTTGAGGGAAGTCATAAATAAATCAAAATCTTGGTTTTTTTTTGGTAAATTATGTGTATGGGCCTTTTGTGACAGGCGGATAAAATATTAACGACGCATGCATGTGCATCCTTTTATTATTATTTCATTCAGAATAAAACTAAACCAACACACTGCAATTTGACTTATATTTGGTGGCTACGATGAAATGATACTCGCTGCAAATCAAGTAACTCCAATAATATGCTTGTTCAATAACCTTAATATTTACGATATTAATGTCAATGCTCATTTCATTATCACAATAGCTAAGATTTTTACTTAATAATTTTCAATTACGTTTAGTAATAATTATTATCCGAGTTTGCTTTTGAAATATTTTAAAAATGAATCGATTCAGCGGAAATAAAATAGTGTTGGACGGTCAGATCATACAGTTTCATTTGTAGCTTTTTGTTAAAGCAATTATCTTTTAAGATAAGTCGTAATACACCCATCATTTTATTTCTAGTATCATATTGCATTTTCTTGAATCTGACAATAGGGCTTGGCGGTTTCGATTCGAATATTAGACTTGACAAGGTTAATATATAACATCCGTATAATCGATAAGAATCCAGAACCATTGTAAGAGGTAATATTTATAAGAGTGATGTTTCTGCTTGTATAAACATCCCAACGCTTCTTACACTTAAAAAACTAGCTCGTGCCATTTATAATTGAGGATGTAGGAGTTATCGATGATAAACTCACTCACTTTATCATTTAAACGCTGTGAAATCCCTGGTCTCACTGACTGAACTCAACTTGATTAGTGTTGGTAGAAGGTAGCATTAAAGCAAAATCAAGTTCATATTGAAATGTATAGTTGGTTTTTCATAAATATAAATATGTGCAACAGCATGGGTGTTGATATTGATGCGTATAATGATCGTTCTACTCCTTTTTAAATAACCCGAATGGAAAAAAGGATTTTATTTTTAATAATTTTGTAACATCGTAACCTATCATTGATAATGATTTTTTTAAATTTTATTATATTAATAGCTTAATGAAACATCAAACTTTAAGTAGCTAGGAAACTTTCAATGATAACCATGTTGTTGGGGAAAAGTATTTATAATGCAATGCAAAGGCGTAGTCCTGAAAGAAAATTGCAGCAAATTCTAATTTGTGTCCAATTCACTCTTGAGCAAATTATATGTTTGTTTTGTGTCTGTCACGTAGAGTATTTCAAACGATTTTCATGTCAATGCTAATAAATACTGGGTGTCAAACCACAACCACATGGTAAATATTACTTTTCTTCATTTCATTACGTCGTTGAATTATTATTATTATTATAATTAAGCAAGTATTGGCTTTACCAAGTTTGGCTGTTTGTATCCCCACGCCTGACGACATAAATCAACAGATCAAATAGTTAATTGTGATGTTACCCTTCAGCTACGTTTCTAGACCTGTTCACAAGTTGTTTATTTGCTTTTCATCGGTCACGTTTCAGTTTTTACGTAATAATGACTTTCCTAAAGGTCTTCTTCGGAGGTAAACAATAAACAGAATAAATAAACCCGACAGATCGAGATGTAATGATGTACCTTTAAAATTTACCGATCCCCCCTCCCTTCTGAGTGATCCCCACCTCTAGAATTTTTTTAATAAGGTCAAAGGTCACACTGGGGTTACCTAAGAATTTGGGAGCCCCATTAATGAACTGTTCTCTCCAGTACCTTCATTTTGATGTATCACAACCCATACCTTACTATTACAAAAAATATTTGACCTTATCATGGTCATAGGTCACGTTGGGGTTATCAAAAACTTTCAAAAATAGTATCACTGATTTATTCTCACCAGTACCTTCATTTTGATGCATCACAACCCATACCTTATTATTCAAAAACATTGACCTGACCTGTGACCCAGGAGTTCCCCTGAACCGATTTGACCCATCTTCGAACTCGATCGTTCGTTTGGCCTAAAATATCGATTAGTGAAAACTGAATTCAAAAAAGTGAAACCGTTTTTGAGTTATCGTGCCCCCAGACGGACGATGTCCTGAGTGTTTTCAATATATACCTAAAGGTACATAATAACTAAAAACAAGAATTTTTGTGACACACAAACCAAGCTATGAATTATTACGTCATCTGACTATCAAAAACAGAAAAGCGTTGACGCCCGTAATGATTATTTTATATTTGAAACGAAGTAAATGTTGTACAGCCTTGACAAAATTCTAGTCGTTTCTTCCGAAGCTCAACGTTCGGTCCAATAGTTTTAACTCATTCAGAAAATCCTAACTGCGCCACAAACATTAAACGTTCCAATATGTTATTACAAAACAGAGACCGTTTCATAAGCCTTTACAAAGCCACAGCAAGTTCTAAAGCTTTTGGATTCGAATGGAATTTTCAAACAAATTCCATGTCAACCATTCTCGGCAAGAATAAAATAAAAATTCTCCTGCTTAAAAGTCGGCTGCATCGACTATTAACTTACGTAGTAATTGTTCAAACTGCCTTCGAACTCTCTCAGGAACAAACCAATACGGAAGGAAACCTATCGCTCATAAAAACATTTTTTGGTTCTGCCGTTGCAATCCCACTTCTACTTCTTCAAAATTATTACCTAAAACTTGTCAACGAAAAGGCTCCGGACATTGTCTATTTTATCAACGGGCTACTAAACCTAGACAAAGAGTTTGGAGGCGCAGCAAAGGAAATCAAGTTGAATTCATTAGAACGACTAAATTCCATTTTAGTTCGGACGGTTGCCTTTTCATTGAGAATCACGCCGCTATTTTTTGTATTTGGATTTCATTGGTTTTCTCCATGTAAACCTTCATTGGCGTTCAGCTGGATTTTTGACGAGTGTAAAAGTTCTGATATAAAAATTGACTTTTTAAAAACGGTTATCAAACTCATCATATTTCTCCCCAACTTGTGGGCATGGACGATTGGTATGAACGCAGTGGTATTTGGTGTATGTATTCATCACATTTTGTGCGTGCTCAGCCTCCGATCTTATTTGACTGCTTTTCAAAATTTATCAATAAAAAGCAGAGGTAGTAAACGCGTATCATGTTTATACCGATGTATTCAGTTGTTGTCACATCCAATGAATACTGTGATGGAAAAAGGGCTCCTGATTTCCTGTACGGTTGCAACATGCTGCATAGCCTTTGACATTACTGGTCTTGCGAGGCTTCCGTGGACAAGGGAAAATTCATTTTTGCTCACAATCTGCTTTCTTCTTGGCACCAATGCTTTTCTTTATATTTTGATCGCAGTTGGTGGACAAGTGGGAGTATATACGGAGTCTAAAAAGGTTTTGGAAAAGGTTACGAGGCATAATATGCTTGAGTTGCATAGAAAAAAGTTAGAATTTAAGTGGAGACAACGGTTTTATGCTTCTTGTTCCACAATCAAGGTCAAGCTTGGACCCAGCAACTATTTGGAGGAACTTACTCCCCTTGTTTTGGTTAATAATGGGGTTCATATCACTTTAACTTTGTTGTTATTGAGTAAATAAGTGAATGAATTATGAATGAAAGAGAGTATAATTGCTATTATTACTAGCCATTATGTCATTAATTACTTGGGAGTAGGAATTTGTTCTGGAAAGTTCCAAGAAAGATAAGTAGTAGAGTTGACCATTTTGTGTAAATAAATGTTTTCTGGGTATTTTTTTAAGGAAAAAAATAATTACTTTGTCCTACTTGTTTCATCCATTCTTGTAATTTTGTTTGGAACTTTAATCAAAAAAATTAAAATTTTAAGTTTTAACCGAAGACTAGTTTAGGTCACCTTAAATCCTAATAAGTATTGCTATTAAGTTGTTTTATAAATTGTTAGCTCGTTGAATACAAAATTGTAACGGGTGTTTACATACTGGAAAAACAAAAAAATGCATTTAATGCACATAAAATGTATATATGACTATGAGTTCTGCAAATAAACTCATTATTCGTAAAGCTTCCTTTTAATAGTTCTGGCTACTAAATTATTGGCGTGTTATATGCATGTCAACAACATGGGAAAGTAATGGTATCATTAGTATGGAGTTAGTGGATTTCCTCCTAATATTCGAGTTCATTAACGCTCATATTTTTATTGTGTGTACTATGATTTTTATTGGTTACGCTTGATGTCAATAACCATAAAATTACTAAAAAAAACAGAATTAATTTGAACTTCCTTTTTATTTCAATTTCCCTACTCTTGTGGGTTTAGTTGACATAGTGCCACGTGTCACTGGAATAACAACCTGGATTAGTCTACCAACTAACTCGATATGTCAATATTGTAGATACGTTTTAATTATTACTATTTTTCTTTTATACGTATCCTTGAACGGCTTTGTCTAAATTCAAGTCGATTCACCACTGCATTACTTCAAAACCCCTCAAATCGGTTTACAATCTGGTATTTGTTGTAAAATTGTTGCCAAAATGTTGTTACAAAACATTTCCCGTTTCACCAGCCTTTACAAAGGCATTGCAATTTCCAAAGCTTTTGGATTCGAATGGAATTCTCAAACTAATCTCATGTCAGTTATCCTCGACAAGAAAACATTGAAAAAACTCGTCAGGAAAAATCGTCTTCATCAACTACTCACTTTCATAGTAATAGTTCAAACTGGGTTCAAACTTTCACAGGAAACTGAGGAAACGGGTGGAAATCTTTCACTCATAAGAACATTTTTCGGCTCAGCCGTCGCAATTCCACTTCTTCTCCTTCAACAATTTTATCTCAATCTTTGTTCCGACAAGGCTTCAGATATCGTATTTTTTATCAACGCACTACTAAAACTAGACAAAAAGTTTGGAGGAAAAGCTAAGGAAATCAAGCTAAACTTTTTGGAACGGATTAATTCCATTCTAGTAAATTCTGTAGCTGTTTCCCTAAGCATCACGCCGCTCTTTTTTGTATTTGGATTTCATTGGTTTGCTCCTTGTAAACCATCGTTGGCGTTCAACTGGATTTTGGACGAGTGCAAAGGATCTGATATAAAAACTAACTTTTTAGCAACGGTTATCAAACTCATCATATTTCTCCCAAACTTGTGGGCATGGACGATTGGTATGAACGCCGTTGTGTTTGGTGTATGTATTCATCACATTTTGTGCGTGCTCAGCCTCCGATCGTATTTAACTGCTTATAAAGATTTATCCATTAAAAATGGAGGAAAAAAATTCACGGTATTATTGTACAGAAGCATCCAGTTATTGGCAAGTCCTATGAATAACGTGATGGAAAAAGGGCTCCTAATTTCCTGCACAGTTGCCACATGTTGCATTGCCTTTGACATAACTGGTCTGGCAAGGCTTCCATGGACAAAGGAAAATTCATTTCTTCTCACAACTTGCTTTCTCCTTGCCTCAAACGCTTTGCTTTATATTGTAATCGCTGTTGGTGGACAAGTGGGAGTATATACGGAGTCTAAAAGGGTTGTGGAAAAGCTTACTACTCATAATATGCTCAAGACGCCCAATTATGGCCTGGAATATAAGTGGAGACAAAGATTTTATAGATCTTGTCCAGGAATTAAGGTGAAACTTGGACCGAGCAACTATTTGGAAGAACTTACTCCCCTTGTTTTGGTTAACAATGGGTTTCATATCACTTTAACTTTGTTGTTGTTAAGTAAATGAATAACATTTGTATCTATCGTTAATGTTTTTTCACAAAAAAAGGCGAAACTCACTATGACATGTGGACTATGTGTGTTTAGTTTGACGTAAAGAATTTCAATCAACCAACACTTCTATTTTTGTGAGGATACAGTTATACGAATCCGAAAGGACGATGACCAGAACTCACATTTTTAAAGAGTCTAAACGTGTTGGACATTTATATACTATCAGCTTCGCTTTTACACTTTGAAGTTTAATTGACAAGCGATAACTTTTTGAATGCAATAAAAGCCCCACCTTGCAACTCTCTCGTCCCACAAAGAAATTCCAAGGAAGTTAAACTTTTTTATTCAATGAAACAAAATACTTTGTGAGCAGAACAAGGTTTTGAACAAAAGCAAAGATGTGTCAGAAGAGAATTAAAAGTATTGAAAAGCTGCTTAATAATGAAATGTCTTTGTAATATTCGGTTGCAATGGGAAATGGTGGGCTCCTTTCATCGAAAAGTGAAACCTGCTTTTAAATTGTCAAATCTATAGAAAACCCTCTTGACTAGATTATGACGTTAGTATTTGTCATTCAAAAGCTACGACGTTCGTATTTTATTAATAAAAACCTACATACATGTACTTTCGTCCGTGAACTTGACGAGTTCAAAAAGCTTTTTATCTAAATATCTTTTCTTCTCAAGTTTTTGACAACCTTTGAAAGCCTAACTTCTGATTGAACAAAGCATTTAAACAATATAAATTTTAAGAATGAGTATTGAAAAACCACTAGACAAGAAATAAAGCAACCGTGCATAAATATTGTTATTGTGGGAGAAAGTGTTAATATTTACTTTCACTATTGCCATCATTTACATATAACGCACAAGAAAAGTAACAATAATTATCACCAGCGTCGATAATATTACTTATGCTTCTTGTTGTTGCTTAGAATGTTTTTATTATTATCCACTTGAAGACAAGCCATTCTTTGTAATATTGATAATAATTTGAAAATAAAGACAGGATTGTGGTTTAAACGTTGACAATAATATTATGCCATCGTGGATTATATATATATATACATATATTTAACCTGAAAATTCTTTCCACCTACCAAAAAAGGTTAACTTGGGTCATTTGTCATTTTTTGCAAGGAAAAAATTTGTTCTTGTATTTCACCATTATTACTTAAATTGTTACTCTGTCGAGAACACGATATACGTTCAGGGATAAATTGGAACCATGTGGATATATACACCCAAGGCTCTTGATAATTGCCAGGAACAAATAAAAAGTAGTGAAAATAATAATACACTTTTAGGTGCCCTTCGACCTGTCGTTTTTATGGGAAGAATTGTTGGGATCATATCAAGAAATGATGTACTCAAAAACGTTGAATCCCAAAAGTAAGAAAGTTTTTCTAATTTTTTGGGAGAATAATATTAATATTCGAATTTTGCTATTATCAATTACTTTAGGAATGTTACGTGGTACTCAGTTATTTCCGGATTCTTATCAGCTTATTTTTTATTAAATGCAATACTTCTCACAAGAACCACATTGGCCCTGCCCCCCAAAAAGTCTTCGTTTGCAGAAAAGCTGTGGGATTTTCAGTTTTCTGGCTACAATATTACCATGTTTTTTGTGTAAGATTTTTTTTAAATTGAATGAAGATAAAATATTTTTATTTCCCATGTAAGTAAACAAATTTTTAATCAGTATTAATGTTCATTGTAGGTATGCCTACCTTTTATGTGCAACAAAACAATTTCGCAGAATAGTTCAGAGTTTTGTGGCTGTGAATGAAAAGTTCCCATCTTCACAACTTTCCCTCAATTTCTATAGGTTTTGCTGGCTGACCACTATTATTTGGGTGATTCTTGCATTTGTTGAAAATGTTATGTGTGACGTCCTAAATTTGTACAAGTCTGCTGCTGAAAGATCCAAAAATAATTCAACAATTCTAGAATTTTTCTATCAACATAAATATCAGCATTGGGCCGCGGTGATTCCATATCATCCAACCTTGACTGTGCTCAACGCCATCCTACTAAAATGTGGAACTTTTGGATGGCTACACTGTGACGTTATTGTTTTAGTTTTGACTAGAGCAATAGTGGAAAAGTTTAGACGGTTAAATGAAGCAATAAAAAAGATTATAAAGACTACTTCAAAAATTGAGACAATTTCAGGCAAGGAATTTTAAAAATTGTTTTCCCTGGCGTATCTTTATAGTAATAATTTGTCTCATATTCTATTTCACAAAAGGATACAGTGAAAAAACGAGATGGGACGCTATCCTAGAGGAATTTCTTTTATTGAGAAATCTTACTCAAGAAATTCAAAAATTTATTGCACCATTAATTCTGGCTTGTTATGGAATCAACATGTATATAATCGTCATAAGTGTAAGTAATGAGCCACTTTCCCATGTTTCGGGCGAATTTTAAAAGAGATCTTACCTAATAATTTTTATGGTCTCTAGCTTTTTAATTGGATCGTTCCTTATTCAGCGACGACATTTTCAATGGAACAGCTTCTTCATATTTACGCATTTATTCAATTCCTCTTTCGTGTCACGACCATCACACATTTTGCATCTGAAGTGTATCACGTGAGTCAAAGGGTTGTTGGCACAATACATATGTGTCCTAACTCTTTGTACTCGTTGTCGGTAAGCAAGTCAGCAATTACAGTAGCTCTACATAGCATGTATAAAAAATATTGTGTTTAAAACTTGGATAATATGATTATAATGGATGTTGTTTCCTTTCATTTAGTTGGAAAGAATTGAGAGTGCATTAGCAAGTAACCCATGTGGAATCAGTCTTTTTGGCTCATTTATGATCACCCGAAATCTTTTCATTTCAATCATCAGCTTTATTTTTACAACTGAAATCGTGTTACTAAATACAGTACCAGGTCCATCCAGTACATAGCAATTATAATTAAATAGGAAACGACAGCAGGAGAAATTATGACGAAAGAAAATTGAATAAAGACATGACTTATTAAATGGCTTTAAATAAAGTTGTAAGGATGATGAAACTAAATCCGCTGAGTCCATCCTTTATTGCCTACTGTTTTGTCATTAAAAAAACAATAGTTGAAGTACTTAAGTAATCCTGGGTCTTGACAAGCTATTTACTTAAATAATAAATAAAGTTGCAAGTATAGCCGGGTAGACATAAATCAACAATATGTTTTATGTGTGCCAAACTGAAGGAGAAATAATATAAAAATAATGGGTGAATGATATATCAATCATGTTTTATAAATGAATCCCAGGTATTCCTTCACATTTCCGTGCTATACCTCTCCATAATAAACGTTATCTAGTTTTTTAATCTCATGCTGAGTAAACAAAGATAAGAATTTGGCACAAATTCAATAGCTTCGTGTCGTAATCAGCAAACAATCTAAACTTTTATACTGTGAGGGCTTTAGTTTTTTATTTATTTTACCGACATTTGTAAATGTGACATTTTTTTATGACCAGTCAGCTTTTTACTTTCTTCGGATGGAGCCGTATGAAAGAGTGCTAAAATACTTTGGCCATGAAGCGGAGCCATCAAGTAACACTTGTAAACGGTACGTGCATCTATTTTTACCTTAATAGTTTTTATACCCTAAAAAACATTAATAAACTTAAAAATATTAGTCCTAAAAGATGTTTTGGCAGTGGAAAGGAATACAGATGATCCTAGTTTAACTGGCATACGCTTTCTCACACTTGTTGGGAAATGTTTGGGAACTATTTCTAGGAATGACTTTTTCAATCAAATTGAATCTAAAAGGTATAATATCTATAATAAATCGGCATAAAATGGAAATGTAATCAGTGTCTCTTTGATTATATTGATATTTTTTGTTTATAGAAAATTTAAGTTGAAGTCTATATTCCCAATTTTTCTTCAAATTTACCTGTTTATAAATACAGTTTTAATTGTTCGAAATACGTTTCTATCACATCAAACCGTGTCATCAGTCACGCAAAGGCTATGGGATTTCCAAACTGATGGTTGGGCTGCTAGTATATTTTTTGCGTAAGGATAGTAATATTTTAATAGGTCCATTTGAATTTTAAAAAAAGTTAGCATACTTTATCAATTTATTAATGTTTTAAGGCATTTTTATCTACTGTATGCTGGGAAGAAATTTCGGGATTTGGTTAAGAATTTTGTAGAGTTTAACCAAAAATTTCCCCATTCTCGTATGCCAAACTCGTTCCCTAAATTTTGCATCATTATCGTCGTGATATTTATTTCCGTGGGATTTGCAGAAAATTTGCTCTACGATGTTCAACTTGTCAAAGTTTCTAATGGTAAGATTTTATCAATTGTGTCATTTTTTTTCAATCCGTCTTAAATTTAAATATTTTAAAATTTTATGATCTTGGATTTTAAGTGAAAGCAAACTCAACTCTCGAGATTTACTACAGACCATCATTTTCTCAGTGGTTAGACTTTCTCCCGTATCATCCTGTTCTTGCTGTGATTCACGTTGGGATCGATAAATATGGTGTTTTAGGATATTTATATGCGGATGTACTTATAATAACATTTTGCAAAGCGATAACCCAAAAGTTTCAGAGTTTGAACGAAGCCATACAAAACATTGTTGGTAGTGGCTCATTATCATCGTGCAATCACGAATGGGATGAAATTCATGATGAATTTTTAATGCTGTCAACTCTCACCCAACAAGTTCAAAATTTTATTGCTCCACTAATCCTGGCGTGTTATGGAATTAATATGTACATTATAGTTATGGATGTAAGTCAACCTATACCCAAAGCAATTTTTAATTCTAGTCATTTAAAAAAAATAATATTTCTAATTTTTAGCTCTGTGTTTGGCTATCTCCTTTCTCAACCGCGAGGTTGCAACAGAGCTATTATGTTTACGCCTTCTTTGAATTTCTATTCCGTGTCAGCTCAGTTACCTACTTTGCAGCGGAGATACATCATGTTGGCCAATCCATCTTGGAGACAATCAAGCACTGTTCGAATCCCATGTATACTTTGTCGGTAAGAAAATATTTTGGTTGGCAGAAAAAAACACAATTTTTTAGCAATTATTAAATATATTTTTATTTCAGTGCCAACGAATTGAAAGAATGGTGGCTGTCAATCCTCCGTCCATTTGTTTATTTGGCTCTTTTATGATCACAAGAAAGTTTTTCCTGGCAGTTATTGGTTTTCTATTTACAACTGAAACCGTATTGTTGCAAACAACTGGCTCATCAAGATTTAATGTTCAATGAAAAGATTATTGAATTCAATAAGTTTATTTTACATTCCACAATTTAAAAGGGTACTAACGTTTCTGTACATTTGATCATACGCACGAAAAACGCCAGGTATTTGGTCAACACCCGGACAAATCAAGGAAACTACTCGGGATACACAATTTGATATTGCTCGATGACGGCTGAAAATTTTAAACAATTTTTCGCACGAGATTTTTTTTAACAATTAAAATATAGCTACATAAAAAATCGTAATTTTTTACTTACATGCAATTATCAAAGGAAGCCATTCTACCCAAAAATCTTTGACAATGAAATCGATAGTTTTGGAAAATTACATCTGGATCCGTACAGCTTGAGCCACCATCCGGACGAAATTCGTCGTGTGCTACTTCAGTCAATTCCTCTATTAGTAAAATTCAGATTTAGTTTAAAAAAACTCACCAAATTAAGTAATAAAAGGTAAAATTCGTATAAAATAATGATCGCACGGATTTTCTTGGCTCCTCTGTCACTTCCACAAAAAGATAAGAGAGTAAAACTATAGAGGTTTGGAAGGTGTTGCTCATTGCCCCTTCCACATTTTTTCAATACCTGCCTCTTCATTTTATCCCAACATTTTAAATGTCTCTTTTGAGATTTACAAATTGTGGTAAAATGACTCAAAAAGTCATTTTCAATAAGTGTATTTCCCCTTTTGAGTAGACAAACGGAGAACTTTTTCTGAAAAAAAAAATTATTTTATAACTTCCTATGTTTACCATACCAAAGAACTTGATCGACTTACCATAATTTTTTCCGTCTTTTTCCTACTCCTTGTGGTATTTTTGCAAGCAGCTACGATCCCCACCTCCACCTCGATTTTATCACCAACATGTAACACATTCAGTTCTTGTGCAAACTCACCAAAAGCACCTGGTATAAATTGACAAAGATCTAAACCCATCATAAACAAAATAATTCTGGAGAACTGCATGTTGATATTATAACTTTTGCAACACCTGCAACGTAACCGCAAATGAGCACACAAATTGAATTTATTCATGCCTTTATAGTCTTACATAAATGGGCGAATTTTCATGCTTTGAATTGCAAAGAAATTATTAAAAAAATATCTCAACCTGCTGACATTTTTTTAAAACATGAAAAGGTTGCTCAACAACTTATATGTTACGCTATAATACCATGATGAAAATGAATGAATAAAATTAATATTAGATGGGTGCGGATTACATCGTTATTTTTATTGATGTTTAGATCTTGATCAGGATTTTATCACGAGACGTTCATATATAAAAAAAATAAATGATTGATAATTGCACCTTCTTTCTAAAAAGATATAAGCACATAAAATTTAATTAGTGCAATAAACGAATGAGCAGGAAAGGTGTATTACTACCACGTTGGTTGCTAATTTGCATTTAATTTTTATTCACATGAATTTTTATTTTACCGATACACGATACACCTTTTTGCGCATATAAATATCTGCATTTTTTCTATGAAATTTGTTGGTTGAATAGGAAGTTGTGGGATTATAACAAGTAACACTTTTCTCAGGCCATTTAAAATGGTTTGTTCATGACAGTTGACTGACAAGAGCTGTCATGGCTAATGTCTGGGGTTTACACAACGTAGTAATTATTACAGTCTGAGATTGGTGAGAATCATCATCATGTTCTTTCATTTGTACATTGAACAGGCATCCGTGCATGGGTCAAGTTCAACATCCTGAGTCAAAAAGTAGAATCTGAGTAATGAAAAGATTGTTGGCTTATATATTTTATATAACAACTTTGTGCATGCAAAGATGTGCAATAGAATCATGAAGTTTGTGCATAATACTTGCATCATAAATATATGTTATGTACCTATGTAACTGCATTTGAGGTTACTAACATTACAAGTTGACCTTGATATCTATCCAATTATATAAAGACCATCAATTCTCCTGCATTCAATTGCATCTACAAGTTACAATGGATTTATTTACCTAAATGAAACTTGAAAGTTGTCATCATCATGCTCACATTTTTTATGTAAGAATTTTATGTAGTTTGAATATTTAATCAAATTTTGTCCACGTTGGTGAAATTTAATAAGCACTCAATTTAATTTGGATATTCTATTGTGTAAAGCATTACTCGACTTTTCCATTCACATAAAAATTACACCATTTCAAACGCACGCACGTCATAGCTGAATGGATGCAGCCAAATTTCAGTCTTGTGAAAAAATAACAAAGAAGCAGACAAATTGCTTATCTTTTTTCCAACACGTATGCTTTTGCTTTTTTGTCCCATGTCAAATGTCTTGAAAACAGACACTTATGTTGCTGGAGAAATAATACCTGGTACCCACACTAGTGGAAATAAACCGTGAATACAAAATTGTTCCTGTCATGTCACTCAATAAAATTGAAAACCTATTCCGCATGCCTCACCCTCCTAATTTACTTGGGATTCATGTACTTAGGAAAATTATAGTGGAACATAAAACTTACAATAATGTCATTTCGGAGCAGTAGTAAATGATTATACTTCTTGTAAAGTTATGGTTGTAGTGGAACACGGCAAAACATGAACATTTTAGTACAGCTTGAGGTTAACGGGAGGTTTAAATTCGAATTAAAAAAAATGCAAAAATTTTGGGTTAATTCAAAATCAGAGGATGACCCCTTTGTGATCAGCCTACGTTTGCTGACCTTTCTTGGAAGATGCTTTGGATTTGTTACAAGAAAAAACGTGCTTGCAGAAAACGAACCAAAAAAGTAATAAAAAATTCCTCAAAATGATGCAAAATTATTTCATATTTCGTCGTCTTTCTCACGTTGAATCTTTGTGGTTTCAGAATTTTGACGGTGTCATCCGTTTTCTCTGGATTTCTCGTGACTTTTTTATTCATCAATGCAGTTCTTCATATTCGGAATGATTTAGTGCTGGGAAAAAAGTCATCTTCGACAGCGGAAAAGCTGTGGGACCTTCAAAGTCCTTTGTATGCGGTGTCTATGTTTTTGGTGTATGACTAAATTAAAGTTGATTTGACAACATTAAATTATAATGTTTCAAGATGAATTTAAGTATTTTTTACAAAAAATACTAGATATGCCTACCTCCTACTTGCAAGAAAAAGGTTCAGGGAAGCTGCTCAAACTTTGGTGGAACTAAACACTAGGTTTCCATCATCCCCATTTCCAAAAAGTTTTCCCAGATTCGTCTACCTAGCAACGTTTGCATGCGTTTTAGTTGGAATAGCAGAAAATGGTTTGTATGACGCTCAACTTTTTCGAATGGCAGCTTGCCAAAATTCTACCTCAACTCTTCAGTTTTATTTTAAGGAAGCATTTTATCACTGGAATGATATCCTCCCTTATCATCCTGCTCTTACCTGCGTACACGTTATCATTGAAAAATGTGGAATTTGGGGATGGATTTTTTCTGACGTATTTGCGATTGTGTTGAGTAAAGCGTTAGCGGAAAAAATAAAAGGTTTAAATGAAGCTATCGAAGAGATCCTCAAGTCAGCGAAAAGAGAAAATGGACTATTTTTACATACGAATTGGGACGTTGTTAAAGCAGAATTTTTGGGGTTACTCAATCTCAACATTGAAATTCAAAAGTTTATCACCCCCATAATTTTAGGTTGTTATGGATGCAACGTTTACTCAATTGTGATCAACGTAAGTAGATAATTTTGTATATTTGTAAATAATGTAAAAAAATTAACCGTTACGTTTGCTTGCAATATTTTGTACAAAAAATTTCAGCTCTTTATTTGGATTTCTCCGTATCCAGCTTCGAGTTATGAACTTGCCCAAACTTATTATGCTTACGCATTTTTCGCCTTTTTGTTTCGGGTTTTGGCTGTAACGTACTTTGCCGCTGAGGTTCATCACGTTAGCAAATCACTTTCGGGGACAATTAATAAATGTCCAAATATTTTATATAATATGACGGTATGTGAAAATCGGGGTAATTTTTGTACTCCAAAAGAGGATCTGAAAATTTTTTAAGATTAGTTTATTTACTACTTTCAGCTGGAAAGGATGGAGAGTTCCCTCTCAAGCAATAATCCTTTTGGAATTTGTATTTTTGGCTCGTTTATGATCACAAGAAACTTTTTTCTTTCTTTTATCAGCTTTCTCTTTACAACGGAAATTGTGCTGCTTCAAACCTCTGCCAGCATGGGCAGGACAAAGTAAAACAAATAGGATGGGTGTGCATGCTGGCTACAGTTTAACTGCATTTCTGTAGTGTTGATAGCTCATTTTCGTTCCGTTCTCTAATTATCCTAATTTTATTAAAATGTGTGCTGCAAATATAATGATATACATTGAGTGAAAATCATTTATTTTTCCTACGAAAAGTTTTTTTGTTAATAAAACTGTTTGCTAGTATGTTAATGGGGAGAATTAAAAAAATTCTAAAATTTTTAAGTTTAGGTTGTAGCTTAGCAATCGATAGCTTAGGTGAAATGGGGAATCAAGTTCAATGTCGGACCGTATCAGAGTTATCCTGTAGGGGAAAGGTCATACCCCCTCACTTTTTCAAGCGTAAGGTATTCCGTGTAGCATATCATTTGACAGCTAATCATGGGTGAAGACCATCCAGGCTATCCGCGCATGTCATCAGTTTTCTTTTTAAACCTTAAATTGTAGATCGTTACACTCCTGGGTTACCAGGTTTATTTATTACCTAATAGCAAAATTTGGTTACCTGAAAGGTAGCTTTTATTAGTTTGCTAAAGCAATTATACCAAATCTATAAAGGTGTTATGTTATGTTTTCTGCTTTAAACCAATTAAATAAAAAGGAATGGTGCCGACGGAGGTTTTGAATAAATAATAATTGTCTACTAGCATTGCTTCTATCTACATATATCTAAAGCAATAATACTTTAGGGCTAAATCTTTGGATTTATTCCAATATTGGGTATTGTTTCCTACGGAAAACTATGTTAATAGTGGAAAACTATTTGAGCTACTCAACATAATAAATTTAATAAATTTAATAATTTTGATTTCTCAGGAAATACTACTTACTTTTCAGTGATTTTTTTGTCTAAATGTCACTCTTAATACCCGCTTGCAGCTCAGCTCCTTTTAAATAATTGACAAAGTAGTTTTCTAACTCTAATTAGCTTTCAAACTTTTGTAATTTTTACACATATCCTGTATAGGAAAAAATGTACATAAGCACAGTTGATACTGTATTTTTACATTAATACTCCAGCATACACTGAACTACTTTAGGATCGCAAGGTTCAGTGGGTCAACCTTCATCTGGACCAGCTAATACTGTTATTGTGTGAGTATCTGGCTGGTCTCTAGCCTAGGTAAAAAACTTACTTATTAACAGTATAATTGATGGTACGGAGACAACGCTGATTCCTTCCCCTTTTTTGTCCTGTTTATCTGGAGAATTTTACAACTGATGCCAGTGGGAGACGAGGAAGATCATGGGTGAGGATTCTGATGAGGAGTCTCAACCAAATCAACCTTTTCAACCCAAACTAATTATTAATGAGCTGTTAAGCTCAACATTTCACGCTATCCTAACTGGACGGCAGGATGAGGAAATCGCGCAAGCCTTTCTTCAATTTTACGAGTTTACTGACATCTTGGCTGCCAAACAGGTCCTCATTGACGAAGGATGCCTTGGAAAGAAGAATACCACAAGAGGTCGAAACGATGCCACCAAAAAGAGAGAAATCCTGGAAATAGTGAAGTGCTTTCGTTTAAAGGACTGGGGAGGACTGAACATTCAATATGCAGCAGTTAACTTGCTGAAAGTGTGCCTCGTGCCTGCGGGGCTAGGTGATGAAATTTTAATCAGAAATGAAATTCTAATCATAAAAGAAAAGTTTGCTCATATGACAGAAGCCGTTGATACCCTTGGGGAAGCTGTTGCATCTGTAAATGAATGGATATCGAAGCTGGACAATGCGGCGGAAGCAGCAAAGACAATAACCACTACTATGCAATCGGTAGCTAATACGTTAACATCTCAGCCGTCAACATCTGCACCATCTTATCTTGACGTTGCCAGGCGAGCGCCCATAGGCGACTCACAACCACCTACACCATGTTTTGATAACCCTGAGGGAAAAGGGAAAGGAAAGTGGAATGATGTAGCACACAGGCGAGGAAATAAATCAAAGGCAAATTCAAAATCAAAGCCAAATCCTAAGCCAAGTCAAAAGTCAAATGCAGTAGTTGGGACCTCCTCCTCCGAATTTCTGAAAGCAGCGGAGAGAAAACGGAGAGGGATTCTTTTTGTGACAAGATGCCACCCGGATACCACATGTGACGTTCTGAAAACTGAAATTGAGAATAAAAATTCCGAATATACTGTGGGTGACATTGAAAAGTTATCAACTAAACATGATACTTATGCGTCATTTAAAGTTCATTTTAATCTTGGTGAGACAAAGCTCTCAGTGTTTTTTACAGATATTTTAAGTCCGGAACGGTGGCCGACAGGACTGATGGTAAAACCTTTTCGTGTACCACGAAATAATCAGAATCCGAGCTCAGAATAATGTCATGGAACTGTCAAGGAATAAAAACTAATGGCCTGTGGCTTCAATCCTTCCTAAGTCAAATCAACTGTGACATTATTCTTCTACAAGAAACATGGCTGTACGGCTTTGAAAATTCAGTGTTAAATCAATTTCAGGAATATGGCTACTTTAACGTTTCATCAATGCCTAGTCATAAAGTCAGCAAAGGAAGACCCTACGGAGGGACGGCTCTATTGTACAAGAAATCTTTTTCAAATTCAATCACAAGCGCTTGTAGTGAGGACCCCCGTCTAACAGTCTATCAAATTTCTACCGTTGCTGGTGTTGTGTGTCTTGTGAATGTTTATCTCCCCTGTAACACTAGTGAAAATGAAGATCTCATCACCAATTACATCAGTAAGCTGGAAGCAGTACTTCTCAATTGCACTCACCCAGTCATCATCATGGGGGATTTTAATCTATCGGAGGGTACTAAGAAATTCGGTGAATTGTTGCAAATGTGCAAGGAACATTCCATGGATTTGGCTGACATTCGGATTTTGAACAAAGGCACATTTACATTCTGCAGTAAAATTAATGGAGCAACTACATGGATCGACCATTGCAATGCGACTTGCGGGCTTATTACAAATGCAACTCTCCCCTTCGAAATTACCCCAAGTGATCATATTCCAATCATTGTGGAAATACCAACAGCTCTCTCAACCGTCGCAGTGAAAGCAAAAACGCCTGTTCGGAAACGATTAAAATGGGATAGAATGACCATGGAGGATGGTGAGGTGTTTTGCGAAACAATTAAAGGATATGTGGCAAACTATCAAGATTCACTGTGTACTTCCCAAGGATGTAGAAATGAGCAACACAGAAGCTCAATTGATGAAGCTACAAGTTTAGTGCTCACTGCTCTTGTGGCAGGTGAAAATGCCTTACAACGTTCCTCTCAGCAAAGGAAAAGGACACAACGCTTTGTAAAGGGATGGAGTGACAACATAAAGCAGTTTTATGATGACTACAGAGCCTCTTTCCTTAAATGGGTGCAATCCAATCGCAATTCGGAATCTGACTATAGTGAAATGTGTCACAAGAGGAAGCAGTACAAAAGTCAACTGCGAGTACAAAAGCGCAAAAATGAAAAGGATAAGCTAAACTGTTTAGCTATGTCAAAAGTTATGATAAGTGCGAAAGTCATCATTTAAGTGATTGTGTTGATAGTGTGCATGGTGAGGAGGAAATAAGCAACCACTGGGCTCAGCATTTTCGTCGTTTGTTTAATGCCCCTCAAAATAAGGATTTTGAATCCAAAGTACGTGACTATGTGCAGAAGCGGAAGAATGACAAGGTGTTCAGCTTTGTGACTGTGGAGGAAGTTCAGGCTGCTATATTTAAGCTAAAGAGAGGAAAAGCCAAGGGGTCCGATAATGTTCAAGCGGAGCATTTCAGATGTGCGTCGGTGCAGCTATCTCCTCTTATCACAGACATAGTCAACTCCATGTTTGCTCATAGTTATCTTTCTGCGGAGGTAATGAAGGTGCTCATAGTTCCAATTTTGAAGAAGAAAGGCCTGAATCCAGAGGAATCCAGTAGTTATCGACCAATTGCTTTAGCCAGTATATTCTCCAAGATATTGGAAATAATTATCTTGGATAAATTTGGCCACTTATTTGGGACAACACCAAATGAATTTGGCTATAAAAAAGGGGTGGGCACGGAGCTCTCCGTGTTCTCATTGAAAACTATCGCTCATCATTATCTGCGGAATGATACTCCTGTTTACGTTTGTTATATGGACGCAACTAAGGCGTTTGATCTCGTGAATCACTTCACACTGCTAAATAAACTCTGTGACAGGGCAGTGCCGGCCACTATAATTGAGTTTTTGCTTTACTGGTTTAGGGCTCAGGATTTTGCAGTGAGGTGGGGTCAGTCAGTTTCTACGCCATTTCCTGTTAGAAATTCTGTTAGGCAAGGTGGAATCCTTTCAGCGATATTTTTTGCAGTTTATATGGACGACCTGTGTGGAAAACTGTCGGCCACTGGCGTGGGCTGTAGGATAGGGAATTTGGTGGTCAACAATTTAGTTTATGCAGATGATATATGTCTAATTACTAGTTCTATTGCAGCTTTGAAGTTGCTTCTAGCAATCTGTGAGGAGTACGGAGAGGCGCATGATCTTACATTCAACCCAAAGAAGACGGTCTGTCAAGCATTTGTTAGTGCACCTTATGACGATAGCAGACCCCTAATCAAACTAAACGGGAGGATTTTACAATGGATGGACACAGTGCGATATCTCGGATATGATGTCAACTGCCGAGATCGAGATCGAGAGGAGATTATGAGAAGACGAAGGGAGCTATACGTCAAGGCAAATATGATATCAAGTCGGTTTAAAAACCGCAGTGAAGTTGTGAAAAAATACCTGTTTAAAACTTTCTTTTACTCTGTATATTGTATGTCATTATGGGCTCCAGTTGCGAAGCAGTTTCTCCAGAAGATCAAAACGGCTTATAATGATGCGTTCAGAATTATATTTAAATATAATCGCAGGTGTAGTGCTTCAAATATGTTTGTGAGGAACAGGATTAACGATTTTTCTGCCACAAGAAGATCGGCAGCCTTCTCAATATTTAATAGGATTGTATATTCGGATAGGATTCGGATTCGGATGGAAGCTGGCCGAATGGGACAGAAAGTATTCTGTTGAGTGTGAGTTTTTTTTCTCTCTCTTCTCTACCTTTTTTTGTAAATCAAAGTTCGATTATTTTTTTCCCTAACAGGGTTTTTTTGTATCTAAAGGTTTTTTTTCCTCTGCTCACAGCTTCCATACAAACCTAATTTTATAATGTAATGGTGGTTCTACAGATATGGATTAGTGTCTCATGTATATGAAAACACAGATCTGCAATAAAGAGAATAATAATAATATGTTAATGTTTTTCTCTTACTTCGACCATTCTCAAAATATTGAGACAGATTAATTTGTGTTCTTGACCTTTTGTGATTTGAGTTCTAATTAAGTATGTAAGCATTCAAGCTTGATGGATCTTCTTATAATAATTCAGGAAATTACTGGGACTCATTTTCATGTTCATATGCCGAATTCTTTGTTCTATTCTATACCATATAATTGGGTTATGTATCTACAATATTTTTACTATAAACAGCCGCAAGAACGGCCACTCTAAGCTCTCAGTACTCATTCAATTGCTGCCATAAATTCTGGTCAGCTTCACAATTTGTTTCACTCTACGCCATTTTGACAGAAATAAATTATCTATCTTTCAATTTCCTTATCTTGCTTTTGTACTTTGCCTAATATCATTTTTATTCCATACAGCACGTGTAATCTTGCTAAAGCAACATGATCATCATTTTACCAACTCAAAAATAAACTGACAACTCGTAAAATAATAGCCACCATCTACACTCCAATAAGCATTGTACCACGGCGTTCCAAGTACAAATAATAATTATTTTTTCCCAAAGTTATTTATTTTACGAGTTTAAAAAACATTTTCACCTCTTCTTTGTACGAAAGATTCATCATAAAATTTATACACACATCATCCAATTTGGTTAAGTAGCTGAGCGAGGATTTTTTGAGTTTGACGTCACTGCTCACTTTCAACATTTTAATTAAGAAATAAAATATAAGGTACGTCAATTTACTTCTGTATATAACTTACCAAAGCAAGCATTTAGTAGTCGAACTTATTAGCGAGGAAACCATAAATCGAGTTCAGCTCTGATTGAGTTGAAAATATTTTATTTGGGTTACATTTGGATAGAAATTAACCTATATACGACACATTGGGTTACAACAACGACCCATGATGGGTGTCAGTGGAAACAATTGTTTTTAGATATTTCAATTTTTGCTTATGTGAAATAAAATTGAAAAAGTCAGGCTCAAGAAAGGGGTACCCTTATAGTTATTTAAAAAATCAGAATTTTGAGCACAATGTATTTTTCACAAGCTTATGCATGCATAAGATATATCATCCAACTAATAAAAAAGAAACAAGATTTACGTTCAAAAGTCTGATTTAAGAAAAACTCCATTTCTTGCTTGACTTTATAGGTGACGCAATCAATATTAATTGTTTTCACCACAATCGGGGCTTTACCCGACTCGTGGTTTCCTCGTAAGTAAATTTCAAATGCTCAAATTCTATCAACTTATGACAACTATTGATTAATTTCCACTTCCATTCATATAAAGTTATTGGTTTAGTAAAACTTACTGAAGCCCTCAAACCCAACCGACAGTTGCTGTATGCTGTCTGCTATAAAACTAAATAAATTAAAATGAATGGTGTTGGAAGCTCTGATTAAATACTAACATTCCACCGGTATGGCTTCTAACCGTTGATCCTTTGGTTTCATGGTCACTCCGATGTCTTGCTAGCTCTTAAAAAGATTTAAAATCGCAACGTTTTAATTCCAGATAAATGCTATTCTACATACATTCAACATTAAATCTATTTTTTTCGTTTCTAAAAATGTATTTATCAAAATACTCGCTGCTTATTATCCCCTCCGCATATATCCCAGCGACTTTAACAATTCCATTAAATTTGGACCCTGAATGTTTTATAAATTTTATGGGAGCGGACACCAGAACGGAAATTCTGGTTCGGTTTGTAAAATCTAGACCACTACTTTCTAATACCTTGACATTTTCAATACAAGATCAAAGATTTAACCAGTCAATTGAGGATGATGACACGATTGAAAACGAAAATAAAATAATTCCACAAGGACCACAATTTCGATACCCACCAAAATTACGGAGTGCTTGCAGAATTTTCGTTTTAAATACACCATCATTTAATGAAACTGTCACTGCTATACATCGCTCTGGATTCGGGACTTGTGACCACACCCTCTTTTATGTTACCCTGTCTAACGGAATCGAAGACGAACAGTTAGGAAAATTTGCAGCTCTTTCTGAATTTAGCCCTTATATTTTTCACAGCAATATAATTTTTATAGATCCCAAATTCAGAGTGTTTGGAGTGCATTGTTACTTTTGTCAACCAAACCCAAACAGACTCTACAATGTAAATTCTACAAAAATCAAATCACATTTGGAGTTGAGGGGATTGTCTCAGAAAGTAAATGGGAATGGGTTTGGCCGCCATGTAATTGTGAGGTCGGCAATAGGAGACTTGGGTGAATACACTAGAAAATGCCTAAAATTTGATCATAGTTCAGCTAACCGAAGGCACTACTTTTACCAGCAGTTACGAACCCTTTGCTCTCCGCCTCAACTTGCTCAGTACGGTGCCTTAACACCGATTCTCAATGTCACATTTGCTCTTCATGAGAATGAAATTCCGGAAGATGAACTGACGGATTTGGATTGGTTTGTTCAGGCTCGATATGAGGAAACTTTGCTGCAACCAATACCAAATAAAATTATAGCATCTCGTGGCTCTATCCTGTTAATGTACACAATTAAAATAAATGTACTCGGCTGTGTCACGATTGACTCAATTTCCCATCAAGTGGAATTTGTGATCGTCTCTGTTATCCGACGCTTCACTTGGCTACTTCTTTTTGCGGTTGCCCTGGCGTACGCTATGATTTACAAAAACATTTGTCGTGGGATGGACATTATTTGGCCGCTTTTTTCAAGACCTTTTTGGCGCAAGCATCCAAGGAAAATCATTGGCCTATATTTGTTGTCAATGGTATTTTTTTCTAATGTGTATCAAAGTTACATTTCCTCCGAATCAGTGAGTCATGCTGAATTTCCATCCTTGCAAAAGTTGCATAAATTAGGCTATCGTCTTTGGGAACCCCAGAAACCGTATTACAGCTTTTTAAATCAAAAACTTGCAGCTAATATTGTTAATATTTTTGAAACTGTATGGGGAACAGGAACGTTCGGTACAGGAAATGTGGTGTCAAGATTTGATAACATCATGCGTTTTGTGTATGATGGAAACAATAAAAAAGGTGTTCACTTGATTCCAACCAATAACCTCACCGAAGTTTTTGAAACATTGATGAATTTAAAATTATTTACATCTAGTCCAACTGTACACCGTCTGCTAGGAAAAGCTTCAGAAGGACTAATGTACGTTGGGGACAAAAAGCTTTGCAAATTTTCCAAAGTGGATGCAAATGCTGTTAGTTTAATCATGACCCTGCGTCTATGGTCATACATGTCTCTCCAATTATCGCAGGTGCTAACTAGATTCATGGAAGTGGGAGTGCCAACCAAGTTTGAAAAACTTGAACTGGACTCGAATCAAGATGGGATTCGCCAACTGAAAGTTAGGGCGGTTGGAGTTTGTCTTGCTCCTACACCCATAAGACTAAAATCTGCAGTGGGGGTTAGCATTTTTCTAGTGTACATAATTGGAGCGGTTATTTTAATTGTAAATTTTAATCATTTCATAGTTATCTTGATTAAAATGTGTTGGAAGGGAATTAAAATATTTAAGACATATTTAAGCCAACTGTATAACCGTATATTATAGGTTTAGTTGAGACTTGTTGAAAAAATATGTATTGTGATTTGAAAATATGGATTTTCAAGCACGCGCCAATTTTTGATTGAATAGCCGTAACATTACGAATTATTGTATCACAACAATATGTACGAAATATGTAGCTTGTATGTATATATTTATTTAACATGTAACAAATATATTCAAGCATCTATTGTCGGTCTTTTTGTACCATGTACGTAGAATCACATTTATTACGTAGCTGAAGCGAAAGCATTCAGCGTAGTAATGGTTTTACTAAAACTGTCTGTCTGTCCGTCCGTCCGTCCGTCTGTCCGTGCGCACTCTCCTGGTCACATACATTGACCGGTTTGGACCAAATTTGGTACACAGGTAGTACTACTCAAGAGGACCTCTGGGAATACCTTTCAGACATATCGGTCAAACGGTTCGAAAGTTATAGGCTCGAGAGTTCGGAAACTCATCGATTTGGTTGAAACATATGCATAAAGGCATGCTTAGCATAGCAAAGCATAGCAAATGCATAGTGCATGAATGTACATAAAGCATAAATGTAACTCTTCCTTAAACCTTGAACTTATTACCAACTTGGGTATCGGAAACTGCTCAAACTTTTTGTACTGGTAACTTGCCATAAGATAAGTACAAATTCGGAGTTTTAGCTGGTTGGTCATTCACTGGTGAAAGTTAAACGGCTTTCACTCTCAGAAAACCGAATTCGGTTTTCTCATCATAATTAAAACACTACTTATCCGATTTGCTTCATTTTTTCTTTATTAGACTAAGAATACAATTTCGGTTGAGGGGAATTTTTTTGATTTTTCAAAAAAGCGCCACCTGGCGGCAAAAAATAAAAAAATATAAATCAGCGGTAAATGGTGCATTTTCTCTTACATTAAGTTTAATAATTATATAATCAGTTTATTTGAGCCCACAATTGCAAAATTACATTCAAAATTTTGTAGTACAATTTTTATGAAATTTTGAATGCATTTAATGCCGATTTTTTATTGTTGATTTTTTGCCGCCAGGTGGCGCTTTTTTGTAAAATAAAAAACATCGCCTCAACCGAAATTTTATTCTTAGTCTAATAAAGAAAAATTGGAGCAAATCGGATAAGTAGTGTTTTAATTATGACGAGAAAACCGAATTCGGTTTTCTGAGAGTGAAAGCCGTTTAACTTTCACCAGTGAATGACCAACCAGCTAAAACTCCGAATTTGTACTTATCTTATGGCAAGTTACCTGCACAAAAAGTTTGAGCAGTTTCCGATACCCAAGTTGGTAATAAGTTCAAGGTTTAAGGAAGAGTTACAGTAAAGCTTGTGCATACTTGAAATCCGGAATGGTATTGCACAAGTAATGCTTTTACTACGTTTGGGAGAGGATCGCAGAGGTGGAGAGAGGTTTAGAGAGAGAGGTGGTGGAGGGGATATTGTGGACATGTGGGAGGGGGTTTGGAGGTGATCACTCAACGCCTTCTTCAGCTACGTCTCTGGCCTGCTTACTAGCAGTTTATTTAGAATGGCATACTGATAGATTATCATTATGAATCAATTATGTAATACAATGCTTACCATTTTAATTTTTGGCATTGGATTCCCTTCTGAAATGTCAAGGTATTGATCATTCTCTTCTCGTTTTATAAATAAATGTTGACCAAGTACCCGACTACCTTGCATTCCAAAATAGAAATTATCTTTTATTGAAGACAAACATTAATAATATGGAGACTCGCCTACACAATTGACAATTACTAGTTTTCTTGTGCAATATTTCATAATTTTATTATTAATTAACAAGCGTGTTCAAATGTTCGCTAACATGTAGGTTTATTTAAACATGAATAATAAAAATTTCAAGGCACACATATGGAGACGAATTTATATGTCACCCAAGAAATTAATGACCAAATGTTTACCTTGATCAAATACATTATTTTTGCACAATATTTTTTCTAGTTATGTAAGCTTGTATGAATCGAATAGCTTTTACTTTTCATGTTCATCTCTGTGTCACCATCACCACTTTATTTCACTCTTACTATCCTCATTAGACTTGCAATTGTACATTCATGTTTTGGGATTTCCACGGGAAAAGAAAAATTCAGAATCATGAAAAAAATATGGATTTACCCCTCAGTTTGTCTAGTTGCCAGTCATGGGGAAAATGAAGGTGAGATAAAGTTTGAATTTTTTGCTTCATTAGAGCGAGTATACCCTTATTAATACTATAGATTCAAAAATATACAATCCATTTATTTCCCTTGTAGATTTCCCACAGAACAGGAACAAAAGTGACATTGTTTTTCTTGCTGGGTTACGACATGTAATTTTTATTGGAAGATGTCTTGGAATTGTGTCAAGAAATGACGTGCTGAGAAAAAAGGAATCGAAAGCGTAAGAAAACAATAAAAACTAATATGTACTTGACAATTCAGCAACCTAAAGTTAATATAATTATTTCTGGGTTTTAGAACGTTTAGTATTCCTACCATGATTTCGGGTTGTCTAGCCGTTTTCTTTTCAATAAATGCAATTCTTCTTGTACGATCCTCCATCCTGAGATATCAAAATAATCCGTCGACATCAGAAAAATTGGGAGCGTTCACCCTTCCAGGATACGCTTGTACAATGTTTTTTGTGTAAGAATATAAGATCAAAATATCAACAGCAAAAATTGTTCAAAAGTTTTTAAAAATGTTCCTTTGTCTTATTTTGAATTTTTGCAGATACGCATACCTCCTATTTGCAACCAAGAAATTTCGGAAAATTATACAAAAATTTCTGGAAATTAATCAGAAATTTACATCCTCCCAATTTCCATTAACCTTTCCTAGGATATGCTGGCTGGCAACGGTTGTCTGCCTTATTTTTGGGGTCACGGAAAATGTTATGTATGACGTGCAAAACTTGAAAAAAGCGGCGTCAGACAAAGTAAAAGTTAATTCCACTCTTGAATTCTATTTCAAACAAACATTTTACCACTGGTCTGATCTCATAAATTATAATCCCGTGCTCACCATATTTTACATCATTATCGTGAAATGTGGCACTTGGGGATGGGTATATGGCGACGTTATTGCCATCGTTTTAACCAGAGCAATTGCCGATAAATTCAGAGGGCTTAACAACGAAATTTTATTTATGATCACATTGAATTCAACCCGTACAAAATCAGGTGAGTAATTTTATTTATGGTTTTATTCGTTAAATATGGACTTGATATTTATTTTATTGTTTTCAATTTTCTATAGAAGAACGAACGGTTTCTCTAGCTTGGAATGCTGTGCAAGATGAATTTTTATTGCTAAAAAATCTCACAGTTCAAATACAACGCTTTATTGCTCCTTTGATTTTAGCATGTTATTGCGTCAACATGTATATAATCGTCATTAATGTAAGTATTCATGAAGGAGTTTCCTGAACGGAAAAAAATTAGGAAATTTAAGGAAAACTAAATTTATTTTTTCAGTTGTTTTATTGGATTGCCCCATATTCTGCTTTCACATTGGAGCAGTCTTACTACGTTTACTTTGCCTTTTTCCAATTCTTCTTCCGGGTGACCTCTGTAACCTACTTTGCAGCTGAGGTGCATCATGTCAGCCATTCAATTCTGAGAACAATTCATCATTGCCCAAATTCATTGTATAGTTTTTCGGTAAGTACATCAAAGAAGTGAAGCTATTTTACTAAATAATATGCTTGTCTACCTTTGTAAAAAAAAACTACGTGCGTAATACGAAACCTGTCATTTCAGCTGGAAAGAATCGAGCGAGCTTTGACAAGTGATCCAATAGGCGTTTGCCTATTCGGTTCGTTTATGATCACAAGGAACTTCTTTCTTTCAATTGTTAGCTTCCTGTTTACAACAGAAATCGTACTCTTACAAACAACGGGATCAGCAGCTGCACATCGCAGTAAATGAATAAAATATACTGACGAAAAAGTGAAACAAGCTTTTTTAGAAATTGTAGCCATATTTTTTAAAATTAAAGCTATATTCTGTTTCGTTTTACCTTTACTCTGGGATGATATGCATATTATTTATCATTGAACACAAATAAATTTAAATGCTGATATTGATAAGCAAATCCATTGAAATTTATTGTTTAGCTTTAAGAGACCTTTTTTTGGAATTCAATACAAAAATACTATTAAAAACCAATTCATATTTCATTCACATTATTTGCACGGATCCAAATGATAAGAAAATAAGGTATATTATTGAAATCTAAAATTAGTCTACTGGAAAATATTTGTTTTCTTCGGGTTAGATGTTCCTACAACTCGTAAGCATAATAAAATATATTTGCATACCATTTATGTAAAATTATACGCAATAATATGTAATTTACCATTGACAAATGCACAAAACAAAATAAATTACTGCTATGTTTACCCCTATTAAATATTAGTCCTTCTGTCATGTACTACAAGCAAATAATAGGAGGATGGTAAAATTAATGACAAATTGAGGTGTCATTGCCATCGTGAAAGTCACCTAACGTGTATATATTCTTTAATACTTCCACTTTTATTTTCCCAGTTGAAGAAACAGAAGCATAACAAAAAAACATGAGGAAATTGTGGGTACACCCAGTTAAATTCATGAAAGCTGAGGTTGAACAAGGTGGTTTCTTATAATAAAGATAATAAACTAACTTAAATTAAATTATAAATTTCATTAATTTGTTTTATTTTTCATTACTATGAGCTGTAGGTTACCCAGCAACTAAAATTAAGTATGAAGTTTCTTTTATCGGTGGTTTGCGACATGTCGTTTTCATTGGAAGATGTTTAGGAATTGTTTCTAGGAATGATGTCCTAAAAAAGGTTGAGTGTCAAAGGTATAATGGGAATTTCGTATTGTTCTTGCATCTTACAAATAAGTCACCTGAAAGTCAAAACAAAAAATGTGTGTATTGATTACGTTTCAGGAAATTTACCATACCTTCCTTGTTTTCAGGATTTTTAGCATTTTTCCTATTTATCAATGCAATTCTTCTTATTCAAGCAAATATTAGGCGTTATCGAGCAGTATCAACATTTTCTGAAAAGTTGTGGGAACTTGCGTTACCAGGTTACGGATGTACGATGTTTTTTGAGTAAGAATCTTCTTAAACAAATTAAAAAACATTCAAATTTTTAAGTATAAATTTAAAGTATAATATTTAATTTTTTTCTTTGGTTTTCTTGTAGATATACATTTTTCCTGTTTGCTACCAAACGGTTCAGACACATTGTTCATCGCATTCTAGATGCTAATCAACAATTCACCTCTAAGTTTCCAACCACATTTCCTAGGTTTTGTTGGCTGGCATCGATAACCTGTCTTAGTTTAGGCATCTCAGAAAATCTTTTGTATGATGTAAAAAATCTGAAACAAGCTAAGGCAGCAAAAGGAAAAACTAACTCAACACTGGAGTTTTACTATCTCCAAACATATTACTTTTGGGCAGATCACATACCTTACCACCCGGTCTTAACCATGGTTTACATTGTAGTTGAAAAATGTGGCACTTGGGGATGGGTTTATGGAGACGTAATTGCTATCGTTTTGGCTAGAGCGATAGCCGAAAAATATAAAGGGCTAACTGACCATATTAAAAATTTGATTGAAACTAACTTGAAAGCTGAAAAATTAGATAGGAGGGCTTTAGCACTAGCATGGAATGCAGTTCGAGACGAGTTTCTCGTTTTGGTGGACGTAACCATGGAAATCCAAAAATTTATTACTCCCCTAATTTTGGCTTGCTATGTATACAACATATTCATTGTCATGATTTGCGTAAGAAACCATAGCATTTGAAAAATTAAATTGAGATTTTAACTGTTTAAATAATAGTTTATTTCCTTCTTTCTTTCAAGCTTTTTTGTTGGATAGCCCCCTACTCAGCTCTCACATTGGAACAAAGTTTTTATGTTTATTTTGCCTTTTTTCAATTTTTATTTCGAGTTGCAACCGTCACCTATTTTGCAGCTGAGGTACATCACGTCAGCTTTTCACTATTGGATACCATTCAACGTTGTCCAAACTCTTTGTATAACTTGTCGGTAAGGACAAAGAAATGAGTGGAAACCAATTATGTGTTTTTAACTTCATTTTTAGTTAATTAATTTTCTCCACTTTTTAGCTGGAAAGAATTGAAAGAGCAATGGCAAGTAATCCCGTAGGAATTCGCTTCTTTGGAACATTCATAATCACCAAAACCTTTTTTCTATCACTCATTAGCTTCCTTTTCACCACGGAAATTGTACTTTTACAAACTACAGCGTCTCGTCACAAATAATGTTTGAATAAGCATTTTCTGTTGTTATAAAGTAAGATACATTTCATCATTTATCATTGGAATTTGGATGTTAAAACTTCTTTTACTATAGATAAATAATGCTACTCAAATCAATTCTAATTGTAAGTACTTATTTTAATACGTGGTGAATCTAGCTGCTTATTTCCCAACATTCATTTCTCATCCGAAAAAATCAAGTTTAATCCAATTAAAAATAATCATCGTTGGTCGCGGTTGCACGCATGGGTTGTAATAATGGTAGAGTGTTGAGGGTGCTATTATATGGGAAAACTCATAAATATTGTGCATTGTTATATATCATCAGATCAAAGGTAGATTGGATGAAAAAAATATATAGCACCTACGGATCAAGTTTTTCTGCACGTTTAAATATGCCTGTTTCAACTTTGGTGAATACATACATATGCATTTTGTGCACTAAAGGAAAAGGTAATTTGGCAAACCAGATAATAGCTCCTTATGCAATCCCGAAATGATAAGGAGCCAGAAACTCTTTCGTGTCATCCAAAAGTTTCATGTATTGAACAATGGTTAGAATGACAGGATTTTATACTGTGGCCAAAACATCTCAATTACTGCAAGCAGGGCCCGGCCTTGTCTAAGTACGGCCTAGCAATGACTTGAGGTACGGCTTGCACATAATATGCTTATAAGTATGAGATGATTCGGTTTTAGCAAGTGAATTGACTGTGAGTAGCTTTATTTTGTGTTACAATTATATAGCAACACGTCCACATGTTTTGGTAGTAAACTCATCGATCACTTTATCGAAACAAATGTGAATTTGTATTGAGTGACCTGGGTCGGTACGACCCGTGTCAGCGGTCCGACCTGGCAATCCTGTACTAGCTTGTGCCATTGTAGGCCGGGCCCTGACTGCAAGTTCTATCTGACAAAATTCTATATGGTAATTAATTATCCTGACAACAGGAGTAAATAACCGGCACCAGGGGTGAATTAAGATGATTTTTTAAAAAGTGGATTGAGGTCATCGACCTAAACTTTAGAACGAGTTAAATCAACCACTCTCATATCTATAACTTAATTTTTAAATTTTTTCAATCTTGTAACCATGGTGTTCACCTATGGACAGACAGACACTAAGCCGTAATCAGAAACCAGCTCCATCTCGCAAAGGATTCTGGTTATCAAGAAAAAAAATTTCCTATGCAGTACAACACTTTTCGACAATTGTATTTTCAAAATTATATTAATTCGACCAGCTTTGGTAAAAAAATTCTTTCGAACGAACCAACGAGTTACTTCTCCAGAGACTCCTTCTTGATCTCTGATTTGATTTTTATCACTGAAGACACTGAAACTCCATTAAAAAAATTCTGATTCCAAATAGTAATAAAATCTTGCACTTAAAAATAATTAGATTAGTACTAGAACTAGTATTAGAGCTAGAACTCTACTTCGTCTGCGTCTGTACGCCAAATTTAGTCCACAACAAAAACATTGAAACAAGTTTCTTATGACAAGGTAGCTAAAATCAACTTTGGGTGCAGTGCAGCGTAAAAAACATAAAAATTATGCTTAAAAAGATTTGCGTCAAGAGCACTACACTAATAAAAATGACTACGTATAAAGACCAAACGACGCTTGACGTTGGCAAAGTTATTCCTTTTTCAAGTATATATTTGTAAATAATGCATCAAGATATCAAGAATAACATGATGATCCTACCCTAATTATTTGCACGTGTGGAATCTGATTCACCTTGACTTCTTAAGAGTAGGACTGCAACTTATTTCTGCATTGTAGTCAGTCAACCTCACGTAATATGGGAAAAACAGGTATTTTCCTCTTGACTGTTGCTAATTTTTTCTCATGATTTCTACCTCACTCTCACATACACACATGTACAAACCTTTAATAGCAATTCCAGTATCATTCAAAGTATCATTGAATGACTTGTTCCCAGCTTTTTTGCTTGCTTGCTGCCAAGCAAAGCTTTTGTTCAAGTCAGTGCCAATCTTCAAGTCGATATGAAAAGTTCATTTCGTTTTTTGTGTGCAACTGACTGCTCAAAATGCAAAGCAATAATAGCAATACTCACTTCTATTCTACCTCTCCCAACGCCTTTATAATGGATATATTAAAGAGGCGAATATTAACAGAAAATCCTTCGTTGTTGCCAATAACAACAGGGATTTCAGGAGCTTATCCACGACCACCATCCCAACCACCCCAAAATTTGACGACACATCCAGTAACTACCACCTCTCCAGTGCCTGTGCTCCCCACTTTAGTTCCTCCTAAGCAATTTTTTGATACATTTCCTGACGTTACGATTCATCAACATAATTATAATTATCCAGCCAATTTGGAGCCTACTCTGTCCGTCGTCCCTACCACCTCTCCTGCATTTTCAGTAGAAACTTCTCAACCCAAAAATACTCAACAAATGCAAAAACAGGGAGTTAAAGAAATTTCAAAAAATAATAATTATAGGATTTCAGTTACAGGCATTCCAGAAAAAAATCAAGAGGTGCAGTATCTTCGTGCAGAACTTTCGAGCCTAAAAAAAGAACATGAATATTACCAACACCGTGTGGAAAAAAAGTTGAATAGTTTGTTGAATAAAAATGCCCTTCTTATTTCTAACGCCAAAAAAAGCGAAGAGGAGATACAATCTGTTGGTGTGAAACTTGCGGGTGTTTTAAAACAGAACCATAAAATATCATTTGAGTACGAAACACTTTTGGCGGAAAATGCTAAATTGGTAACGATAGTGAAAGATTTAGAATTAACTAAACGGGAACAGGATAAACTTCTCTCCGATAAAGCTGAAGAGGTTTCAACCCAGCAAGAAAAATATTCTTTGGAAACCAATGAATTGAAAAACCAAATAGAAAAACTATCCACAGATCATCAAGAGGTGGTACATAGTTTCGAAACGAAATGTGACGATTTTAATCATCTGAAAACCAAACATGATGAACTTGAGAAACATTTCAGCAATACGAGATCATATTGCATTGAAATTCGTGAAGAAAATGAAAAATTGAAGGCAGTTTTAAATGGGAAAGACACAGAAATTTCGGAGCTGACAGGGAAATGTGAAAATTTGGACGATCTTCTTGTTACTGAAATCTCAAGTCATCAACTAAATAAAAAACAATTTACCAGGAAAATTAAAGAGCTGGAGCAAAATGTTGGGAAACTTGGGGCAAAAATTGTGTTGGAAAATCTCTCAACAAAAAGTTTACAACAGGAAAATTTCGTTTTAAAAACACAGAAAATAGAATTGCAAGCTGAGCTGGAAGACCAAGCCAAAGCGGTGGATCAAATGAAGACAAGCTACCAAAATATAATTAGTGAGATGGAGAAAAAGAGGGAATCAGAAATTGAGAAATTGGTGAGGGAACGTGAAGTGGAGCTCAAAAGAATGGCTGATGAACTCAACACCATGAGATTAGATATGGGGGAGTTGATAAATGTCAAGTATAATTTGAAGGTTAGACTAAAAAGGAGGAACAAAATGTGTTTAAATGATAAAGAATCATCTTTATTACCAACCATTAATGATGGTAACTCTGTAATTAAAAGGAGACTAGCTAGTGATGAAGATGATGATGATGGTGGAGGGCAAAAGTTTCTTGAGAAACCAGTGGAATTAAAGCTCAAGAAAAGAGATTGGGAGTTTAGGAAAAAAGAAGAAATATATTCAGCAGAAAGAGCAAAATCACCTCAAATTGAAGTAATTACTTTAAGCGATTCAGAAAAATGATTAGAAAATCATAAGCCATTTGAGAGCTGCTGGAAACCACATATTAGCTACCTATTTTTCTCATGGTACGAATTACAATTAATGATTTACCTGTTTTCCCACCACGGTGTCTGAGCTTTATAGGCATAATTTGTAATCAGAAGGGTTGTAAGTTGTAAATTTGTTCTTTAATTTTTTATTCTAGAATAATACTCAAGCGAAACGAGCTGGTTTTTTGGGGAAAGTGAGAGTCAACAAACCAAACCGACCAGAGAGTCATTATTTATGGTGGACAGGAAACGAAAACCTGTCAATTTTTTACGAGCCTAAGTTTTACACTTTAATATACATTTAAAGTATAGTGACGTGAGAGTAGCTTCAACATCGTTGAAATAAATAAAATTTGTTTTTAGTAAAATCTGAAAATTTATTTATGAAATAAGCTGAATTCACATGGACATAAACTTTGAAAGAAAGTATCCCGAATAATAATTTACAGAACAATTTTTGTCTCATAAATATTGTCTTTTTTAATTCGTGTTAATCTCAATTTACACTTTATGCATGACGGAATCGGGCGTTACGATTCATACATATATTTTGTTGATATTTGCATAGTTTTCATTTAGTCCAGATATTTGAAAAAAAATAAAACTCACACTTCACTCCAGATGTAAAATCTGAACCTGGTGTGCGTAATACATTGCTTTGTGGTGGATGATTCGTGCCAGCGCTAACGAAACTGAGCGATGAAGTGATAAAATATTCTAAGATAATTGAAAGAAAGGGTTGCATGTGGAACTGCACTTTTGTATTTGTACACATATATATATATGCATTTATGTTCCCTTGTGAACACTATTTTGAGTATAAATTGCAATTTATGTCGAGAACAAAAACCTCCTGAACATAAGTGAGATGTTTTTTCCCACGAAACAATTCCTTGCATGTAATCCAGCAAGATTCTGCTGTCTGTCTGGATTCTTTATTAAACTTCCACTTGTTGCTTGTAAATACGTGGTACGTGTATTTCACAACACCATATAGCTGTTATGTTATGATTTTTAGGCTTCTTTTCAAGTTTAAAATACAAGCCCCAACCCTCACTAAAATGAGAATTTCCCAAGCTTTTTTTTTTTAAAACTCTGGACAAATACATAAGGTATGTTAAACAATTATAAGACCACCTTGTGATATTTTGCCACGCGATAACAACACATGCTTGAAACGGGATTTTTGTTGCATTGCAATGAAGGGTCCTTAATACCCTTAGAACCCAAGTTTTAGCTGCTGTGACCCACCGGTTGTTGAGCTAAAGCTTAATCCTTAACAAGTGCCAATTTTGACTGTTAAACAATTATAAGACCACCTAAATGGTTTGCCTCCCAGTGCCACCCCAAATGGTAAAATTGTGTTTTATGAGTTAGAATACATTTAATGCTTTGTAATTTCTTTAAAAAATCTTATTTATGTAGCTAATCTATGGGCTGGGTGGTAGTGACAGGCCATCGCTTGAGATTCAGCAACATTTTTAAGTTTTAGGACAGTTAAACTTACAAAATTTGGCTGCATTACAACCAGAATGCCTCAAATGTGTCCCAAAGTACTCTACACTCACTTACGTTCATAGCGAGTACTTTTTAACCCAATATTAAAATTCTATACCCTGCAAATTAAACTCTTTCATTTATGGTAAAATGACAAAAATCGTAATTCTGGCCATAAACGAGCGTTTACACAACCCACCTGCTTAAATTTTTTCAGCTTATCATAGCAGTTAACTTTTCAACCATTAAGGGCGTCGTTATGTGTAAAAATCAATCGCGGGACTGCACGTACATTGTACATGCAAGTAACCTAAAGTTGTGACTATTGGCCCAATCCAATAAAGTCGATGGCATACTTCTGAGCTTTAAATGTAGGGTGGGATCAGCGTACTTTTGGTAGAAATATTGTTTTAAAAATATGTTTCTTATGTTTTTAAAATGTTTTTTTTTACATTTGAAGTGGGTAGGTGTAATTTTTTTGTTCGCCTGAAAAAACAACTACTGCTGCTGTTTTTTGGTAGAGTATAGCAAAATGAAGGAACTTGTAGATACAATGGGCGTGCATACCTGCGACTGATTTCTACTTAAAATGACGCCCCTTATGGTTAGGAAGTACTTTGATATGATAAGATGAAAAAATGTAAGCAAATGGATGGTGTAAACCCTCATTTACGGGCAGAATTACTACTTTTGTCATTTTACCATAAATGAAAGAGTTTAATTTGCAGAGCATAGAATAGCATAGAATTTTTATATTGGGTTAAAAAGTACTCACTATGAACATAAGTGAGTGTAGAGTACTTTGGGACACATTTGGGGCATTCTGGTTGTAATGCAGCCAAATTTTGTAAGTTTAACTGTCCTAAAACTTAAAAATGTTGCTGAATCTCAAGCGATGGCCTGTCACTACCACCCAGCCCATAGATTAGCTACATAAATAAGATTTTTTAAAGAAATTACAAAGCATTAAATGTATTCTAACTCATAAAACACAATTTTACCATTTGGGGTGGCACTGGGAGGCAAACCATTTAGGTGGTCTTATAATTGTTTAACAGTCAAAATTGGCACTTGTTAAGGATTAAGCTTTAGCTCAACAACCGGTGGGTCACAGAAGCTAAAACTTGGGTTCTAAGGGTATTAAGGACTCTTCATTGCAATGCAACAAAAATCCCGTTTCAAGCATGTGTTGTTATCGCGTGGCAAAATATCACAAGGTGGTCTTATAATTGTTTAACATACCTTACATATGTTAGAACTAGCAGGCAAGCCGAGCTACGCCTCGGCATTTACTTAATTCTAATTCAAACCGTTCGTGGAAACCTTCACGCAAAATTTAATCCACTGTAATACATTTAATGCCAGCCCCGACTTATACGCCACCAATCAAATGTGGTGATCGAGTAACGTGTGCAAAATTCTAGTACCCCCTACAATCCAGTTTTAAAATTCCCTTCAAGTCACACTTATTAGTACTTTTTTTTAAAATTACCTCCAGACCAATTTATAAAAAACGACACTCTAATTTTCTTCCACCTCAAATCTCGCTTCCAGAACCATTTGTTTCAGATCAGTACATTACCAAAAATCACATGCAACACACGTGTGGCTTCAACACTCGCCACACACGCATTAAATCAAAGAGTTGGTAAAACGGTATACATAATAATCAGATATTAAATTTTGGGAGTATTGGGAGATAACTGGGAGCATCGTAAAAGAATTGGGAGTAGGGGAAGAGAATTGGGAGTATTGGGAGAGAGTTAGGAGTATTATGAAAAAATTGGAAGCAGTGGGGTGACTGATGGAACGGTGAAGTAGCGCAATGTGCATACCATTTTGCTGCAAATCAAATGTAAACAAAGAACAGCTGGCCAAACAAATCTATCGGCGAACATTTTACATGTAGTATATCTGCGTGCATATGAGGCCACCTATCGTATTTTATGTACATTGCCATGTGAGCTGAGTTTCTGATGTGCTTTATCACTGCTACCCCAACGTGACGTATCAAAGTTTTACGGCCACGACCCAGTCCGCAATTATAAGGTATGATGATGTTAGAGTATATACTAGAACGAAATATGAAAAGTTCTGATGAAAGATTAATGCCATGCGTAGGAATCTCTTACCTCTTGATTTTGATCATACAGTATTTTGGTTTTACAAAATACCGTGTAACAATCAAAAGAAGTACTTACAACTTTAAAACGCGTGGAATGGGTTTTAAGTTTATTTAGTTTTTAATACTATCAATGTTTCATAAGAATTAAACACTTTGGTCACCTAACAAGCCATGGTTTCTCCAGTTTTTAGTCCTCCATTTATTAATTTTTGCGAGGCCCGCATATAAACAGGTAGGCTCCGAATACACAGTTTAATTTGTAACTTTAATACACAGTGGTCCCATGTCCCAAAAACGGGCATGAAAATTGTTCTGAAACCTTGCGATTATTTCTGAAGGCAGACTACAGGATTTTGGTTTCAATAACTGCTAAGAAATTGTGAACCAAAAAATCGCAAATTTCTATTCAATTTTACTCAGAAACCAGGAAATCATCCCGAGGTTTCAAAGCGATTATTATGCCCGATTTTGGGACAAATGCCCACTCACAAATTAAACTATGCATTCTAAGCCAACCTGTTTCTATAACGGCCTCGAATTTTTGTTGAAAGAAATTTTCAGAAATTTAGACACTGGAATTGTAGAGTAGTGTCAAGATGGTTGTATTTCCATCAAAGCAAGCACGCCACATCATTTTAGTTCCAGCAATCACTGACATTTGAAAGCTAGTCTATCTACATCATTAGTGTATGGATTCAAATGACATAAAATCGTAACGGCTACAAACTCCATCATATTTAAAATAATTTAAAACATTCACTTTAAAGCTAATTAAAATTTGGTACTAACTCTTGAATATTTCCGTAACACATTTTATCCCACAATTTATTTTCAGATTTAAATCATAGTCCATCCATTTCCCCTCATCATATTGAAAACCGATTTAAAAAATTCCACCCCGTTCCAAAGTTACACGAGCTCAAACTTTTTATTGTAAACCAGAACTCGTTTTCAGACAATTTTCGTGAAAAGAATAAACTCAAACTCGACTCCACTCCACCACTACTTCCAAAAATCTTTCTCTAAAAAAATAATGCAAGAAGGAAAATCGACAAAGCAGCTCAACAAGAGCGAAGAATGCTTGCTTCTGCCTATTGCCTATCCCCCTGCTTTTTGACCAGGGATGTAACTTGCCATGTTCATAAAAATCATCATCATCACCAGGAGTTTGAGTGAACTTTAAAATGTGAAAAGCATTGCTCTTCAATGATTCGGAAGAAGAATCCATAACATGAAACAACGGTTTAAACTCTTATCACTTTTTATTTACCATTGTGACGGTTCTTAAATACAAAATTTAGTTTGCACAAAGCAATAAATTGTAGTAAGGCCGTTACGTCACGTTCTATTTCAATCCCGGCTGCTCACTTTTCCATTAGTTCCTTCTCACTACATTTTCTTTTATGCACATCCCAAACAAAGCTCTCTAGAAACTTACACCTCTGGCCAGCTCTGAATCGATATCATTCCCTATTCGGCTATGCCATATATTCAATGACACAACATAATATTTATATATGTATCCTATCATAAGCGTCTATATGCCGAGCGCCACACTATATGTAAATACAGTTTACCCAGGTATATGAGAAAATACATTGCATTTTATGATGAAACACGTAACACTTATGAAGAGTTGGCTTCAAATTATTAATAATTAATTTGTAATCAAATTGACATGGAGCAACAGGAACTTTTTTAAATGGTTTATTTACTCTTATCGTTGGTTTTATCAATTTATTAGATATTATTTGACATTTGAAATCATTCATTCCCATCCTCATTCTCTTAAGAATAATTAAATAATTTCAATGCAACCAAACATGATAATATTTGTATATTTATTTATTATTCACCAAAGTAAACAATGACCACATTACCACGCAAACATATGAGAACAAAAAATTTAAATTGTTTAAAAGTATATCAAACAGGAATCATTTGAACTTGGTTTCCATCCTTGTGCAAATACCGATGAGAAAATCATTTTTAGGAATGCTCAGTCGACGAATTCCATCAATCAGAGAAACCTGCAAACAATCAAAATCAAATCAAAGACGTCTTCTCCAAAATCATGGCAAATATTATGATAATTAATTTAGGTAACTTACAACTTCAGTGCCACACTCCCGACGAAAGGCGACTTGTTCCTTTTTGTTCCCCGTCGCATCCTCAAGAACAGGTACAGTGAAATTGTGGACGAACACCATCACCTTTTCCAGAACGGACGAGATTCTCTCGGTAAGGTTGAGGATCCCAACACCCGCGGAATCTTTCGAGGTCAATGTTTTAATGCAAAGTTGTCCAGTTTGAAACATCATTGGGATTAACATATCTTTCTCAACAAAATTCTCATCCTGTTTAGACTTGAACTTGAGCTTAACCAAAATGTGGATGCAGAGGTCGCAAATTGTCCACAACTTTCCTTTTATCTCCAACATCCCCAAGGGCAGCCTTAGGAACCCACAAACTTCCTGAAGAACTTGAAAAACTCCTCTAATCGTCTTGAATGCTTCTGGTCTTTGTGACTGGAGCCAATCCTCAAAATACTGGATCAAGGTGAGAATTCCGTTGAGCACAAAAATGTTGGAGGAAAGTACAGTGTTTATTTCCTTATAGCTTTTTTCACCAGCAACGCCACTTTGTGCAGGGTCGATGCCGATCCCAACCCCTCTAATAAAAAATTCGGTGAGGTTCATCATCAAAGCCAACTTTTGATTTAAGTACCCACTATAAAATCCCCAGAAGGCAAGGGCTTCATCCAAATAGTCCCTTTCGAGGCTCACAAGTAATTTCGAGTTGAGATTTAAACACAACATAAAAACATCTTGCCATTCCTCCCGAGCCCCTTCAGTAAATTTGTGAAGATGAAGCCACAAGTTGCTAGACATCCCATTCACCGGCAGCAACTTGCATCCTTCCACATCCTCCGCGAGAGCTATGAGGGCTGCCAAGCTGCTGGAAACTATGGACGGAGCCTTCTCCATTTTTATTCCGACACAAGCCAGCGACAGTAATCCCAATGGAACCAACCCCTTTTGAAACCCTTGGCCCCAGATAGAAAACGGTTGCTTCTCCACAATGGTTTCTATTATTGTTGAAGTAGCAGTCAAAATTGGGTGGCTCTTCTCATCCTCCAACAAAGTCACCAAGTTGATTGACGAGTCTTTAGTAATTGTTCGAATGATTCGGAGCGTATTTTCAATGATTCCATCCGCAACTGCTGTTGGTTTGCAGTGGGTAAGACACTTGTTGAGGAGACAGAGGATGGATATTTTTACAATGAAACTGAGGAATTTAAAGGACTTCATTAGTTTGAGAAGTAGCTGAGAGACAAATGTTGAGGTGCAGGATTCCCCTGTTGTCAAGATGGTGACGAGCTCAACCAAAGTTTTGGAATGGCGACGGGTTTCCTCACTATCAACTTGATTGTCATCAGTAGTACTCGTGTTTTCACATATCTCCCAAAATCTTTCCAAAATTAGAGTCTGAACGTCAGTCAAAATATTGGATGATGATGATGATGATGTTAACGTCAACTTGAAGGAGAGCTGGGGTCGCCCAAGAACAAGAAGGAAAAAGTGCTTCAAAGCCAACAGACATTTTGTAGATTGCTCATTCGTCTCTGTTAGCACGGCCTGGAAATCAGAAATCACAAGAAAATTTTGTATTATCAAAGTTCAGCTCAGGAAATTGTATACTATTAAAATGTCTGAATTAAAACCTACTTGTACAACAGGCTTGAGCTGATCATTCTTAAAAAAATCTTCCAAAACAGGGCTCAACTTGGGATCCGAGTATCCATTGTTATACAACTCAAAAATTAGGATGTGTAGAGTCGCAGCGACCATTTCAGATCTCGACCTAAATAAATCACAATCAAAAATATATTTATATGCAAATAATTTACGCCTTTATTTTTATAAAAAGATTTGCAAAAATAACATACTGTTGTTGAAGGAGATTAATAGGAGTCATAATTTTCGTCCAGAAATCCACCCGAGACTTGGATTCCAATGGAAAATTCTGTTTGAATAACGACCGGAAAAAGTTAAGACAAGCAGCAGACAGGTCTTCATTCTGTTGGATGAGATCCAACACGATATTCTCTAGCGTCCCATCTCTGAAGAAAGACTGCATGATATCCATCTGGGTTTGGGATGCCACCGTTAAAAAGTCAAGGATTGCAATCTTCAAATTAATATCTTCCGCAAGGATTTCCAACCGCTGGATCATAACCTCTCGGAAGGCACTCTCGTCACTGACAAACCCAGGCCCAAGGGAAATGTTGGAATGCTCCGCAATCTGTTTGAGAATCATCAATGCCAAAGTTGGCACCATGGGATTCAAACGGTGACGAGTGTGACGACCCAAGACACGAACCAAATTTCCTTCTTGCATTTTTTGATCCAAGCTCACCAAAACCCGTTTTTCAAATAGGATCACTTTATGAAGTAATTTTAGAGTTGTGCAAACAACTTCCCCCACAAGTTTGTTTGATTGGGTTGGTTTTATGATGGAGTCTTGAAGGAGGGTTTCATCTGTCCCCAACAGTTTGAGGAGGCAGCTATTTGAAGAGATCAGGAATTTAATGGAGTCTTTCTTCAACCAATTCCAAGTTTCATCCAGGGAATAGATTGAGCTAAAGATTTGTAAGCATTTTAAATAGATCTGAAGCCGTATTCCTTCATTTCCCGTTCTCCAGGAAGAGCAAGTGGGTAGAATGGTTTGGGATATGAAGCGAATAGACTTGAGGAATTTTGATGAGAAAACAGAATGCCCTTGGTTCCATACCTTTTCATTCTTGAATAAAAAAAATAAAAGTAAACTTCGTTAGCATAAGAAAAATCTCCAATTTTTATTTAAAATGAAAATAATTATTAAATTATGATTGACCTTTACCTCTGCAAATGAAACCATCAGGCTCAAGAATGAAAGGGTAACTTCACAATTTGTCGCCGACCCGCTTTCCCTTCTTGAAATCATGTTCTCAACCACGCTAATGGGTTCGTCCCCACCTCCGCCAGGTAAAACCTCATAAATGTAATTAAAAAGGAGGACATCCTCCACCAAAAATTCATTAACTGCTCCCACAACTCCAAGCAAATGCTTTACCAACACCACTTTCTCTTCCATGTCATTCGAAATCTTCAACATTCTCTCCAAAATGATGCAAATCGGATGAACCAAAAAATTAACTTCATCAAGGGCCACCTCCGTATTCTCCATAAAGTGGCTAATAAATTCGGCCACAGCAAAAACTACTTCCGGCATGTAATTAACATCAAACGATGATAGCTTTGAACTAGAGTAACTCATCTTTTCCATCTCAGCAAATTCCTCAGCCATCGGTTCAATTATGGAACGAACGGCAGAAAATGCATTGGCATTGGAAGAAGAAGGCAACTCCCAAGAAATGAAGGGAATTTCATCCTCATTCATGTTGATGGTGCCCCTCGCTCCAACTTCCAACAGGATTCCAAACACCATTCGATTTTTCAAATTGAGCATTTCAAAATTTCCAACTTGCCTCGTGCAAAGTCCTACTTGCTCATCGTCAAAGTATTCTGCAATGCAATTTAGCTTCGGCACTCCAGAATCTCCTGACATGAGCTGGAAGAAAAATGCAAAAAATTATGTTTTGTTTTTAAAAATTCAGGAAATGACAGATATCGTGTCGTTACCGTATTGCAATCCTTCTTGTTTCTGACTGAAATACAAAGACTCTTCCAAATTTGGAGGATGCTTGACACATCAATAGGAAACAGTTTGGTGGCTTCTGTATAAAGGACGGTGATCGCTGGAGGATTACGACATAAAAAGTCCTCGGCGACGACACCATGTTGCAGTATTTTTGACAAGATTGAAAATCCCTCAGCCTTCGTTCCAAAGTGAGCACTATCATAGTTTGCTAACAGGACTTCAAGTACTTCAAACAAACTCGTTGAAAGGATGAGGGAAATGGAGTGCCTGTCGGAGAGGGATCCTCTCCCATATTTCTCAGCTAGCTTAGCCATCCGATCAAAGGTTAGTGCGGGGTTGCAAGAAATGCTCTTCATTTTTAATGTGAGATGATGATCCTCCTTGCAAAATAAGTCGTAGCAGGCAAACACCGGAGCCATGTTGAAGGGGTTGAGGAGCAACGTGTCAAAATGGTTGGTAAGAAAGTCCCTCAACATTGGACTAAATTGTTCGGTTGGAACGATGGAGCTGCAGCAGTCAGTTATTCCAGCAACGAGAAGGGTTGAATACATCAGTGCTCCTTCAGCCATCTTCAACGCTTCACTTTCCCGAAGGGATGAGAAGTCAATGGTGGCAGAGGAAAAGTAAGTCAGCAATTCTGGGATGGATTCTTGTGGCAGTTTGTATGTCAGGAGAAGGAGACAGTGGAGGATTTCAATGAGTTCAAACTCATCCTTGGCTAGTTTAATGGAGTTGAGGAGACCTTGGCTCCACTCTTTGGTTGAGATGAGGGATCGAAAGGTTTCCGTGATGTTCTAATAAAAAAGAGAAATTTATTGAAATGAATAATGGTGATGATGATGGTGTGGTGTGACCTTAAGTTAAAAACTGATTTGAATGGATAATGGATTGATATAAATTACGTAAAAGTTGTCATCCTCGTCTTCCATACGGGAAAGAATAAATTGGGTGCATAACAATAGGGACACTCTCTCTTTCATGTAGTATTCCGTTAGCTCCTTCAAAAACTTTAGGAATGAGCGGTGGGTATCCACAATGCCGTCATAGGTGGTGCAGGATCCTTTGTACTCAAACATCATGTAGTTGACTACCAGTTCCTCAGCGACATTAACATCTAGGTCCTGATTAATAATTATAAGTCACTGTCAACGTCAACCGAATTGTTTGTAATTGTTTTTATTTCAATAATTGTTTCTATTTCTTACCAATCCCTGCGCCACCGCTTTCTTCAGCTGATCAAAGGATTCCTGATTTGATGCTGAAGCTCCAGCTCCACTTGGTTCCCCCACTTTGGATTTTGAGGGGTCCTCTGCTGAGCCGTCATCTGTTGCGTCCTCCCGAATGAATTTTGGCAATGCAGGAAAGTGAATTAGTTCTTCCTTCTTATCTTTACCATCAGCTCCACAACCACCACCTCCTCCTTGATTAGGTTTGTAGTACGTTAACGCACTTGCTATCTTGGTGACATTCTCTTGAAGCTCCTGCACCACGACGTCATCTGTCGCAACCACAACTCGGCCTTGCAGCAAATTCCATAATTGTTGGTGACTCATGCTATTGCTATACAAAATCAGACGGACAACAAATAACAAATGTCAAATTTCACATTTTTTGAAGTTTTAAAAAACTGGAATAGTGAAACGACAAAAATGTTAAAACCTAATGAATATCAACTATATTATATATGCTTACCTTGTGGAAGTTAGGACTGCAGATTGACCTTGGCTATTGTTATTTTTGGTGATAGTATCCATTGTCATCATCATTCAACAACACGCATTTACAAATGTACACGATAACCAACAAAATGATAAACGATGAAGATTATTTTCCGAACCAACTGATTTCTATCCTTGTCATTTGTCATCACTCCTAGACTTCGGTTTACCGCCAAAAACGTTTAAACCAAATTGGTGGGTGATATTACCAGTCTCACATTTACCCCAAAGAACAAAGTAAGAAAGTAAAGTTGGGGCGTTGTTTTTCTGCTAATCTACTATACAATTAAATACTATGTGTAGGTAGTTCGTTTCGGTGGGCGGAAAAATTTCATTTATTTTCAAAATCTGAATTTGCTATATTGACAATCAGTTAGGAACTTGGTTTTTTAATTCAACTTTTATCTATTTTATTTCAATTTTTGGTTGTTTTCCATTGTTTAATACTTTGATTTTAATAATTATTGCTAATATTTATCTACATAAAATCATTCAAACAAATGAATATTTATTCATTTAATTTCATGGATACTACATGGATTTCATGGATCGTACTACACTACACGTAAACTAACCCATGTAAATTTGTAAATCTACTTTAAACTTTCTCTACTAACTACACCCGATCACCCTGTTTCTTCTCCGTATTTTTTTCCAATGTTAGTTTTGTGTTTGAAGTTTCCATCCGATTCCTAAAATTTTATAAGTAAAAGTAGCAAATAATGATTTTTTTTTAGTGACATGCCTTTCTCATTTATTTTTTTTAAAGATCCAGAACCAACCTGATTACATGTCGTCTGTGTCAGAATCATCATCAGCTGAAACTTCATCAGCATCAGTCCCTTCCCTTAGGTTTTCATTGTCATCCTCCTCCGCTTCTGATGGAGAAATGTCTCCTTTCCTCTCATCATCCCTTCTTCGATTTTCCAGTGATGCTTTAAATTTGATGAGTAAAAGTTCTTCTTCCTTTCTAGCAAGTTTAGATTTGACTTCTTCAAGATCCTTCAAAGCTTGTTCCTTTATGGCCTCCACATTTGCTAAATGTTCAGTTTGATTCTTTAGCTTTGAGTACAAACCAATTCGGTCGTCTTCGTCATATATTAACTTTCGCAATTCATCCTTTTCCTCGTTAGCTTTTAAACTCTTGTCCTCCAATCTTTTAATTTTTTCCCCAGCTTTCTTTAGCTGAATGGTTCCATCCTCTACTTTAAAAGATAGCTCCAAATTATCATCCTCAAGTTTTTCTTTGTCTTTCTCAACCTTTACTACTTTCTCCTCAGCAGCTTTCACCTTTTCATATAACACACCCAATTCGAAATACATTTTAGATTTTGCGTCACCCGTCGCCTTTACTGCGGCCTCTTTTTCATTTTCCATGATTGCTAATTGCTTCTTTGCTTCCATCAATCGTTCAAATTCGTAGTCTGCTTGGCTTTTGAAGACATCTTTCTCTCTCTCAAGTCTACGGTTTTCCTCTTCTAGCTTGTGGTTAGATGTTTGGAGCTCTGGCCGTGGTTTCTTTTGCAGATCTTCTAATTTTGAGTTAATTGTAATGGAGATAGCCTTCCGCTTTATCCTTTGTGATGGCTGTTGTTGCTCCTCCATATTTCCGTTGATTTAATGCTTCTGGTTGCGTTGTGGGGGCAGCTTCTCAGGTCAAACGATTTTTGAAATTCACTTGTCTTCAATAGAAATTCTGATTCTGTCTACGTGACACTCTACTATAAAACAGAAGGATAAATCCTGACAAATCTTTTCATTCTCAGCTCGTTCTGTTCTGAAGAGATAAATCGATAAATACAAAGGAGTCAAGTTCAGAGAAAAGGGAAAGTAGAGCAACAGGCAACCCGCAGCTGCAAATAAAATGAAGGCCGTTCGTTCCCCCTCAAAGTTTTCACATTACTTTCTCTTGTAGCTGCTGGTATGCAGGTTAAAGCAACTGTACCAGAGCTATCACTCGGTATTTTCCGATCAAGATCAAACACCCACTATCTATAATGGGATCAAAAATTTGCAACCTTTTCTTGCGCCAATTTCTTCTCGCATTTTTTCCTCAATTTTCGAAACATTGCTAATAATTACCATGTTATGATAAAATTAGCGTTTATTGTATGTATGTATTCTACGTTAGAAATAAATACACAGGGTAATAAATCAAAACAATTGGATGCAATGCAATACTTTTTTTTATTTATAAAGATTATGTGTAGCTTAGATATAATCGAAATATCGGGAAAATAAATACTAATTTTCACTTTACACTCGTGTTTACCATATACAGTATCATTCTTAAAATCTTGTTAAGCTTATACGATTTACGTTAGTTGCCTATCACCATTGTTTAATTAAATAAAGGACCAAAATAGACTTCAATAGGAATACCCTGTAAGCGTTGAATTTAATAACATTTTTATTAACCGATTAATATCGTAACGTATGAACCAGTTAAAGCTTGCACAATTATTCTGTTGTACAAGACTGATCAAAATTTAAGCTATAAAAACGATAATTATATATTGAAATTCAACGTTTTGAGAGGTCATTTTGATATTTATTATCTAGCTTTCTGCGTTTTATTTGACGCCTTCATCAGGACAAATACAAATCATAAACTGTGAAATTGGTTCACATTTCTGTAAAGATTTTAAAAATTAACATTTTTGGAAATTCTAACTAATTTGTATATTAATTGGTTGATGGAATTTTCGTTATGGGTAATAATTAATAATTAATTAACAATAATTATTTAAGAATTAGAAATTTTTCATATCAGACTATCAGTATCTCATCCAATTTTTTGAAGTAACCCCAATGAAATCTAATTACGCATCATAAGTTTTTCTGTGAAATTTCTAAGATATTTGGTAACGCTAAAATATTTCTTTTAGCTCACGATCCTGTACCACTATAAATAGTAAATGTGGAGTAAACTCTCAATTACGTATTTATATACAATACATATTTTTTACACCAAAACGATTGAAAAACTTATTTCTGATGTTCCAACTTCTTTTTCATGAGGAAACATTCAGAGGTTAGGTAAAATGAAATTCGTATCGATTTCCAAATGGTTTTTGTTGTATAATTGTCAGTTGAGTGGCTCCTAAAATTTCATATAATACAGTGTTCATTAGAATTATTCATAATTGACATTTCTATACATCGCAACGGTTGTTTTAAAAAATCCAGACCAACCTGTTTAAGTATCGGGTATGTCCTCATCATCATCATCATCATCATCATCATAAATGTCAGTAGCTTCAGCGTCTTCATTAAGATATGAATCTGAATCAGAGTCAGTCTTTTCTCCAAGTCTAACTGTTGAATTTGCATTACTGACAGTTCTTGGCATGTCCATTTCATTCTTGCTTGCGCTGAGGTTGAGTCAGGACGTGCTTCTTCCTCTCTCCCAGATGCATGCAAATGAAGCCATAATAAAAAACAAACTACTCAAGAAGCAAAGTGCATGGCTGCGGCCTGCACAAAACCTACCTCCAACATGGTTTCTAGTAAACCTGAACTGTTTGGTGCGGTACTGAAAAGTTATAGTGCATTAGAAACAGTCGATTACCTCAAAGCAATAGCCACGATTGTCAACCCCAAGTCAGTAATGTCTTTTGGGAGGATCGCCGGAAATAATTATGGAGCATTTTTCAAGGACAGTGAAGAGTGTGAAAAGCTAATTGAGAAGGAACAATTATCCATTAATGGAATCCCAATACACATCCACAAATATGCACCTGCTGTAAAAACCGTTTACATTAAAGGTGTGCCAATAGTTGATAATGAAGCTCCACTCTACGATTTCCTCAATAAGTATGGTCAACTTAAAAGTAAACTCACAAGACTTCCTCTAAAAGATGCCCCCGAGGGTTTCAGTCACGTACTCTCGCACACACTAGTAGTCAGAATGGTGCTCAACGATGAAACCTCCCTACCACAACATACAAAAATTGAGTTTACTTCTGATGTCATCAAAGTAAAAATCGAATATGGTGCAAAGAAGTGTTTCAAATGCGGTGAGCGAGATCATGAAATTAAGCTCTGCCCTCAAAATACTGAAGTGTACCCCGAGTTTCCAACCACCATCGGAAAGCGCAACAGACGACCATCCTCTTCAAGGTTAAGAAAAGTTTTAATCCCAACTCCTTCTATTTCAACTGATCAAGCAGAAATGGACCATGAGTCAATTGATGACGAAAACCATGATGATGATGGGGGTGAATGGACCAAAATAAATCCAAGGGGTCAAAGAGAAAAGAAAAAGAAAAAGATCACACCGAACTCATCCCCAGAAAATAAACATAAGAACGACAGCAAAGCACCACGACTACTATCCAAAATCACAGTTGAGGGTCTTCAAGCATCCTACGAGGAATGGGGAAACAAACCCATTGGAAATGGTCACCTTAAACATGACAAACTATATCAGCTTTTGAAGGAGGGATGCAATGATATCAACATCATCACAACGGTAGCAGCATCTTACTCCAATAATCCGACACTACTCCGTAAGCAACTGGAACACCTAGCTGGACAAGTTACTGACCCCAACATGCAAAATTTCATCAAGCAAGCCAGTGATGCCATACCCACTCGTTTCCGAGTAGACAGCGTCACATCAACATGAATTTACATAACCACTGGATCTCAATAGGACTGAGGATAGTCAAAAGAAAAAGAGGAAAAAGAGCAGGAACCAAAAGTATTGTAAGTAGTATAAGTAAGCCCGTTTTGTCTGTACCAAATGCATATGATCTACCTAAAATATTTTATACCAATGCATGCTCTTTGAGTGACGATAAGTTAGAAACATTATTAGTTTTAAGTTTAGAGTACGATGTAATTGCGATCACTGAAACATGGGCCACTGAGAACCGCAAACTTAATTTGCATAATTTTAATGCGTATGAAACGCAAAGGAAGGGAAAAAATGGAGGAGGCACAGTCATCTTTGTCAGAAATAATATCCAGAGCACGAGATTCAATAACTTCATCAGTAACAATAGTAATGACTTCGAAATAACATGGGTGCTACTCCGACCCAACTACTTACCACGCAAAATCTCAATTATAGCCATAGCTTGCATATATATACCACCTAACGCTGAAAAATGCATTCAGACCAAGTTGTATAAAAGCCTGAATAACGCTCTTGATAACATACGCCATAAGTATGCAAATCCTAGCTTCTTTTTAATGGGCGATTTCAATAGGTGGAAACATGCAAATTCCTTCGCTAAGTGCTCCAATTTTAGACAGGTGATTGAGTTCCCTACATTTATCGACAGCGGCCGTAACATTGCTAACAAACTTGACTTAATGTTCAGCGATATCTACCACATGTACAATACCCCAAAGTGCTTACCACCACTCAAAGATAGTAGTAAATATCATGTCGGTGTTGAGGTTATACCTCAAACTCATTTCAACTCGTCAAAAATATCCAAACGCTTAGTCAAATACAGAGATTACACAAAGGATAATTTGCATGATTTTTCCACCCTCATTGATAATGTTAACTGGGAGCCTTTCTACAGAGCAGTTTCAATTGACTCTAAATGTGATTTCATGAACTCTGTTCTCAATAATGCATTTGAGTTAACTTTTCCCGAAAACCAAAAGGTGGTACATAGAAATGACAAAGCATGGGTCACCCCTTCACTTTCAATACTTTTCAATCAGCTCAAAAAATTTATAAAGGGGAGCAATATGTATATACATTTGAGAGGTGAAATTCATAAACAGATGAAAAGAGCAAAATCTGACTATAACTTGAGAATGCAAAATAAGTTCAAAACTGACCCAAACATGATTCATTCTACTGTCAGTAAATTATGCAACACCAAAGCCAAACAATCAGCGGTGGAGCACATTTCACTCAAGGAAAATATTAGCTCTTTAAAAACCCTCAATCTGATAAATGCTCATTTTACTAATATCAATAATAGATACTTACCTGTAAAAGACCCACCAAGCTGCACTGACATTTGTCACAAACAATGTTTATATGTAAATGAGTTATCAGTCCTTAAATGTTTTGAAAAACTCAAGCTTAGCAAATCTAATGTACCAGGAGCTCTTCCTGTTAGGTTCTTAAAATTTGCAGCAATACATATTGTACCTTTGTTTACACATATAATTAACTATAGTTATAAGAACGCCTGTGTGCCAATCGAGTGGAAAAAAGGGTTTATAACACCAGTGCCAAAAGATCTAAACGACATATGTTTGGAAAATCTCCGGCCCATTACCCAAACTAATATATTTGGTAAAATAATGGAGGAGTTTATGTTCGCTAAAATATATGAGCAAATAAAACTCAAGCTAAATGTAAGCCAATTTGGAGGAGTAAAAATGTCTTCGACTGCTCATTACCTAGTCTCCTTGTACGAATTCGTTCTCAAGTCACTTGACAAGCCAAACACGTACGTCATTATTGTACTCCTTGACTTATCAAAGGCCTTTGATCTAGTTGACTATAATGTACTGATTAGATGCCTCACAAACTTGGGAGTCGTTCCACATGACATTCACTGGGTAACCGAATTTCTCAAGAATAGAACCCAATGTACCAAGTACAGAAACATGTTATCAAATGTTTTACCCATTACTAACGGGACGCCCCAAGGAACAAAGATTGCAATATTGCTTTTCATTGTCCTAGTAAATGATTTATTAATGACCTTTCATGACAACCATAAGAGTGAAAGTAACTTAATGAATGCATTTGTCGATGATATGTGTATCGCTGAGGCAGTCAACTACAGTGCCCCACCGAAAATAAATACCATAGTTAATGATATCAACTCCCGTCTGACTGAAAATAAAATGTGTTTGAACGCCAAGAAAAGTAATGTTATAATAATAGATAACTCCAAAGATAAACGTTTCAGTGATCAAAAAATTGTAATTAATGGAACCGAAATACCCAAGATTAATGTTTGTAAACTTCTGGGTGTACAAATCAGTGATAAATGTGAGTGGAGTAACCACATTAATTATATTTATATAAAAGCAGCTAAGAAACTATATGTAATCCGTAAGCTTAAGTATTTTGGTTTTAGTAGGGAGCAACTCAAAATAATGTATGTACTTCATGTACGAAGTATCCTTGAATATAGCAGTGTTTTATGGTCTAGCAACATCACGAAGCTCCAAATAAAAATGTTAGTTAGCGTTGAAAAAAGAGCCCTGTCTATTATTCTGGGTAAGTATGTCAACAGTAATAATTATAAAGCGGCGTGCACTAGTCTTGGTATATTAGACTTGGAAGAAAGGTGGAGTTCTTTACTTGAAAAGTTCGGTGAGAAACTACTGAAGAATGTTAGATTTAAGCATTGGTTGGAAAAACACCAAATACAGCGAAAGTTTAGCTGTAGGTTGAAAAAACAAAATAAAAGCTATCGTTTAGTAGCCTGTAAGTATGAGCGCTATCGCCGATCTACGATTCCTACCTTAGTTAGAATACTAAGGTATAAATAATAATTAACTACTATTAACAGATTATACTAAATGTGATATTAGTATTACTTTTTTTTTTTGTATTATTACAAATAATACTTTTTTTTTTGTAGTACTATTTCCTGTATCCATCTCACGCGCACAGCGCCCTAAAAGGCTGCTTGCACTTCTTCCTTTTATGTTTCTTTAGCTGCATTACTGTTTTTGTAAACCAAATTTTATTACATGTATCATCTTCGGTAACGTGAACGTGTAACGTTACTGCGCAAGATACATCATTGGCAATTTGAATAAATGATTAATAATAATAATAATAATCTTTTTTATTTCATCCAACTCACTGCAAGCCTTCTTCAAGCTGTTCACCGTTTGTTCGACATCATCCAAATTTAAAACCAGAAACCTCCCATTTCTCTGCACCTCATCGTTTCCACAAGGTTTGAACCTGTCAATCTGCTTTAACAACAAGGGAAGTATATAACCTGTCCCATCCGCAATTCTCGACTGAATCCCATCCTTCTCTTCAGAAACCTTCAATTTCCGTCTCAGCCTTTGATTTTCATTCTGCAATGTAGCCAATCGTTCCCCTTGAGTCATCCAATTTAAGTAGGAGGTACTATCACGAACGGCTGAAAGCATTGTTTCCTTGTGATTAAGTGCGGATTTGGTTTCTTCAAGGTCTTTTTTAGCTTTTTCCATTAGGACTTCCACACTTACTAAACGTTCATTTTGACTCTTTAGCTTTCCATGAAAATCAATTGTATCGTCATACAATTTATTTCGCAGCTCATCCTTTTCTTGACTAACTTTTAAATTCTTTTCCTCCAGTTTTCTATTTTTTTCCAAAGCTTTCTTTAGCTGATGTGTTAACCCCCCCAGTTTGGAAGAAAGCTCTGCATTCTCATCTCCCAATTTCTCCTTTTCTTTCTCCACCTTTGCTATTTTCTCCTCAGCGAATTTCACATTTCCGTATATTATGCCCATTTCGAAATGGAATTGGGTTTTGGCGTCACCCGTCGCTTTCACTGCAGCTTCCTTTTCTTTAACCATGGCAGCTAATTGCCCCTTCAATTCTTTTAGTTGCTCGTATAGAAAGGTCTTTTGATTTTTGAGGCCCTCCGTCTCGCGCTCAGGGTTTTCTGCATGTAGCCTAGAGTCAATTGGGAGGTTTATCTGAAGCTCTGACTCTGACCGGGCTTTTTTTCGCAGTTCTTCTAATTTTAAGTTAACTCTGTCGGTGATGACCTTCCGTTTTATCATTTGTGATCTCATTTCTAAACTGCGACAGTGAAATTTTTCAAAATTGGCCAAGCTGGACGGTCCTTCTTGCTCCTCCATGATTGACACAAGTGATTACTCTTCTTGAGGTGGTTTTTTCAGGTCAGAATGATTTGATATGCAATGGATATTTCAGATGAACTGTCGGCAACAAATTTTTCTACGTGGAACTCTACTCTAGAGTACAAGTTGGATGGAAGATTGGTGGCGATAATAAGTATATATTGAAATGCTTTCCCCTCGCCTCCTTCTGTTCTCAAGAGATCAATCAATAAATGCAAAGAAGTCAAGTTTTGAAAGGGGGACAGAAGAGCAACAGGCAACCCACAGCTGCACATAAAATATAGGCTGTTCATTTCCCCCAAAGATTTCTTTCCTTACGTTCTTCCTCAGATGCTGTATCATATACATATAGCTATCACTCGGGTTTGCCGATCAAAAATGTTTTTATTGAAACGAATACGTACATCCTTTACACTGCCAAATGTCTGCGTCTTTCTAGAAAATCTCTTCCATACTTTTACCACCTACATCGTATGTATATCCATAATCTATAACATATACATACATATACATATATACATATTCAGATTTTTTTTATATGTGAGATAGGCAAACTGTATGTCAAGTTGTTATATTACCATTTTATGACAAAGTAATCAGAGATTCGAAACGATTGGTTACAATAAAATACACATAAAATACCATTTATTCATTTAAACACCATAAGTTAAGTTGATTGGATTGGATCCGTAATATTGGGTTCACATAACAATTTCATATAAGTAGATATTTAACGCGTATTATTATGACCTACGCCAAATCTGTTATATTCTTACGCACAAAAATCTTAAATAGATTTTGAAAGCAAATGAAAACATGATGATGTTTGCATATTTTTTATTTTGTAAGGAACTGGACGTAAATGACAATGTTACTTTTCCCTGACACTAAATTAGCGGTGCTTATATTATATGGGATTATTTCATTTTTTAATACCTGACAAATATCTTATTTTATACCCAGTCAATTCAAATAATTTGGAAACATCAACGATCTATTAAGCATTAATTTTTGGCATTCAAAATTTATATGTACATTCAAAATTTTGATACGATAACGTTTAAAATGCAAGATGGAATTTTTAATAGACATGACACAATAATGGTTTTCACTCAGAAATGGAGAAAACGAGGAAAAGAACAACAAAATTTAGTAATTTAATTTGTTACATTAAATTGAACCCTCACAAAACCATTAGAAGTCTACTCTATTAGCTACATGAATGATATTGAAATATTAATAATTTTACGTGGAATTTATATCTTTCGCCCCAAGTTTTTGGTTTAGCTTTCTCTCTCTCAATAATTTTCATGATGGTTAGCAGCTGCTCAGCTTCGTGCTCTTTCAATAAGCACGATTTCCTTTTCTTCCCCCGTTTCCGTTCTTGTTCCGCTTGTTACTCATAATTTTCAGACCCTTCATCTTCTGGTTGGCTTCAACTTTCTTGAATCGAAGCTGTAACTTTTCATTCTTTGCCTTTTTCTCATTCTTGATTTCAACCCGTAATTTTTGTGCCTCGTGAGTACTCAACTTTTCCACCTTCTTTTCCTTCGCTTCTGGCTTCAAACTATTCTTCTGTTTATCAGCAACATATTGAGTTGGTCTCGTCATAACGATGGCATTCTGCTTCCATAGCTCCAGATAACGTATTTGCAGGTCAGTTGCATTACCATTCCCCGCTCCGTAAGCTAGTAGCCTTTCACGTATCTTTTGCATTTCCACATTTCGTTTCTCATGCTCCACCTTCAGCTCCAAAAGTGTTGCTTTTAATGACGCATCCAGTTTCTCCCTCTCCTGAATAAAGCTTTCGAGCATTTTGATCATCCGATTATTTTGCGTTGCCAACCGTGGAGCTGTAGCTGGTGGTAACCGGGCTGGTTGGACTACACGACTGGGCACCACGGGAGTGGGAACAGTTGCTGTTGGAAACGGTGGAGCAATTGGAGGTGGTCCATGCCAGGCATGTGGCCGTCTAAATTGTCAATTGTAGAAAGTAAGATTATATTTCACAAATTTATATTTTTAATTGGAAACTAAATGTACTAATATACCTACCTAATTGGAGGACGAGCGTTAGTACGACGTCTGGTCCATGGACCAACTAATTGCGCAGTTTGCTTGAAACAACACATTATTAGTTTTGTCTCCCCTTTTTTTCAATCAAATGTTGGTTGTGGATGGAATTTGAGATGAGTTAAAGTTATAATTTAGCCGAGAGTCTCTTGATTTCGATCAATTGTGTGATTATTTTTTAACCTTACTTTGTGGAAGAAGAATTGAGAACAACTGGAGTCTCTCACTCCAATTTCGACAATAAGTAAAAAAAAAAAAAAAAAGACAAGATAGATGCGAAATATATACATTCAATATGATGTATGTATGATGGGATGTGATTTGATGTGATGTGAGCTTTACTCTACTCTACTAAAGGAAATTAATCAATAAATGCAAAGAACTGGAATTCTCAGAAAAGGGAAAGCAAAGCAACAGGCAACCCACAGCTGCACACAAAAAAGGTTGGTTTATTTCCCCCAAGGTTTTTGCATCACTCTCTCTCTCTCTCTACTGTAGATGATGCAGCAGCTTCCAGCTACCGAAATATTAGGTCGGCACTCTTCGATAAAACGAGAATTCTAACGTATGCATATATACCTTATATCGCACAAAATATACGTACATATTATTATCCTATATTTTTTCTCGTTTTGCAAAAATGGATGCAAAATCACAACAAAGGATGATTTATGATGTTGTTGCATGATATAAGATTATGTACAGATTGTTAATGAAGATGATTTATATTGTGTACAAGCGCAATAATGACTCCGTCAATTAATCATAAGAAAATATGAGCATTTAGACGAAAGAGGACATGCTACAAAGTGTCACGTACAATATAAACCGTTATGCAAACTGCTAATCGGGCAATGAAGAGTGCATTCAGCTGTAAAACTTGCTCAGCATAACCAGATAAAACCAGATTATATTATGGGTCAATAAGATAACGATGGGATAAATGCAGGCAGTAGGCAGCCAACCCTATCTCATTAACGAGGGAAATGAAACCAATAATAATTACTTAGGTGTAATGTCCTTTTGAGTTGAGAGTGAATACCTCAAAACTCAGTTGTTTAATTTAGGTTCTTTCCATCATTCCTTTTCAATCCATTTGTAATCTTTCATTTTCTTGATTTTTTCTAATTTGGATTCAGACTGAAAAATCAGTTGCTCATTGAGATGCAAGAAGTGATCAAATTATTTGGCTTATTGCTACTGCAACTGATTCCCTCATTTGGTACAGATTATGGAGTAGCTACGCAAAACTCAACTGGTTGGTAAAAATCGGAATACAAAAAAATGTGCAGAAAATGTACAAAATCGGCATCTATTAATTATTAACAAGGTTGGAAGATGTGGTATTAACAAGTTTATTTCATAATTTCAGTGACTAATTTAAGGAACACTATGGGTAGATATATAACAGATCCAGTGGATGGACGAATAATCGATTTTTATTATGAAACGGTAGTGCTGATTTAATTACCTGAAGTTTTTTGCACAGTGCCCAAAGTATCAAATTATTTATTCCAAAAATATTCTCAATGTTTCCCAAAGGTACCGTATCATCAAGCTGAAAATACCTGCACAGAGGATGGTGGGAGGCTGGTTAAAAGTGATAAGCAGGAAGACTTACGTTTAGCATTAAGGGTTTCCGGGCTTTTGAAAGCGTCAGTGCATTTTAAAGTGACTGAAATTTGGGCTCAGTAAGAAAAATATGTTTACGTTGGTAATTACAAACTATGTATTTCCTAAAAGTTTAATTTTTACTGTGGTTACAGACGAGTGAGCCAAGGAAGTTCACATACATTTGCCTACCGTACTATTTCCCTAGGTTCTGGTTCCGCGGAGGATCCTGTGATTATCAAGAATGTTTTGGGTTCCCAAAAATTTTGTTCATTGTGCCTAATAAATGATCAGCCTGAAAGATGAAAGGTGATATGTTGGCAGATGGGGAATTGAGGTTGAAAATTATATTTGGGAAGCAGTAGAAATGGAGAAAACTCATGTTGACAGCGTATTCGAAAGTGATTATTTGTAAATAATTCATATAAAAAATTGTGGATGTGTAAATAAAATAACAACCAACAAACATTTAAAGTTATAGCACATTTATTTTATTCTAACTTTACACTCAGAATACTACAACCAATGTTCCAAATTATCAAGTCTTTTAAAGACAAGTTCTCAATCCAATAAATAGATAAGCAGCTCTCTTTTCTTCCATTCAGTCATTGGGTTTCATTTCAAGTTAATATTTTTGATACAACCAATTATAATTAGTGCACGTGCGAATATGCAAGAACAATTTTTGTGCTGAAATCAGTATGGACATTATAATATTAGAATTTTTATACTATACAACTACGTTCACCACGCCAATAAATACTTTCACACGTTAGTTTACATTATATATGTATATTTTTTTAATTATATTCTATTTCTCATCCCCTTTCGTTTTTAGTTAATTAACTTAAGTTCGAAAGTTTACTTGGACTTTATTATGTTTACCCTGTTACAGTTCAATTTTGGAAATTCATTTTCATAATTTATTCAGATTTTGCTTTAACTAACTTTAGATTTAGATTTATAGTAAATATCAGATAAATATGTGCACTTATTTTTTATAATATGCAGTTTCTTACAAGTTGGATTCATAATATTTGTGCATTATACAAACTACATAAACTTGATAACACCGATTATGAATACCAAAATTTTTAGTGCACACTTTTTTTTTATAAATCAGACTCTAGGGACTAATAATGGTTTAATCAATAGGATAGGATTTAAAGAGGTTCAAATCCTAAACGATAAATTGATTAAACGTCGATTCTAGTGAAACCTGCTACCCAACTTCATTTTATGAAGGGAAAGGTATCGGAGAATAATTAAATGGTAGTTTTATCTTAAGTACATAAGTCAATGGATACATTTATCAGGCTTTTGTATTTGTGAACAAGTTCGATTTTCTCAAAAATTTCCCCTCACTACTATTTCCTCGTTCACTCATTCTTTCCCAGTTGATTTAACTTATGATGACGATGTACACAGATACTTAGTAGGTAACAAATCAACAAGGATAAGTTATAAATGAATCATTAATTTTTGGAGAATCGCGAATATAAATTAAACCTACAAATGACTAACAATTTCTTATCCACCTTCTTTCATTTTCTGAAAATTAGGCTCATACATGTTCCGGCTAGTATAATCAATCCTATTTCATGTTTGTGTTTTTGCACATTCCTGTATAATACCAAGCTACAAGGAAAATAAAGTAGACAATAAAATTGTGCTACAAATTATTTAACATTGTGCCGGATGTTGTTGATACGCTATGAATATAGTAAAATTTACTATAATTGCTTCTTATCTAAAATTCTATTTACGAACTAAGATTCATCAACGATTCTAAAAAAACATCTATTTATTATTACTTTAATAATATACATTCATAATTTGTACACTCCTCACTCTGGGCATTTTATAACATGCATTGATACCTATTAATAATACTTCTATGCTTCATTTCAAGAACTGAATTTCTATTCGTAAATTGTGCTTTGATAGTAGGATTATGATTCATTTCAATTAATGTAGCTATAGTAACAGATAATTAATTTTTAATTTTACGTTTAACACAGGTGCACTTAAAATTAAGTCTAACGATATGCAACGCAAGTAATGTATTTTAGTAAATTGTTTTTCACCTTCTTCCTTCAACTTCCTGGTCAGGGTGTAGCAGGAAAGCATTAAGTGAGTTAATGACGGTTGATGATGCAAAATTTCCAGGAAGTGATATAGCTCTGAGTTGACTTCTAAAAATTTTATGCAAATGAATTTAGTTTTTATCATAAATTTTTTTTTTTTGAACTTTTTTTTTCTTTGAAATGCATTACCAACCTGTTTACTCATCCATAATATCCAATAACTGCTCCTCCACCTCCTCATTGTCAGACAATTCCACATCAGTATCAATCTGAAGAGTAGCTGGTGTAGATGGTAGGGAAAAGTGGTCGAGCTCATTATTATCGAGCTCATTGCATGCTGCTTTCAAATCATTCACGGTGTCTTGAAAGCTTCCGACCTTCATGCAAAATAGCTTCTCCTTTTTTCGCATTCCGTCGTCATCAAAATCCGTTTTCATCCTGACATTCCTTTTTTCCAGAATGGACACAATAACTTTTGTTCCATCTGCGATCCTCTCATAAATCCGTTCCTTTTCTTGGAACTCTCCAAGCTTTCTTTTCATCTCTTGATTTTCATTCTCCATCTGAAAGAGCTGTTCCGTAGCCATCATCCCTTTCCTTTTTCCCTTTTCATTTTCCCGTTCCAATGATCTGTTTGATGACCGTAAATTTACGACCTGTGTCTCTGCAATCATAAGTTTCACCTTCAGCGGAATGTATTTCATGGTCTCCTGCTGCTTAGAAGTTTCAAGTATCTTCATATATTTCTCCTTCACGCTCAGTTTGAATTGGAGTTCCACCACTTCCTCCAAAGCTTTCGCTTTTGCTTTCTCCACAGTTACTAGATGATCATTTTGTCCCTTTAGCTTTGCGTACAAAGCAATTCTTTCTTGATGCAGATTCTTTCGCAGTTCATCCTTTTCTTTGTTCAGCTTCAAATTCTTTGCTTCCAGCCCAGTCACGCTTTCCCCAGATTTCTTCAACTGATAATTTATATCTGCCAACTTGGATGCAAGTTCCTCATTCTTTTTCTCAAGGAATTCCTTCTCAAACTCAACCCTTGCTAGCTGTTCCTCCACTTCTTTCTTCTTTTGATAGAATCCATCCAGTTCGCAATACATTTGCGTTTTGGTGTCACTCGTTTCTTTAGTCGCGACCTCTTTCTCAGTTTCCATTTTAGCCATTTGCCGCTTTAGCTCCATCAATCTTGGAAATCTTAATTCTCTTTCAAGCAGAAAGGACTCCGCCTCGAAGTTCAACTCTGGTCGTCGGGATTTCTTTCGGAGTTCTTCCAACTTGGCTTGTTGTATTTTCCTCTTTATTTTCTCAAATCTGAGAGCCCTCATGGCAGGAGTCATGCCATGATTACTGAGTTCGGGCTCTTGCAAATCCAATTGTTGTGGCTCAAACTGACCCAAGAGATCATTGGCTGGGGATAGCTGATGCTGTTGCTCATACTCATGCCCAATTTCCTCCATAATTGAATCCATTGATTGATATTGTTCCAAAGGTTCTGGTTGACTTGGGGAAAGGTTCATCCAGTCGAGCGTTTTTTATGCTAGCAAATCCCCAATAATAGGGAAGTAAAATAGATTCCTGCTCCTTCAGATGAAGTAGTTTTTACAAGTAATTTTAAAAAGTGAGATGGGAGACTTTGGGAACTAGAAGCTCTGCAAATGTTTTAAGAAATAAAATTCATTTCGGTTAGTTTTTTTTAAAGATAAATTGTCGTTTTCAAAAGGAACTTCTTAATTGTAAAATGTATTTGACAGTAAATATAATTTACCATAAATTTGAGAGTGAATTAAAGTATTAAAAGCATAGACTAATTCTAAAGGTCTAGTCTAGTCTAGTCTAAATGGGAAAGATGAATGAATAGTAGAATGATTTATGATGGGGTGAGAGGATGAGAATGCAATCTCTTCTTGGTGTCGCTCTATTTTAATAGATCAATAAATGGAAAGAAGCCAAAGCAAGCCAAGCCAAGTTCAAAGGAAAAGGGAAAGGAGGGCAACGGGCCACCCATAGCTGCACAGGAAGGAAGGTCGTTCATTTCCCCTAAGATTTTGGATCACTTCACTATCACTCCCCGCTGCGGAAATTAGGATGCATCCCACATATCAAAGTAATATGTTCGGTATTACTCGATGAAACGAGTATAAAAATGCTGACGCACGTACATACTATATATAGAATCAAGGCAAAAGCAAGCGTACTTTCACCTTTCTACATAGAAAAGAATATTTACTGGAGAATGATGATGCTACATCACACCAAGTGTTTACTTTATATGTGTGGCTTCACTGCAGAGTAAGCAAACAAAAGATGTCTGGGAAAGGCCGTTCGTTGCCCCAGTTTCTACCACAAACCTTTCTAGCACGTAGTTTTGGTCCCTGTGGGATTTCCATTGCGTGTCAAAGCAAATGTATTATAAATGTTACGTTACGGGCTTAGTATATAGGCATAGTAGCCAATCATATGTATCTATACACTTTTGGGGATCATAACAAAAATGAGTCTTTCATCACCCAACTTTCTCCCTTTTTTTACCTGATAAATTCCTATTGGTTAAGTTTGTTTTGGATATGGATAACTTACTCCCAATATCCCCCGAGGACACCCATTTCTTAATCTTCTCCGTAAGAAAGCCCCCGATAGCTATTAACGTCATTTAACTCTACGACTTGCGCATATAAAGTATCTGAATCTTCTCCATTGTTCTAAGCTTGTCAACGACTTTCGTTAAACTTTCGATTCTTCTGGAAGCTTTCAAACTGCGTAGTACGTGTATGTAGTAGATACAGGCTGAGGATGTGAAGATGATGAAATATTTCACACTGAAAATGTTACCGCATTATCCATCATGCAGTAGGTCTGGATTTTTTTAGGATTCTCATGTTTCGTTTGTCGACATTTCATAGTGGTTACTTTAATGCATATTTCTTAGCCACTTCTAGATCGACATTCGACTCTTAAAAGTGACAAAATTTCAATCGAAATGTGATTAATAATTAGATGGTAGTCGATAGCCTGAAAACATGAACGGAAGGTTGAAATGGAGGCTAAATGCTGATGAAGATATAAAAAGTTGCTCCATACTTTATTTCTTTTATTGCATAAAGGGGTGAGTAATTTCAATTGGTGTGTAGCCAGATAGCAATTGTATGCACTTATTCACAGTTTTATGCAATTACTATAAAAAAAACTAATGTAGATGCATAGAATCAACAGGTGGGCACGATACAAGAACTATTTTTGATTTATTTAAACCACAATTTTTACATGACATTACATCAATATAATAATTCATGCTTTAAGTGAATATAGATAGATTTATGTCAGTAATCATTAAATATATATGTATAATATTATATTTGAAGTCCAGGTGTGTACATTTAATATGTAGCACAAAATTTTGAATAACCGTTCATTATTTTTAATTTATTTCCAAACTCGTTAAGAAATTGAGGTTGTATTCAATTTATTAATTCATGCGTCAATGTTTAAACGCCATTACAACAGTATATAATTGTGGCAAATGAAAACTTTATTAGTTGAATATAATATTTTGTAGATTATAAGTATATATGCATGTTTATCCCACCTCTCCTTAGTTTCCAGCTTCCTTTCAAGACAACGTTCTTTACAACAGAATTTATTTTGCAATCTGAAATTAGAAAAGTAAATTATTAGAACTTGTAGAAAAGAATATTTTAAACATTACATATACGAATTATTCCTCTTACCAAATTTTTGAAGGCTGTTGATATTTTGAATTTTATTCAATGTCAAGTAATTCCTCCTCACAACCTCCAGCAGCTTCCTCAAATGCGTAGACATCAGCATGTATCGTTGGACAATGTGGGAAGTTTTGTTTTGTAAAATCCCTGAAAGCTGCTTTCAGCTCGTCATCCTCCACTTTTAAAAAGTGTGGTCTTCCAATTCTCCTCAACCTGTTATTCCCCTTGCCCAGCTTGTTCAAGATCATTTTCAAGTTGTTTGCAATCATCCCGTTTGCTTTCACTTTTTTCATGAAAAGTAGCTGGAACCTTCCCTCATTCTTTGTCCTGTCCCTAAATTTTTTAACGTTCCCGTTCAACTCCTCCAATTCTTTCTTCACATCATTGAGAGCAGCAATCGCTTCATTCTTTTCCTTTTCAAGAAGATCTAATCGTTCCCCAATATTAGATTCTTCTTCTTCTTCCAGTTTCAATTCAGCATTGTTACTAGTTTGACCCATTGCTTGGGCATTCTTTTCACAATCCGACATTATTTAATTGGATAGCTTGCGTAGCTCTCTTACTTCACTCGTATGGAAACCAAGAGTGTTTGAAGGTGGAATGCGAGGTGGCAAAAATTTTTGAACACAGGAGCAGGATTAATTAGCTGTGCCGCTTTAGAGAGATGGAATTGCTCTGGTCACTCGCTTCATGTAACACTTCGATATAGCATCTCAAAAAGTTGGGATAAGAAACGCGATAGAAAGCACAGTATTCCCTGATGCTGGAAGGAAGTTGTTCTACTCCATAAATAATCAATAGTAGTAAAGGTGATTAGAAGTAATTTGAGGAAAGGAATGCGCATGGTGTGCACTTAAAATAGGTACTTAATATCGACGCTGATTTGTGGATTTTTTGTGCACATACGCTCAGTTAATAAAAGATTATAAACGCAGTGTACTTTTCCGTGTGTTGAAACATGTAGTTACTACACTGCACTGCGATGGAAAAACGAGAATTACATACTTTTACCTGATGGGAAAGTAACAATGAATACACCTATCCATGCAGACAGTACCTGCTACTACTCTGAATTGGATTAGTTGACCTTCTCCATTATTCCTCATCCGATTAAAGATGAGTATTTTGACATGAATTGTTATCTTTTTTAACTTGATGATTCCTCAATTTTATGGCATTGTTGTTCAGAATAAATACATGGAAGGGTAAAAAAGGTTTGGCACAAGACAATACCATTTTTGATTTATTTATAAAAACACTTAGTTTGTTCACAAATACGAAATCAATTTTTTATACTACCATTCTGTTACATCCAGTACATATTTTTGATCAATTATTATAGTTATAATTTTTATGGTTTGAATCTTTAATACAATTTGATATTACGATAAATGAATATATGCATACGATGCGATGTATTTACATTTTACTTTCAAACATTAAATGACAAAAATTGAATATTCATCATTTCTCAACACTTTAATATCAACAGCTTTCCAAATTGTTCCACAAAGTAGTTCTAGAACCTTTACTACACTTAATTTTATCATTACGCTAAAGCTAACGTTTTTTATTGAATGTTAAACATTGTTTCAGATGTAATTCGTCAACATTGTCAAACAGTATTTTACTATTACACATTTATTTTGCCACTGATCTTAACAAATTAGGTAAATACAGGTATTTATAAGGATGATTTCTCTCCTTTCCTCAGTTTCTTCCAGCTTCATTATTCAACGAAAAATAACATTGTTGTTTTGTAAATTAAATAGTTAATTAATTAAAAAAGTATGAAGTAAAATTTGTTTTCAAAAGCGGCTAAAATGAGTACATAAAATATTTAAAAATTCCGCAAAGCAATGTACATACATAGTTTTTAAAAAAAATATCTTATGTCTACAAATTATGATAATATTGTGACACTAATAAAAATGTACATCATTGAAATTATTTGTTTAAGACAAACCATTTAATTTTATTGATCTCAATGCATCAAAACATATAGTTATTTATGTAGACGGCTTTCTTTTCAAGTTGGTTGGTACTTCGTCAATTGGAATCTGAAATTTAAAAAAAAAAACTTCAATTAACTTGAAAATTGTATGTAATTATATTTTCATTGTGACATGTACAAAATGTTGAAAACCGAACCTTAACGCATTTTAGTAAACAGTTGGAATATCCAGTAAAGAATTATTATCATCATCTTCATCCTCTGAAATTTCAACTTCGGTTTCATACTCATCAACAGGTAGTAAATAATCATTAGGAGAAACTTGACCGGAATCCCTTTCAGCAGCTCCATATTCATCACCATCATCCACCCATTTTCTGGAGGTTGATGGACGTGGGAGTGGGACCGCTGTCTCAATTTTTTGCTTACATGAATTGATGTGCTTGTTGCCTCCTGTTTCAACCTGGGACTTTTCAACCACTTTGGAAGAATAGGGCCCATTTGTTTCTCTGTTAGCCTTATTATTTCTTTTGTTATTTGGCTTGTTCACCCCAGTTTCATCTTTCTCCTTAATTTTGATTTGGGCTTCTGTTGTCTCTACTTTCCTTCTTTTGTTTTCTGGCTCAGTTATCGCATCTTCAATATTAGTCACCGTTTTCTGGTTTGCTTTCCCCTTTTCCTTGATTTTGAGTTGGGTCTCTGTTTGCTTTGCCCCAAACTGTTTGGTTGATGCACATGGTTTTTCAGCTACAGGTTGTTTTTTAGGTTGGTAAATCTCCTCAAGGACTTCAATCACGGCTTGCAGCTCATCATCCTCTATGAAATGGTAAGATTTCTTTTTAGTTTCCATGTTGCTCCACTGACGCATCCTTTTCAAAATATTATTTACTTTCTCTTTACAATTGAGTTGATCTCGTTTAAATTTCACTTGCATTGATTTTTTCAACTTTTCCTGGGAGTTCGTCAACGCATTTGCCTTGGCAACTGTGCTATCTCTTTGGAGGCGGAGGTGATGACCTTGAATCTCAATTATGTCAAGTTTATTCACAAGTTCGGACTTTTCCATTTTCAGGTTTGTAATGTCGGCACTCATAGCCTCCACTTGATCCTTCGAATCTAGAAGATCCTCTGCAATTTCGTCATAACGTTTTTGTAGATCGCTCTTTTGTCGGTCAAAGTTATCTGCATTTTCTGCCAGCATTATCCGCAGATCGTTGTTGTCAAATATTTTTTCGTTCACAAGCATTTTTAGATTTTTATTTTCAGTTGTTTTTAGGTCCAACTGAATTTTCAGCTCTTCATTTTCATCCGCTTTTTCTTCCATCTGCTTTTTTAAGTTTTCATTTTCAACGGATTTACTTTCCACCTGAATTTTCAGCTCTTCATCTGCATCCACGTTTTCTTTCATGTGCCTTTTTAAGTTTTCATTTTCCATGGATTTATTTTTCACTTGCATTTTCAGCTCTTCATTTGCATCCACTTTTTCTTTCATCTGCCTTTTTAAGTTTTCATTTTCAACGGATTTGTTTTTCACTTGAATTTTCAGCTCGTCCTTTTCAACTACATTTTCTTCCAACTGTTTCCTTTGTTTCTCAAATTTGATCATCAAATCGTTTTTCTGTTTCTTCTCATTTTCAAAATGCATACCAATTACTTCGTTCTTCTTTTGCTCTTGTATAAGCTTAACTCGAGTGACTTTGGTTCGTTTTCTCTCCTCCTCAAGTTCTTCACTGATTTTTTTATTTTCCAACCTCAGTTCTTGCACTCCATCTGCACTCATCTGAGCTTCAACATTCTTCAATTTCTCGTTCAATTGCTCCTTTTCCGCTACAAGTTCTTGAATACTGTCATTTAGGGATTCATTTGCCCGCCTAATCTCACTGCCATACAAACCATATTTAAGTTCTCTGGCCTTGTAAAAGTCCTTCCGATTGGAGACAATGTTAAATGATTCATTCCATTTCTTGTCCCTTTCCTCGTAATTTTTTAACTTGGCCAGCACAGCTTGATACTCTTTCTGTTGCTCTTCCTCTTTCATCCTCATCTCCTCATTTTTTGCCCTTAAATTGGCCACCTCTTCATCTTTCTCTTGAATTAGATTCTGAAGCAAATGAATTTGTTGAATACACTGATGCGGTGAGTTTAGTGGTGGTAGTGGCGGGTGAATTCTCTCCTGATTTCCTGCTCGAGCTCCAGAATTATGCCTATTTTGATCCCAAAAAGACTGGCTTAATGGAAGACGTACAGGAGGTGGTGGTGGTGGTGGAGGAGGAAGTGGTATTGGTCTCATAACAACCGATTGAGAACGTGGGCTTTGCAATGAATCATGGATATTTTGACTTGTTGACAACTGCCCCCCTTCTGGGTAGCGATTTTGGCAGAAACCAGCCATCAAAACTTTTATTGAGTCTGGCACCACTCCACTTGTGTTTAAACAATGTACGTTTGTTTGTAGGACGTGAGGTGGTATAATAATTAATCTGGAAGGGACTTGAGTAACTGTGACACCTGCGGGAGACTCAACTATCCTTGTCTTTGAGTATGGTTTGGACTTTGAATTCAAACTTGTCATTTCTTCTCTCTGGTAAAAATAGCTTTTTGTGACGCTTTTCCTCTCGAAAGTTCTGTGGGCGGAACAAGAAAGTATCCCTTCACATCACGTCACAAAAGTCTTTGAAAATTGGACGGACAAGAAGCTGCGTAGATGAAAGATGATGTGGTAGTTAGACAGCATCCCTATGATCCCTTTAATATTTAAAGCAAAAACTTTGTTTAGAATGGAAAGATATGACAGGCAAACACTGAAGGTGAAAGTAGTATATCAACAGGCATAAGTAAAGAAAATATATTGGAAGATGAAGAAAACTTCTTTCGGGCACATCGAAAAGATACGAATCATATGGAAACATAAATCATACATATGTGAGTATGTATGATAAACCGCATCTCATCTCATTTCCAAAAACTTTTTTCTTGTGGAAAAGGTAAGCAAACGGAAAAGTATATCCTCAAATGCTTACATTTGCGTTAATTGGTCGGATAAAGTTATGAGTGTAGCTTGTATCCCCGTGGGTGATGTGACAGTTGTTGTCAAGCAAGAGGAGTTATTGATTTTTACTGTTCCACATACATACATTGAGAGTGCCATCACAGGGGAAAATGAAAGGTAGTTGTTTTTCTTGAGTGGGGTAAAACTTCTTTTGTGTCTGAAAGGGCATGCTTCATATTATTGCGATTATACTTTCGTGTTGTCAAACATAATGAATAAGATATGAGAGAAAGGAAAACACAAAAAAAAGGAGAAAGTATAGCAAACTGCATCACCAAGAAACTACGAAAGATGCTGGAATATATGTTATGCTGTGTAGAAAAGAGTGACTTTTGCCCATAGAAACCTAGTATCTTAGTATATATTCTATGGGTATATCCAGAGATTTACAAATACACAAATTAGAGTGAGGAGTTTTTAGTGCAGCGGTAAGGCAGAAACATAACTGAAATGAAGTGGCAACAGCCTCATTCGTTCCTCCTGAGGGATTTAGATCCCAAAGAAATCGCATCCTTTGGTATCATGAAGATACCGTGATGTTTATGAATATATGATATAGATCCTCTCAAGGCCACTTTGAACGCGTGCCTGATTGAAGTACGTGTTGTTATTTATTGAAGTACAAGGTAAGGTAGAAAGGCAAGATGAGGCGAGGTGGCAACAGCTTCTGTTCTTTTATAATGTAAATCTATATGGTTCTGTTGGTTCAAACTATGTAGTATATTCACTGTATTATACGCTGCTATACTTCAGGTCATGTCATATCATTCGCCATTATGCCAAAAAGATGAGATGTGGCTTTGTTCAAAATCATAAATTAATTTAATAAATTAACAAATTATTTAGCTTCACCGTAGGTATTGAAGTTCAAAGAAAATGATGGAGAGCAACATGAAACACTCAACTGCAAAAAAGGTTGAAACCTTCTCCTTCATTACTCCAACACACTTTACTGGGAACATTAAAATGCCTGGTTATGCTTGCTATACACAATATATATACCTACTTTAGGATATTCCCCAAGCATCGTTACAACTTGAGGATACAATTTTGCCAGGAAAAACCTTCGTTTAAGTTTATGAGCATGCAAATGCTGTTCCATGCATGTGCTGAATTTTGAATGCCTTACATATATGCAGAATCGCACATGATAGCGTTCTTGAGGAAGGCCGTTCATTGTCCTCCATATTTTAACTTTTGCTTCCGTATTTTTCACAGTGTCTAAAATATATATGCTCTTGACGTGTTTCGTTATAAGTTGTACATATATATTTATGCAAAACCGTATGCATGATTATTGATTATTATACATGGAAACATACAAAACCAAACCATTCAACACAAAACAATTTTTGTTTTATTGAAACGCTTTGTTACCCTGCTAAAGTTTCACAATATTTTTGTTAACATTTAAAGCATATAATTCAATAGATTTTTGATGGATTTATTTTTATATATTATAATAATGTTTAAGTTGAATTGTAATTTGCGACAGTTAATTTATTTTTTCATTAGTTGAATTAAAATTTATTTGTAAATGTGACAAAAGTGGAATACATAAAATATTACAGTTTTCTCAATATATATCATCATCTCGCATTTCTTCGATTAGCACCGCTCCTTCTGTTGGATCCATTCTCATTATGGACGCCATGATAAAGAATTAGTCATTTTTTTATGTTAAACATCTTGTAAGATTAAAATGTTACACCGATAATATAGATTTTAATTTTATTGGACACATTACATAAAAATACGTAGGTAATTATGTTGAATCTTCCTTTTCAAGTAGGGTGGTACATGTTTTTAATATGAATCTGAATCTTCGTAGATTTTTCATAAAATCAATTGGAAGCTGAAATTTATAAAAAAAAATATTTGTTAATATTTGTAAAGCATTGTTTCCATTGTGACGTTAATTTATAAAAATTTTTAAATCCGAATTACCTTAAAGCTTTTTGTAAACTTCTGGAATGTCCAGTAATTCGTCTTCTTCCTCCATAATTTCGAGTTGGGCCACTGCTTCCTCCTCCTCTCCGAACAGTGTAGCCCAATAATTTCGGACTATCGGGTTGCTTGAGATCCTCATAGCTTTTCTGTCATCATCTAGTGAATCTCTTAGTCGTTGGTTTGATGCTCTAATTTTTTTCAAATCAAACCTAACGTGTCCGGCCAAAACTTTTTCTATGAACTCAAGCTGATTTATTACGTCTTCCCTTTGGTTGCAGAGGTAGCGAATTTGAAGCCTAATTGGCTCAAGTATCTTTTGAAGTTTGGTGTTGTCCTCTGTCAGATTTTTAATTGTAGCTTCCAACTTGCCCAATTTTTCCTGCAGGAGTTTGAGCTCAGCTGCCATCTGAGTCTTTTTCATTTTAAGTGTGCACTTTCCAGCATTACTTTCTCTCAGCCTCTTGTTCAGTTCCGAAACTTCAGCTTCAAGCTGTTTTCGACGGTTTCGCTCTTCTCTATATTTTAACCGAGCCTTTTCAATCTCCTTTTCCATCTGTATTTTGTTTGCCTCTGAGGAATTCTGTTTAGCCGTTGTCCCAATTTGATTCCCCTTGATTTTATTTTGGTGTCGCAACTCGTTACCAGCAGTTAATCCAGATTTTTTGTCGCTTGCTATCTCCTGAGTGCCCGTTTCCTTGTTTTGTACCTTCTTTTTTAGCTCATACACTGTTGCCTTTAAGATGGTTATCTCATTGTGCTTTTCTAGAAGCTGTTTCTGTAGGTCTGAGTTTCTATTAAGCTTCTGAGATGCGTGCGTTGGTGGTTTTGGTCCAGTTGCCCCAGATTTGGATTCTGCTTGGCGTCGAACAGGATCATTGTGGGCTGCTGTAGCCCTTGGACCCACTGATTGGGGGTTTTGCTTGAGTCCACCCATAAAATTTTGCGGCTCAGTTTTTCCACGGTCGTTGAAACTAACGGATTTAGTAACTGATTTTTTCGATGGTAAAATAACTGGTCTAGCCGGTGATTGGCTAACCAAGCCACTTTTGATGGACGGAGTCACTTTACTCATTGGTTTTGGTTTGGACTTTGAAGTGGAAGTTTCCATCCTTTCAATTTAGAAACCAGTACTTTTCATGCGTCGTTTCTTTTCGAAAGTTTTGAGGCTTCTCATGAAGCTTTCTTCTCAGCGCTTTGGTTTTATACAAAAGTCTTATCACAGCACAGCACTGTACAAAATGGACGCTCAAACAAGAACCAACGAACCATGTTTAGAAAAAAATGATGACACATTTGTACTTGTACATGTACATATTTGATCCTTTAAATTTTTTAAGGAGATATACAAAATATAATAGGAAGATAGGAAAGTGAAACGAATCACCTTGCTCCCAATTGAAATCATTGTGTTGATATGTTGATAGGAAGTTGAAGCAATGACAGGTTGACGTTTTAATATAATATAATGAATAGGATAGGTGAAAGAGTAAATCCTAAAAGAGAAAGTATAGCAACAGGCAAGAAATACAGATCATGTTTGTCGGACTGATCGAAAAGTTGCGAACGCTATCAAACTATAAATCATGCATACTTAGCTATGCTTCAGCTCACCCCAACTCACTCCTCACTTTCTCCACAAAGAAAAGAAAGAAAAGAACCTCGGCTGCAGTTGCATACCCATCTCGGAGAAAGTCATGGGCATGTTCAATGTTATATATGCTTGTGGAAGTTGTCAGGCAAGAGGAAAGTACCACCTGAGTCAACAAGCTCTTACCAAAGATGATGATGCTTGTTGTTGGTGGCCCCAACAGCTACATACATAGTAGGTTAGTGGATATGTGCAAGTAGGTACATAACAGGGAAGCTGGTTTTTCTTGATGCTATAAGTACGTGCAAGGTCCTTTGGAGAATGAGATGTACATATTTTTCCTTGTTCTGATATACATCTTATGAATCTTTGCCTTGGAATGAGACCGTAACTCCAGCATCATTTCCCCATTATTTGGCACGTGTTAAGTACCTAAATGTTGTAATTAATGTCAAGGAAAAGTTCAACAACTTCAAAGAGATATGGTATTATGAACAGGAAGTGATTTGTTCATAGCTTCTGTTTTAAATAGAAACTCTTTCCTTTCACTCATTTAAATTCATGAGGGATTGATGGTAGAAACCAAGAGGAACGATAAAAGAGAAAGCAAACAAAGAAGCCTCATCGTGGAGAATGATGTGGATGCTGGAACAAATAATACTACTGTACATTCACGAAACGATACTGTTCAAATAATATTATGTAAATATGTGATCATATCATACATCCTACAGATCTCACTCTACTCTCTCCCCTGGGGAATGTAAAATGAGAAACTGCTCGCTCACCTCACTGCATTAAATAGCGTAGAATAGGGGATATCAAGATCGTGTTCAAGCGTCCCTTGTGTCCACCCGAGGTGACAGCATACTCATCTCTTTTGTTTGTTCCTTTTGGTTACATAAAAGAAGGTGGAAATTTAAGGGGATCGCCTGCTATTTGCTTTCACCAGCAACTCTTTGGGTTATTAAACCATGGCATTGATGTGATGTGATACTATGCCTAGCGGGGCAGGAAACTAGGCCTAGGTATTAGGTACATAAGAGATAGTGAAGCTGATTTATTGATTTTCAACTGAGATTCGTATAGGTGATACATATGCTCATAAGTCGGCTTATACATGTTCGATTCTATCTTCATGTATTTTTTAGTAGGAAAACTTCGATTACATGATACGAGCGAATTTATGACACTGGATGAAAAATCCTACAATTATACTTGCACTTAATATTGCCGTAACGAAAAATATTCTGAAAAACTTTCATGAAAAATATGGATGGGTCAAATTACGATAATAATTGTCAATTTATCAAGTACTGACCCTTTTTATTGTTATTTAACGCAAACACCAATCAACCAAACCCCCCTGTTCTTTCAACATAGTCACATTGTTACGTATTCCTACATTTTATCATATTACAACAACAAATTTTTTGCTTCATCAGAGATCAAGTTACAATTATTAGCATCTTTACAACAGTACAAACAACAAACATGAAAATACTGATAAATTTACAAGTTACAAGGAAATGTTTTGACAGTTAAACGAGTAAACCCCCGAACAAAACATTAGCGTACGAATAAATATTCCATCCAGCATCATTTTAGAGATGAAATTATACGTAACATACCAATCAAACAAATTAGTATAAGGGTAAGTATTTTGGTATCATTTTACATGCCTCTCAATATTTATCATTATTTTTTATCCTACATAACCTAAAAATCACACAAATTGGTATTAGGGTAACTTTTTCGGTATCATTTTACAGATTAAATTATACTGCTCATTATTTTCACTTCTACTTAACCTACCAATCAAGTAAATTATCATAAGGTTAAGTATTTCAGTATCATTTTACAGATCTTACAATTGACAATATTTATCATTATTTTAGTTTCTACGTAATCTAACATAAAAAACAGGTAGGGGTAAGAATTGTAGCATAATTTTACATAGAAAGTTATATTACGCAATTTGTTTTTTCTTCATTTCTACACGTGAATGCCAAATAAATTTGTTTTTTTTTCGGAATAGATACATTCTCTGACGCACTTCTAGGATTATGTTACATATAAGAATACAATACCCTGTATGTGTTCAATGTTTTATAAATGAAATACGAAATACATTTCAAATACATTGTACAACTACTCTTAAGTGTATATTTTATACAATATTATTAAAATGTTTGGTAATAAAATGTATACCCTTCCCAAGAAATTTTTGTTCAAAAAGTTACTTGGGGAAAATACATAATACATATATATATATATATATATATCTTTTTTCCAACTAGCTATCATATTGCCTAATTATTTTTTTGTTTGACGTCAAGAAATTTCTACATAATATTCAATAACATTCATTTTAGTCAAGTATTAACATCACGATAGAAATTTCAATAAAGGTACACATATAAAACTGGACACATTATATTTTGGACATTATTTTGGCAATTTACACGTAATTACGTGGAGAAAGTTCTAGTGCGATTTCTTCCGAATTCCTTATTCCACATCATTCTGAAATTTGAAAAGAAAATGATGAAATTACATAAAAAAATTCCAAATGTATCTATGCATTATAATTTATATGTGCTTACCATAGCTGTAGAAGCCTCATATTTCTTATATGAAAGCTCTTCATCATCATCATCATCATCATGAATTGGTCCCTGTTCGTTATGGTCACTGATGTCAGCTCCACTTCCTCCAAGGGAAGAAGTTGATGTGGACGGCGTTGCAATTGATGCTGCTTCAATTTCAGGTTTTCCTGGACCGCATACTTTTTTTAAATCCCGAATTGCCAACTTCAGCTCATCACTCATTTCGAAATAGTAATATCTGAATTTCTTCCCACTGTTTCTCTTCTTTGTCCCCTTGTTAAGATTTTTGAAGATAAGTTGTAAAATATTTAACAACTTCTGGTTGGCCTCTTCTTTTTCCTTAATTTGGATGTGGAATGATTCCTCGCTTTCCATATATTTGAGTTTCAAAGCTCGAACCTCATTTTCAACAAGGAAAGCCCAGTCTTTAGTTGACAATTTAGTTTTTATGGTATCCTTCATCAAGTTGCAGCTGGTTGATGGTTGAGGTTGAGCTTCCTTCTTATCGGAATTCTCCATCTGACTCTCACTCTCATCACTCATTTCAACTTGTTGTTTCACTTGCTGCTCCACTTTCTTTTCATTTTCAATCTGCCGTCGGGATCTTCTCTTGGTCTTTCTTCGTTGGAGGCGATTTCGACGACGCTCCTCAACAGTGCTGCCAGGGATTTTCTTTTCTTCCAACACAATTTCAGGTTTATTCTCAAGTCTCTCAATAGTTCCACAAGCAACATGGTCATGATGATGATCATCATGCTCATGGTCATCAGTCTTGTTTTTAATATCTTCATTTTCTTCAGCCACTTCAATACCTTGTTCCTCAGCAAGATTCTTTGCCATTTCCGCTTTCGTCCACACCCTGAAGAATTCAATCTCGTGCCGGAGCGTCGTTATTAGCATTTTCCGTTCTAGTTCCTCCTCTTTGATGGCGTCAATCTTTGCCATTAGCTCAGCAACCTCATGATCCCTTACTCGAACCTCGTCGTTGAGATTCTCAAGCTGTTGCTCTTTGGCTTCTAGAACTTTCTCCATCATTTCGTTTTTTAGGTGCGTTATTGATTTCGTGGCAATATCCTCGCGAGTGAAGCTACCCATCGGGGTGTCAGCAGTGCCAAAATTTAATGTCACATTTGACGGCAGATTTGATAATATTGACTTCATTTTTAACTTTGTAATCAAATGTAACTACTTATATACAACTTATTTAGCTTGAATTTGGTTCCTTAAATTTCTCCGCAGCAATAATCTAAACTTTTCGTCAAAGTATAGGAAAGAGTTATGACACGTTGGGTTTGAAATACATTACAATATATATGATGGATGGGAAAGGTGAAAAGGAATAACATGACACGGTGGAGAAAGTAAAGAGCCAACAACAAAACAAGGGAAACAAGAAAAGAGATGTTGATGCTGCAACACGTTGTGGAGATGGACTCGGTAGTGCACGAAAAGTTGCGAATCTTGGGGAATAAATATATATGTATGTTTAGTACGCATCACAAAGGAAAGCGATAGAAACGACTAGAATCTTTGTTCTGTTGGCAAGTGGTGTTTTGTTCACGATATAAAGTAAGTATTTCCAAATGACATGCATACGGATCAGCCCAGGTCACAGTTACACAACAACCTTTATTTTACTTTTACAAAAGTAAAATGTTAATAAAACCTCCACGGCAAGCGTGGAGTTAAAAAGTGTTTCGTAATCAACAAGTTAAACCACACACGAGGGTTTATTTCGTTGTTTTGGTTAAATGTAAACTGTAAATAAAATAAAAGTCATAAATGTAAATAAAATTTTAGTTACCTTACAAAATACACATTCCAATAATATTCTGAATATGATCACTCACTACTAATTAACAATAGCCTGGAAATTACCACTCCAAAGTTCCGCCAAACATTCTTTACTATGTCCCCACGGAATATTCAATATAATATTTATTTGTATTACTAAAGCTTGCGTAATATATCAAATGTTAATGATTTATCAAAAGCATCATAATGATTTATTTCCAGCAATTTTATGTAATAGTGCTCAGGAATTACGAGAGAAAATCTCAAAATACGTAATAGTTTACAGATTGACGGAAAAGTGATTTCCATAAAGGGATTGCTACGCAACACTTAATAATTGAATACTCATGGCTGGCAAGAATCTGTAAAATATACTCAATGTATTGAAATGTACTGATTAATTTATTGACTAGTTAAATCTACGTAAGATTTTTTTTTAAATCAGTATATTCTCAAGTCACCCCAAACTGTATAATATTTTTATTTGCTCGCGATTCCAAGCGAGAAAAGAAGTGTTGTCAAATAATACATAAAGGTACATAATACAGAAAATAAAAGCACGAAGAGAAAGTAAAATAACAATAAGCCCTCAAGCACCACCTGGAAGAGAGATGTGAAGGTTGGAGCACGTCGAAATCAGAAGAATCTGGATCGATAGTAAACGAAAATATACGAACCGTTTCTTACCCAACTTTTTTTCTTCCTGAAAGCAAACCAATAAACGCTTTTCTGGATTGCATGTCATGATTCACAAATGGAAAAATATTTTCATGCATGTTTTAAATGATAAGTAAACGGAAATAATTCTTGTCGTTTCATAGAAAGGTGGTTTTTGACTTATTGCAAGTAAAGCTCTTTATCCATGTTCTTAGTTGAGAATAATTTTGTTTTAGTTGGCTTTCAAAAAATTGAGATAAACTATTGTGCAAAAAAAATAAAATGCTAATAAGCATGAAAGAGAAGTGCGATATTTTTTAGGTTTTCGTTAAATTAATAAATCGGATGGAATATCTCTTGACTTGACTACAACAGAACTTTTTTAATAAACGCGGGAAGTCAACTGATAGCAAATATAACCATCAGTTCATGAGCTGTTTCTATATGATAGTGATGACAATTAATGTGAGCAAATTTTACATGCCAATTAAAAGAATTTTATTTGAATTTAAAAATCAAACTTGTTAAAAATTTTGTATAATTTTTGTATTTTTTTTGTTGGAATGATTTTAATGTTGGTCCTTCATCTTCTCCCATGCCTCCCTTTGTTTTTGAGTTTCTTCCAATTGTTTCTTTAATTCTGCAATCTGAGCCTTCCTGGTGACAGCGGCACAATTTTCTTGGTCGATAAGCCGTTGCATTTCTGCATTCTGGGCTTGAAGTTGCTCCAGTGATTCCTCTGGGTATGGAGAGGCACCGGCTTGAGCAACAGCTACGATGACGACGAGGGCAAGGAGAACAAGCTTGAAGTCCATGGTTGTCTGCAAATTCGTAGAGATTGGTATCTTTTGAGATGGGTTGGATTTGTTGCTGATGTGTGTTGTTTGAATAATCTCGGAAAGTGAACTGATGATTTTGAAGCTTACTCCACTCACCTTTTATACCAATTCGCCACCACTTGGAATTAAAAGAGACCTTGAATATTAATCTAATACTTAGAATCCGTACCAGGCTGGTACATTTCGAATTTATTTGCTTGTTTATTTTGATCACAGAAGCCACAGCGTTTAATTACTGCTAGAACTTGTATCTTCCATTAAGCTGCATAAATTCTCATTAAAAATATGTTTACTACAAACCATATACCAATATATTAATTCAAGGAAACTCAAAATATTTTATGCATTTTTACATCATCAAATGATCCATGTGGCTAAATTTCCCATAACAAGGGAAAGGAAAGCTGCAATGTTTGGTTTGAATCCCCATTTATTTAGTTGCAAAAACAAGCTAGGATGCATCAGTACTTGTAAGTTGAGCCAGAACCATATTAAAACATGATTGTTAGGTTTTGTAGTCGTATTTTTTTATAAATCCATATTTCTTACAGTGCAGCGCTGTTAACAATATTATGCACCTCTTATTTCATCCTTTCCACTAACCCAGATTGGAATTTATGAGGTGAAACGATGAGTTCTTAGATTAGCTGGCACGGAACGTCTCCAAAAAATTTTTGCTGGACTTTTTCTTAAAATGTAAAAGCATGTTTTGTGTTCATGAAATCACTTTTTTCATATTATTATTTCTGTTGTTGTTAAATTCGTGTTGAATATCAACACCTTGTTTTTCCTTATTCACCAACAAACCTACTGCAACTGAAATTTACATAGAGATATATGGTACTAATTAGTTGGAGATCTTAAGCTCTCACAAAATTAATTTTTTGGTAACAGAAAATTGGTTGAGTTGGAAAACGAGGAATTATCTTTTATTCATTACGAGAAGTCCTTAATTATACTAGCCAGCTAAATTAAGTAAGTTCTGACAAAGAAACAAAGGGGTTGGAGATATCTCTGACTAACATTTGGGTAAAAAGTAGTTAGTTGCTTCTTTTCCACTTAATAATTTGGAAGGCTACTTTCCCATGAAAAATATAGCATTTGAGTTTCTCAACTCCTTCATATATTTTTCCAGTCGATTGGTATAAAAGGGAGTGTGGAGTAAGCTTCAAAATCATCAGTTCACTTTCCGAGCTTATAAACAACACACATCAGCAACAAAACCAACCCATCTCAAGACATATTGGTCTCTCCGAATTTGCAGACAACTATGGACTTCAAGCTTGTTCTCCTTGCCCTCGTCGTTATCGTCGCTGTTGCTCAAGCCGGTGCCTCTCCATACCCAGAGGAAACCCTCGAGCAACTTCAAGCCCAGAATGCAGAAATGCAACGGCTTATCGACCAAGAAAATTGTGCCGCTGTCACCAGAAAGGCTCAGATTGCAGAATTAAAGAAACAATTGGAAGAAACTCGCAAACAAAGGGAGGCATGGGAGAAGATGAAGGCCCAACATTAAAAAATCTTTCCAACAGAAAATTTACAAAATTATATAACGAACTTAAATTTACATTGTAATTTTTGGATTCAATAAAATTCTTGTAATTGGCATATAAAATTTCCTCACATTAATTGTCATCACTATCATATAGACACAGCTCATGAAATGATGGTTATATTCACTACCAGTTTACTTCCCGGGCTAATTTAACACATCAACAAGTTCTGTTCTTCTGTTGTTGTCAGGTGACATTCCCTCCAACTTATTAATTTAACGAAGGCCTCAAATAATAATGCATGGTCATAGAAAGGTCATTTTTCAAACGATTGTTGAAGGTCGAGAACTGACGATGAGCCAACTCAATTACAGAACTGACCTACACTTATGTGTGTTTGTGAGAATACCAGGTTAGGAACACTTCTGTCAAATTAAAAGGGAATGACGGAATGACCAACCACAATAATTTTTCCATTAACTTTTATTAACCTGTTCTTCTGAAGCGGATATATAAAACAAGGAAAAAATAGTTTTACCTTGTTAGTTAATAATAGTTAGCTACTAAAAACTTTAAAATAAATCAACGCAATAATATTTATTCGTGCATGGCTCATTTTCTGTTCAACTCGTGTAACCATCTCATACCAAATCAAGTCAATAAGTCCCATGCCAAATTTCAGGTTATTTGGTTAGTCTACAACGGAGCTAATCGCATTTCGTGATTCGAACTTCAGGTAGCCCCCTGTTGTCACAGTTTTCTCAACATACCCCGACAAGAAAAAACCGCATCTAATATTTCTTAAAGATCTTTCAATAATACAGCACATAAAAGGTTAGAAAAATCATGACGTTCTTCCTTTGATGATTCCAATTACTGCCGTTGTTACTCCAATTAAAACTTACTTGACCGTCATATTCACAGTCATCATCCATGAGCAATTAAGCAATTTTTTTGCATAAAACTTCTTTCATGTACTCTTACCTTGGGATAAAAAGATTGCGTTTTGTAGTATACGAAATACTAAGAGTTTTTATGCATCTCAAAAATTTTCTTGAATGTCCTTGATATCACTTCACTTCTCATGCATATCAAATTCAAGCCTTTCTGCATTAATCTTAATCTGGGACAAACTGAGAATATTTTAGGTTACAACAGAGTTTTATTTTATGAAATAATTCTGCCTGCAATAAATTTTTGGATGCTTATTTTTCTGTTCCAAAAAATAAATAAAAACAAACGCTTATAGTGAATAAAATAGACAAATTACCTTTTCAGATGTGTGAACACAATTGTTGCTTCGGTGGAAACTCTGTTGGTTATTTCAGCGGTATTCAAAGCAGATGTAGTTTTCGGTCCTTAATACTGCACCAAGATACATTTACACCGAATATAAACATCACGGTATAAATGCTACTTGGGTACACATACAGGACGATTTTCATCTTTTGATGAATGACAATTCAATAGAAACTGTAGTTCCATACCAAAGAAGTGGAGATATCTATGTTTGAAATCCTATCTACTACGTGGTCACCACTTGACTGACACTTTTTGCTATTTATATCCCATCCTATCCCACGATTTGTATTTAATAACAACCACAACCATATATTATTATCCAGCTCCCTATATTTACTAGATTTATCAACAACTTCTATACTTACAGTGTTTAAAAAATGTGTAAACATGCGTCTACACCTAAACTCTGCAATTATTGCATTTTTCCTGAAGAACTTGCCAAAGTAACCATACTCACACAAAGCTACTTTGTATACTAACTATTGAGCTGGCATGATTTTGATCCATTTATAAGAATTTGTAAAATGGTGGCACTCAGCTAAACACAATTCCTTAATGTTTAAAACAGAATGATAAGGATGCCTTTGCTCTATCGTGCACAAAGTTACCTAATGCCAAGCCTCTTGCATAAAAACTCTGTTTGTTTGCAGGTTTATTTATTATTGCTTTACTTGGTTTGCTTTTCCGATTCGAAGTTTTGCACAAATGAGTATGGTTTGAAACAAAAGCTGTCTTACAAATTATAATTATCAATACTGTAAGACAGGTACTCAACAATTTTGTACATGAAAATTTCTCATGCATGGATTATGATCCAGGCATCAGTTTACACATCATCACGATAAATATCCGGTTTACAAACTGGATTATACATACATTTTTGAATTTTTCATTGACATTGCAAAACTTCAGGGGAGCTCGATTTGGTGCGGAATACAGAAAGGGTCCACTAATCCCACATTCTACTTATAAAATAGGAAGTACAAGAATTTAAAAATTGTACGTGCACCACTCAACCCTGCATTATTGCAAATGCATTTCATATAATTACATTGAGGGTTGAACGTAAAGATTTTATGGATAGAATAAGAAACTGTCGGGCACACGGGCAGAAAGTATATTGAACTATGCGCATCTACTCCGGATGTGAGCAAAAAATGTAGTATAAGAAAAATTTCGCGGATAATTTATCGTAGGATATATTTCTTTGGTTTTTAATTATTGCTTACAACCTTACAAATCTAGACAGTTCAAATATTACAAAGGCCGGGTGGGTTATCCTCGTCAATTTCAATGCCAAAATTGGTGCACACCCAAACACACTTGAGAGAAGGTAAGGTCAGTTCTGTGGACCTTGAAATAATTTGTCGATCCCAATATTCATATTATGCATTTGATACGGAGTTTCCTTGCAAGAATAAAATGATAATGATATAAAAATTTGCTCACTGGGGTTTCTCTTTGCTACTTGTTTTAGATTTAGAAAAAGCACGTAGCATGGAAAAAATGTCGGTACTTGCATTTGAAATCCTGCCACAATAAATTTATGCTTGAGGAGTTTTGCAATAAAAAATGCACACAGCTTGCAATGAAAATGTGCTACTGTGGAGTGTGGAGAAACTGACTCACTTTTATGTATTGGAACAGGTTTTTGGTATATGTTTATCCTGATATGATATATTTGCTTACGCATAAAAAACACAGCATTGCTTTTACGCATAGAATGGATAATGTATAAGTAGTGCAACAATATATTTATAAACAATATTTTACATTTACTTACGTTTTATGGGGTTTTTCCAACCTTTCACAGGAGAAGAATTCATATGACAGGGAAAGGATTTTGCACTCAAGCATCTTAGCTTTGAAAGCTGAGCGAGACTCAGCCAACAATGATGATCTAACGACAGTTCATTTTGCACGTGTAAAATCAGTTTCATAACAAGTGCCGTTTACACGTGTTCTGATCAATGAACTTTTACTTGCGTTTAGTTGATTCCTCAGGTCGGGTTGGTATTGCAGCTTTATGATAAGATTTATCATGTCAGGGATTTGTGTAGTGTGGGATCTAACCTGGAAATTTAGAAAAAATACAAACTTGTTAAACAAACAAATAAAGCCGAGTTTACGTCCCTTATCTCTCATAATCGCAATGGTTGTTGTAGCTCCTTTTTTTTTGTACGAGACAAAGCTTGCGTTACTAAAACTGAACCAATTTTAAATTTAAATTTGTCAATAGAGCGCTGGAAATTTAACTTTCTTGGTTTTTTGTAGCTTCAAAATAACTCCTGCTGCACAAAATCGTAGGAATAATCAATGCGGTCCAGTTGCTCATCAGTTTTAATTGCGTCAAATCATTTTTTACTTATGACCACAGAAACTATGTACATGATAGTCATATATAAAAGAGCTTGGACTAGAGTATTATTATGTGTAACGTCATAATATAATAACTAATAGGTGGATTAGAAGGAATAATTTGGACTAATGGAAATGTCATCGTTTCATCCCATAAATTAAAATTCGGTAAGTAGTTCGGAGGAACTGAGAGATACATAATATTGATATTCATAATCTCTACGGAGAAATCTAGACATAGTAACTTTTACTCATAACAAGCTTATTATTATAAAAATTGTATGCATCACAGAGGTTATAATCACAAGTACGAATAATGATTTTCTTATTTATCTTGAAATGGAATACCTTTTACATCCAAATAGCGTTCATACCCGACTTGTTTCTGATGGAATTAAATCCAACTACATCATTGAATTTTACAGCGTATGTATACTATGTAATTAGCTTGTCCAAGGTTGTAGCCTACATTATAAAAAAGTTTCGGAGCCACTACTTTGTTCATGGGAAGATAGTATAGTATATCATAATTAAACTTTGAGAACCATATGTTTCCTAAGAATATATTCTAGAAACAAATGTATTCGGAATGAGTGGGATTGGTGCCGTGTGTACAACTTGAGTCGTTCTCAAATCCACTTTGCTTTCATGATTTTCATCAAATTACAAATCTGGTATCATGGATATCGTATCAGTACAAAATATTGAATTTACATTCAACATTATGCCACCAAAAGTCCTTCTCATTCTCGAATTTACAAACAACAACATTTGCCATTTGCAAGGGGATGCTGAGCAATGAACCTTTGCTCAAGTTTTGCACGAGCGTTGAATATTACAACAATTGGATCGGGTAACAGCTGCATAAAAATAATGCCAATGCACTCTTTCTTCCGCAAAGCAAGTCAAGTCTGAATAGTGTAAAACAACCAGGGAATTTTTGTAGATAAATATATTATGAACGTTGAAAAAGTCCAACACGCTCTTCGTGGGATAACAAATTAATGAGTTCAGTAATCTCGAGTATGTCTATAAAGAAAGATAAAAAATGACTCGTGGCCAAGTCACTCATCTAGATTTAAAGTATCACAAAATCATCAACATCAGAGTTAACAATACAATAATACAAGAAAATAAACGCATAACTTGCTGTATTGATAACAAATTGAATATGAATTGTAAAGATATGTGGATATGGCGAGTCCGAACGAAATAAAACGCAGGTGATATTTCTATTGCATAAACAAGACAACATGCTTGCATACAACTGTGAGGAGTAGGTCAGTTTAGCTAGGTTTGCATCTGTTTACCTTCATCTATCAACAACATCCTCTCAGTTTCCTGCTCAACTGTGCGAAACATATTTTTGCTATTTTTTTCTGTTATATACCAAGCCACATATACAAAGCCGGTGTACTAAAAGCCAACACAATTTCTTACGATGAAATGGAGTTTTATTTTCTGCAACTTTCTTTAGAATCATAATGAAAAACAGGTTGTTTCTTGAAAGTATCCTGAATACACTACAAACCAATCCCAAGATGTAATATCCAGCTTACTTGCGCAGCGTTGAGTTTTGCTAGCTGCATGTTTTGCTTTGCAATCTGAATTTTTGCAGACCAAGTTTTTTTTTTACCGTGGTGTCTTCTTCTTTGAATTGCATGGATGAGCTTGTGAAACACAATACAAAGTATATACTATGGTGCAAAAAGTCAGTACAAAAAAAGAGCATGAGAAATCTGTGGTTTTCTTTCAGGATATGCTGTTCGCCTTCCTTCCTCGCTCTTTCTCTAAGAATGCTATGATTCAGGCGTTCTGATAATAAAAGACTGAAGTGAGATTGATTCTGCACGCGTAAAATCAGTTGCACAACAAGTGCCGCTTACACGTGGCCATGATCAATGAACTTTTACTTGTTTTCAGCAAACTTCTCAGTTCGGTTTGTTATTCTTAAGGCAAACTTCCTTGCCGGATGCATCACACCAATGCAATGGCAATGATTTGCTCCGTCTCGATTAAGGAAATAACAAGTCTATCTCACTCCTGAATTCAATAGACGCCATTACTTTTGCAACGATTAACATGCCATGAAGAATTCGGACAGTTTGAATTTACACGTTTTGTGCATTAAAAGTAGAGGTTTATGAGGAATAATTTTTTTTAAGAAACTGTTCCCTTTCATCGCCATTTAAAATGAGTAGCCAAATCAATTTAATTCGTCAAAATTTTAAAGGTGCGCTCGACAAAAAAACTAATTATACGTCATTATTACTGGCTGGATGAATAACAACGTAAAACTGAAAGAAACTCCTGTAACAAGTAAGAAATTAGCTTTTTTTAAAAAAAAAATCATGAAATGAAAATCATAATTCATTATTTAACGGGATGTACGTAAAAGTAGGAGTAATGGTGATATTAATAAAATGTGCTAAAATCAACAAGTACTAGAGCAAAACAGGACAGAGTAAAATCCGTTCAATATATTAAGGTCGTGATAAGTTGCTAACGTTTTACAATTTTTCATTAATATTCCAGATAATTTTATTTAAATTGGGACAAAACCAATAAAATCATTCAATTTGTAAAATATGTATGTATTGCCTTTGGAGTTGGTTGTCAACATTTCCATTGGCAGTGCTTCAATCTCTTCGGGTAATTCTATTTCTGGTGTATCCGTCGATTGTGATTGGTTCGATAGGGTCATCATAAACGGGTTCAATAGTGTCAATTTCCGGAGTTTCATCTAATTGTGGAGGAGCAATCGTACCCAGTTCTGTAAACTGTATTGGTTCCATTTTAGAAGGTTTCTCTGTGGTAAGTTCCAGGCGTGGAATCCATATTATTGCCTTTGGTTCTATGTAAAGTCTTATAGTTCATCAAGGAAATATCTAACAGTGGAGCTTTGCAGAGACATTCCTCTAATGCTTATCTTGCAAACTTGTTTAAAAATTGAAAACAAAAACTCAAAAGTAGCTTTTCAATCAACTAAGAGGAAAAAAATTCTGCGCATCCGATTCTAGAATGTAAGTCGGTAATGTTTTCGGGATATCTCCAAAAGACAAGTCGTTCTTGAAAATTTTCTCAAGTCGAAATAAGTTTGAGTTTTTTTGCATCCTCTCCAGAAGTTACAAGTAAGACAACATTGATGATTTATTTTGTTGCGTTTAACTACATCAAATGCATGTTCTCTCTCTCATACATGCATGGTAGATGGGTAGCTAAGAACCACTTTTTTATGTATGCAATAAAAAAGAGATTTTTTTTTGGTGTGGGGAGAGTGCTTAATTTATATTTGAACTGACCTTCCTTTCATAAAGAACCAAAATAATTGCAATTAAAACATACGTGATAACGGAAAACTTTCTTTGTTCATGAAATGGAAGCGAATCTCGTGATTTCAAGGATATCTTTGGATTTATCTAAGTAACTTTAGGATAGATTTTTTTTATTTCAGTTCATTAACAAAATTTTATGCTGATTTTTTAAATCGTAGCTGTCAAATTGATATTATTCAAAAATTTTCAGCATGAATCGGACAGACTTTCATATAAAAACGATTGGACAATGGATTGTAATCTTTCAAATTCCCAACCTAATAATAGAGGATGTGAAAACTATCTGTATTTTAGTGGAGCAAGTTTTTTTGCAACAATATGATGATAGAACGATGATTTTATTTCCGCTGCGTTGTGAATTAATACATAATTACATAGTAGTGGATATGATACAATGGTTTCTTTCGTAGTTCAGTTGGGAATGAACCATAGACCTCGTATTCGAATTAATGTGCCAATTTCATTGATATAATCAATGCATCGCTTCATATTTGTGAATTGCTTCACAAACCAAACTTCATAACGGAAGTAATAAGGGTTTGCTCTCAAACTATTCTATCTGTGAATGACGATGAACCTGCACGGGCAAATAAATGTGGGTAACATGTGCCTTTTACACGTGTGCTTTTTGGTTCAATGATCAATGAACTTTTACTCATTTTTTCCGGCATCACCTGCCTTTATTAAAAAAACAGTGCAACTGATGGTGTGCATGCATCATATTAATATGCAGCTGATTACAAAGCCGGAAGGTTAATAATCCCTTTTCAAAAATTAAAAACATCGGGTTTTAACAAGCAACTAGCATCAATGTTGTCTGAGCAGAAATATTATATTTCGCATCCATTTATCCGTTCACGGCGTTTAGTATCAGCCAGCAGTCGCTTTCTTACAAACTCCCTCAGTGGCTTATAAACATGAAACATTATCGTACGCAGCCCGTCGGCTGAAACGAAGAAAGACTTATCAGTTCTGGTATTTGGGCTTGTAAAAAACCTGTTGCTATGTAGTTTTATTGCAACTTGAGTTATGTAGGTTTCCAGAGCTTGAGAGAAAAGTGGGTTTGTGGGAATGAGCTTGCAACTTGTTCACAACCAACAAGTACATATAAAGTTGCCAATGTTCTGGTGCAAAAGTATGGTTTGGTATTATCTGATTGGCGAATGAAATTGTAGTTGGCACAAAGGTGAACCTCCCAAATAAAGATTTTCATTTAGAAGCTGAGGTTGGTAAACTGGAGGCAAATTTTATATTATTAGAAGTTCCCATGATCGTTTATCACTATAATCATTTTATTTGCTGTTAAGGTTTCACGATACGTCCTATCTTTCCATAATATATATCAATTATCTATTTTAATAATTTTCATGATAAATAATCATCAGTAAACAATCCTAAAGTTTTTTTAGTTTGAGGTTATAGAAACATTGTACATCATGGAAGAAACAGATACTAACAATTTTGAAAATTTAGTTGTCGATTTAGAAGACAAAATTAACTCGGAAATCGATTGGTATCGGACAGAAATCTCGAAAAAGGAGGAACAATATTTTTCTTACAAACAATGTGTTGAAATGGAGGTTGAAAAGTTGTTGGCCAAGAATTCTGAATTAAATTCCACAGTGCAAAATCGTGAGATTGAGCTCCAAGCCGCATGCAGCAAACTTGGAAGAATTTTCAATGAAAACCGGGAAACATTAAAAACCAACGAGAAACTTTGCGCTGAAAATATTCAACTGCAAAACAGGGTTAATTTACTTGAGCTTCAACTAGAGTTTCATCAAGATGCTCGCCTTTCCTTAAAAAATCGAGAGCTTTCAGAACAACGCCAAGTTTTTTCACGGGAGATTAAAGAGTTGACATTGGAAATTGAAATGTGTAAAAAGGAAAAGGAGGAAATGAGTGTGAAATTGATAGGAGATTCACTAAATTTTCACAAAATTATTAATGAGTTTCAACAAACTGTGAGTGACCTCGTGGAACAAAAACGGAAAGTAGAACTCTGCTCAAGAAAACAAGATGAGGTGCTGGCGAAATTTAAAAGAAAAAGTGGCAGTTTAGGTCATCTTCTCTCAGTGGAAATTTCAAATCATCAAAAAGACCTGGCTCAACTACTGAATCAAATTAAACTTTTGGAACAAACGGCTCAGGTTAAAAATGAATGTAATGAAACCTTGAAGCATGAGATTAGTTCCTTAAAATGCGAAAAACATTCTTTGGAACAATCATTACAAAGAATGGCAAACATTAAAAGTAATTTGACGAGGGAAAGTGAGATGAGCTGACAGTCAAACACATTTGAATCAATCAAAGTTATGCTTTGAAAAGAATTGAAAATACGGTAAAATATAATGTGTTCGAGGAAACTATAACTAACGGGGTTCGATGAAAGAGAAAGTTCCAATAAAAATATATTCTCGCTTGTTGTTCCAAAATGGCCAAGATTCAGGATTCGACAGAATGCTAGAAATGATCGGCAAATATACGTCAAAAATCGTTCCAACGATAATTGTCAGAATGCTGCTGGATGCTTTCCCATTGAGGTCATTACCTGTTTGATTGATTCAGACTAAACCAAAAATAAATTTCTTTGTATATATTCGAAAACATGCTGTTTAAATAAATCAAATCGCTCTATTTCCACAATTATTAAGGTTCTTCGTCGTTATCATAAAGATTTCATCTTTGTTCATAATAAGTAAAAATACAACACATTTTCATATTGTTAACTAGCAATTTATTGCTAGTTTATAGCTTTGTCCAGTCTGTCCGTCCGTCCGTCGTTCCGTGTGGGGGCACGATATCTCGAGAACGCTTTGACTTTATTAATTCTGTTTTCGCCAATCGATAGCTTAAGAAAAATGAGGAATTAAGTTCAATTATGGGCCAAATCGGAGTTACCCCTGCGGGAAAAGGTCATACCCCCTCAGTTTTTCAAACGTAAGGTATACCGTTTAGCATATCATTCGAAAGATAATCACGAGAGAAGATCAACGGTACTATGCACGCTTATTTTAAATGTTATCTTCAGGGTAAAATGCCATGATAGCCTTTCCGTTTTCAAGTATCAGCTCAGGTAAAGAAGTAGACGTTTGGCGGAAAACACCAAAAGAAAACATGAAAGTGTTCTCATCTGCTTTTCTGTTCTGGCTTTCTGAACAGCATGTATTGTCTCGTGTTTTACAAGGTCGTTTATATGCAACGCTAATGGGACAACAACTTGAGGAAAAACTACTAAAAATACTGGCAATTATCAAAAATTCCGTCGGCCAAGCACATCATGCAAGCAAACCACTGCACTGTGTAGTTTATGCTGCAAAAATATGTTTCATACAATTAACTCAGCGCAGGTTGGAGAATATATTGGAATTAGGATTTTTCTAAATAACCTGTTTTTCATTTGACTCTAAATAGTAGTTGTAATAAACATATATTTCATCATTTTCCTTTAGAAGGAAACTACATATAGAAAGAGAGGCCGTTTAGTAGTAGTGTACAGACTTCAAGGTTTGAGCTCACTGTGAAAAAATGCTAGCAAAATATAATTTTCATTCCACTGAGCAAGAAGCTTTGAGAATGTTGATGATAGTTGAAAGTAAATAGTTGCCTGCTTTACTGAACTGACCTACTCATCCTCACGTTTGACAATGTGAGCACGTATTTTTTTGCACTAAAACTTTTAAATAGCCATACAATCTTCCCGTTGTGCATTCAAACCATTATATTTTTCTGCACAGTTATTCGCGTAATATCATCAGACACTAAGATTTGATTTTACAATCAGTAAAGCAGGGAACGTTTTAAAATCCATGATAACCCCCAAAAATCAAATTTTTGGACTAAATTTCTTGTATAAAAAGACTTTTTTTTTTATAAGACAAGATATATAGTTCTAAAATCGATGAAACACGCGATGGTACATAATTATGCGGCAGCTTTTAATCCTAACCTAAATCGAGCGTGAAGCGTCACAAACCAACAAGTGAATCCGATGTGCTGGTATCAACCCGACACATGAATTTTTGGGACCATTTGAGATATGCATATCATCGGAAAGTTGGAGAGTTATTTTGAAGCTACAAAAAACCAGGAAAGTTAAATTTCCAGCGCTCTATTGACAAATTTAAATTTAAAATTGGTTCAGTTTTAGTAACGCAAGCTTTGTCTTATACAAAAAAGGGAGCTACAACAACCATTGCGATTATGAGAGACAAGGGAGGCAAACTCGGCTTTATTTGTTTGTTTAACAAGTTTGTATTGTTTTCTAAATTTCCTGGTTAGACTACACAAATCCCAGACATGATAAATCTGACTATAAAGCTGCAATGCCAAGCAAACCTGAGAAATCGACTATAAGCAAGTGAAAGTTCATTGATAAGAACACGTGTAGCGACACTTGTTGTTGCGGCACGGCACAACATTTGAACTGGCTTAATTAGTAAGGTTGTAAGCAATAATTTCAAATTAAAAAAGTATTTCCTACGATAATTTTTTTGCGAGTTTTCTCATGCAACATTGTTTTGCTAACATCCGGAGTAGATGTGCATAGTTCAATATACTTTCTGCCCGTGTGCCCGATACTTTCTTATACTATCCATAAAATCTTTACGTTCAACCCTCAATGTAATTATGAGAAATAAGTTTTGCAATAATTCAGAGTTGAGTGGTGCATGTGTAATTTTTAAATTCTTGTACTTCCTATTCTACAAGAAGAATGTGGGATTAGTGAGCTCTATCTGAATCCCGCACCAAATCGGCCTCCCCAGAAGTTTCACAATGAAAAGTTGATTATTAAATACAAATAATGGGATAGGATGGGATATAAAAGCAGAATGAGCTAGTCAAGTGGTGACCAAGTAGCCCAATACACATTTATGTCTGGCTGATGCTTGGCCCTTTCATTTCTTGATCTCTGGCCCATTGAATATTTTGGCCACCCAGCCAAGCATTTGCCGTACATACCGGAGACACAATCCATGGCCCATGCATGGCCCATTTTTATTAGCCGTACATTTGCCAGTCATAGATTGCAATGCCCTTGTATGTGCCGAACATGTTATAATGAGATGTAATGGTCAATAATATGCAATGCGAGAAGTACATAAATTTGTTTTTTATCGTTCTTTATTAAGCTTAAACATTAATAATTAACACTACCCAATCAGTATGTTTAGTATATAAACTTATACAAATGTGACTACACTAAACACTACAGTAGGTTTAATTTGATTACACTTGCCTAATATTGGCCAAAAAGAGATATTACTACTACGAGAAAGTGGAACACCATCGATATCAATTGATAAAGTAATTAAATTATTCTCGTTTGCAAATTTGGGAAATTGAAATGATGTTAAGTAATTTAAACCATCTTTGAATTCCGAAGTAAACTAATTGACCCATACAAATATCCTCGGTATCGATACTAGCAGGAGTTTTCAATAATGTTCTCGCATCTTTAGGTAAACATTTTCCCTCCGTGGTAGTCCTATTTAATACCTTTAAAAGGTCTGTTAGAGCTTGTTGTGGTATGTTATTACGAAAATACCAGTCTTTCAAATCATTACTTAAATAACCCTGAATATTACTATATTTCTGCATACAAACGTAACTATTAGAATTAGGAGAATCGCTTAACATAAAATTTTGTTTAGTGGAGAGAGTATTAGGCGTTTTTGCCTTCACATTATCTGACGATGGTCTTGACAGTGGACGGACGATCCTCAAGTATCCTTCAGATCGGTGTTGGATTCTGCGTCTCTCCGTTCGGTGAGACTTCATGATCTCATTCTCTTCTACCGCCGTCTCGATCTTTGAATCCGTTTAGCCAACCCTGAGTAGTTGCTTTAATGAAGGCGTCTGTAGCTTCGGTTGCAATTCTGTTTCAGCGTGTTGCTTCTAAAAACAAAATGCTTTACAATGTAAACACATGATAAAGTCATTTCCATTGTAGTTTGTATATATTCAAAAAATCTAACCTTTGATAACAGTAAATACATTTGTGTCTTTCAGCTTCCCCTTTTGAAACTTTCCAGTGAAATTCAGAATTTCGTTGAGTGATGGTCCAATAATACGCTGCAACAACGCTCGTACGGTGTCCTCCGTCGTTTCGCCACCAATTGATACGTTGCACAAAGTTATTTCCTTACTAGCTTCTGTCTATTTTCCTGTTCCTCCAGTTAGCCATTTAAAGTTACAAAGTCTTCCCCTGTTGACAGTGGAAGCACAACTGGGAGCGCCACGCTGTCTAAAGTCGATCCTCCAGGTTTTATCGACGAAAATAGAGTATACAATTTTCAAACATCTTCTTGCAAGACGCTTAGACCCCGTAGAACGGTTCTTTCAAAAGCTGCATGGAGAAAAATAGGGTATTTACAAAAAATTGTTTTGCGTCGCTTATTATTTTAACACTAAAAATTCTTAAGAATCCTACCAGATATTTGACCATCATGACATTTAGAACGCACAGCAGAGTCTTTAGTCGCGGCATCGGTTTCCCAGTTCTCTTCATATTCAATTGGACTGGAAGGTGGAGTTTCTACATTTCTTGTTGCGTTATCGGTCTGGTTATCGTCATTTTTTGGATGCAGGTCAGGCAGATCCGTGTGATTGATGGCATGTCCTTGTTGTTTTCCAAATTCGACTGGAATGATGAGCTTTTGATAAGTTAACAGAATATTTGACTTACTCAATATAATTTGATTCAGAGGAGTTTCTGGTTCGGGAAATCTTGGGAAGAGTGTTTTGCAATAGTTTTATTCTTGAGGAGCTTTGGTTTCTTTTTTCGGTTACTGGGTTTGACAGGTGTGGGCGGGGCGCTTACTCCACTGCTTTCGACGTCAGATGATTCCTCTCGATAATTTGTTTTGCGTTTCCGTTTTGGAATGCTCTTGTCTTCATCTTCAGTCTCCAGGGTAGACGTAAGCTCAGCGTGAGCAGTTTTTCGTCGTGCCTTTTCGTACGAATCTAGAAGGAAAATGTAAAATGTGCCAAAACATTATGGTTATAATTATCACTTAGTTCAACAATGGCAGTTAAAAATTAAGTTAAAAAAGTAATATATGGTTTTTTACCTGTAAATGTTAACACCCGGACCTAAACTTCTTCCCATGTCCCATCTTTGACTGGTTTTGCCAGAGTTTTTACTAATCGATTGGTTTTAAATGCCGGCTTTTTAGGATACAAACAATACTTGTTCTTCTTAACTAACCAACTTGAAGGAATACATTGACAAGAATTCTCTTTCGGAAACTCAACGATAGCGAGTAATTTATTCATCCTTACCCACTTTAACTGCACGATTGTAAATAAAAAGCTGATTGTAATACTATGACTGATCACAAAATCATAATCACATTCCTCGCTAGAAGAGATAGTTAACAAATTTCAATTAGGTTATGTTCACACAAATATTTATAATTAAACACAATTAAAACTGAAACTCGCAGCAAATGAAAGGTAACATAGACTGTTCCTTTTCTTCGTTATGAGTTTGTTTGTGGTGATGATGAGTGCAAGCAGAATGAAAGACGCGAAAAATGGAAAACCAATAAAAATTGTTTGTTGCCGTTCTGGTCATTCAGATCTGACGAGTTTTATGTATGTTACGGCTACTTTGCTGGCTTTTATGTTTTGGCGCTAGGCAGTAGTGCTACAAAGATTACATGGGCCAAGCATGGTCAATGAAAGCTGTATCTCGCCACAAGGTATGAATATTTGCTTACATTTTTACAAAGAAAAAATGAATGGGCCATGCATGGCTAATACTCGATATGAGTGCTGATTTATCTGCCAGACATAGCATTCATTACGGACAAAATCCGTGAATGGGCCAAGCATGCTATGATTCCTCTGTGTATTGGGAGTAGATAGAATTTCGAACATACTTCTCCTCCCTTCTTTGGAATGGAACTTCAGTTGAATTGATTTGAATTGTCACTCATCAAAAGAATAAAAATTCATCCTGCATGTGTACCAAGTAGCATTTTTGCCGTGATGTTTATATTCGGTGTAAATGCACCTTGGTGCAGTTTTAAGGATCGAAAATTACATCTGCTTTGAATACCGCCGAAAACCCAACGGAATTTCAACCGAAGAAGCAAAATTGTGCGCAAAATTCTGAAAAGGTAATTTATCTATTTTATTCAATATAAACGTTCAGGGTAACTAGACAACCGGGTAGTGGTGATTGCAAATTTTATTGCAGATTTTGCATTTAACAAAAATAGGAGGTACAAAAAACCTTTTACCTCCTATTTTCCATCACAAAATGCGTAGCTATTTACATGCAATACCTTCTCGATCAATATTAACCCATGTTCCTTGCAATTTCATACCTTTGTAAGATAGTAGTCAAGGATTTATTTTGGAACTATTGTTAAAAACGAAGAGTTTGCTGATGGTGCTGGATTGTCCACCACTTTTATTATGGGCATTTTGATAAACGTTTGTTTAATTTTTTGGAGTAGAAATATAAACATCCCAAAAGTGATTGCAGGAAGAAGTATTTCATAAAATAAAACTCTGTTGTAACCTAAAACATTCTCAGTTTGCCCCAGATTAAGATTAATGCAGAAAGGCTTGAATTTGATATGCATGAGAAGCAAAGTGATATCAAGGACATTCAAGTAAATATACATGGAAGAAGTTTTATGCAAAAAAATTGCTTAATTGCTCATGGTTGATGACTGTGAATATGACGGTCAAGTAAGTTTTAATTGGAGTAACAACGGCAGTAATGGGAATCAACAAAGTAAGAGAGAGTTTTCTTGTCGGGGTATGTTGAGAAAACTGTGACAACAGGGGGCTACCAGAAGTTCGAATCACGAAATGCGATTAACTCCTTTGTAGACTAAACAAATAACCTGAAATTTGGCATGGGACTTATTGACTTGATTTGGTATGAGATGGTTCAACGATTTTCAACTATTTTAACTATTGTTAATCCAATCTTCCCCAAACCAGCTAGAGGTTGTGAATGTAAATCAAATACAAAAATTAATACCTTCATAACCCTTTGCGTAGTATTTTGATTGCTCTGTCTCCTTTTTTATTTCTCTCAATGACTGTAATGTTTATTGTTGTAAATTTCGGTTCTTAATTTTGAACCAAAGGACATTTACGCTGAATATAAGCGTCACGGATAAAATGCAACTTTGGTACTCAGACAGGACGATGATATATTTAATAGAGAAGTGCAATTTAGATTAAAATTTAGATCCCAATATTTCCAGAATTTGGTTCAATCTACAGTCCAAAAGGCAAGAAGCTCTTGCTTCGAAAATATTATGTAGTAGGTGGTCCCCACTTTATGGATATTAGAAGCCCAAGTGGCTACACGAGCTGAACAGAAAATGAGCCATGCACGAATAAATATTATTGCGTTGATTTATTTTAAACTTTTTAGTAGCTAACTATTATTAACTAACAAGGTAAACTATTTTTTCCTTGTTTTATATATCCGCTTCAGAAGAACAGGTTAATAAAAATTAATGGAAAAATTAATGTAGTTGGTCATTCCGTCATGCCCTTTTAATTTGACAGAAGTGTTCCTAACCTGGTATTCTCAAAAACACACATAATTGTAGGTCAGTTCTGTAATTGAGTTGGCTCATCGTCAGTTCTCGACCTTCAACAATCGTTTGAAAAATGACCTTTCTATGACCATGTATTATTATTTGAGGCTTTCGTTAAATTAATAAGTTGGAGGGAATGTCACCTGTCAACAACAGAAGAACAGAACTTGTTGATGTGTTAAATTAGCCCGGGAAGTCAACTGGTAGTGAATATAACCATCATTTCATGAGTTGTTTCTATATGATGGTGATGACAATTAATGTGAGGAAATTTTATATGCCAATTACAAGAATTTTATTTGAACCCAGAAATTAAAATTGTTAAAAAATTTGTATAATTTTTGTATTTTTTTTGTAGGAATGATTTTAATGTTGGGCCTTCATATTCTCCCATGCAATCCTTTGTTTGCGAGTTTCTTCGAATTGTTTCTTTAATTCTGCAATCTGAGCCTTCCTGGTCACGGCGGCAGCATCTTCTTGGTCGATAAGCCGTTGCATTTCTGCATTCTGGGCTTGAAGTTGCTCGAGGGTTTCCTCAGGGTATGGAGAGGCACCGGCTTGAGCAACAGCGACGATGACGACGAGGGCAAGGAGAACGAGCTTGAAGTCCATGGTTGTCTGCTAATTCGGAGAGAATAATATCTCTTGAGATGTGTTGGTTTTGTGGCTGATGTGTGTTGGTTGAATAAGCTCAGAAAGTGAACTGATGATTTTGAAGCCTATTTCACTCTCATTTTATACCAGTACGCCGCCATTTGGAATTACAAGAGACCTTGAATATTAATCTAGAACTTGGAATCCGTACCAGGCTGGTACATTCCAAATTTATTTGTTTGTTTATTTTGTTCACACTAGCCACAACGTTTAATTGCTGCTAGCTAGTTGTATCTTCCATCAAGCTGCAAAAAATTCTCAGAAATATTTTTATTGCAAAGCATATACTAATATTAGCTTAAGCAAGCTCAAAATATTATATACATTTTTACATCATCAAACGATCCATGTGGCTTAATTTCCCATCAGAAACGAGTGGAAAGGAAAGCTGGGAGGTTTGGTTTGAATCCGCATTTATTTTGCAAAAACTTTTAAGTTGCGCCAGAGAAAAACATAATGGTGTGGGTTTGTAGAGTCATAAAATATTTTTTGATAAATCCAGATTTATTACAGTGCGGTGTTGTTAACAACATTATGCACCTTTTATTTCATTCTTTCTACTAACCCAGATTGGACTTCATGAGGTGAAACGATGAGATCTTACATTAGCTGGCACGGAACGTCTCCAATTATTATCTGCTGGAGTTTTTCCTTATAATATAAGAGCATGAATTGTGTTCATGAAATCAGTCTCTTGTGTTACAACCTCATAAATGTAAATTACACAATAATGCATTGTTTAACCAGTTTTTTAAAACATCTGTTGTTAAATTCGTGCTGAATTTCAACCCATTGTTTTTCCTCATTGACCAAATAACCTACTGCGGCTGAAATTTACTTGGGGATGTATCGTATCAATTAGTTGGAGATATCTTCAGTTGGAAAAAGAAGAATTATATTTATTATACGAGAAGTTAATTTTTAATACCGACCTTAATTATACCAGCCAAGTGAATTAAGAATGTTCTCACAAAGAAACAAAGGGGTTGTAGATATCTCTGGCTGACACTTGGGTAAAAATTAGTTGCTTCTTTCCCCCTTACTAATATGGAAGGCTACTTTCCCATGAAAAGTATAGAATTTGAGTTCCTCAAATCCTTTATATATGTTAGTAGACGATTTTTTCCCGTCGATTTGTATAAAAAGAGAGTGGAGTAAGCTTCAAAATCATCAGTTCACTTTCCGAGCTTATTCACCCAGCACACATCAGCCACAAAACCAACACATCTCAAGAGATATTATTCTCTCCGAATTAGCAGACAACCATGGACTTCAAGCTCGTTCTCCTTGCCCTCGTCGTTATCGTCGCTGTTGCTCAAGCCGGTGCCTCTCCATACCCAGAGGAATCACTGGAGCAACTTCAAGCCCAGAATGCAGAAATGCAACGGCTTATCGACCAAGAAGATGCTGCCGCCGTGACCAGGAAGGCTCAGATTGCAGAATTAAAGAAACAATTCGAAGAAACTCGCAAACAAAGGATTGCATGGGAGCAGATGAAGGCCCAACATTAAAACATCATTCCAACAAAAAGTTACAAAAATTATATAAAAAATTTAAATTTACATTGTAATTTTTGGATTCAAATAAAATTCTTGTAATTGGCATATAAAATTTCATCACATTATTTGTCATCACAGACGTATAGAAATATAGTTCTAGAATAGATGGTCATTTGCACTTTTGGTATCCACCAGACCAGTTCACTTTGAGACAATACACATCAACAACAAAACACACTTTCCGAAAGATGTATTCTCTCTAATCCGCCAATCAACAATGAATTTCAAGTTAGTTATCGTTTCTCTTGTCGTCATCATTGCAGTTGCTCAAGCCAGTAACTCTCCTCACAAACCCCTCTGAATATTTCCTCATTTTGTCTATATAAAATTAATTAAAGCCGTAAAAATCTTGCTTCGTTGGCATATGTGCACTATTCTTAACTAAAAACATGGATAAAGAACTTAACTTGCAGGTCTCATGTCAGTAAGTAGGAAAACACTTTTCTATAATCCGGCAAGCAATTATTCATGAGAATTTTATTCTAGTTAAGCAAGATTTCATGCTTTCCTTATGAGCTCACTGTGCTCCACTTCTCAGCTCAACTGAAACTGTGAGCTATCTCGGACTGGAACAAATTACCTACTGTAATTACTTAAAGCTTTGCAGAGTTGCCGTTATCAAGAATCGTAATGGAAATTTTAAACATGAGTTCAGAATTTATACAACATGATGTTGTGATTGAAATCAGTAATCAACATACTTGTTTATTTGACATAAATATATGTATTGAAACTAACTTGATCGGTTTACTCATGCTCATCATCCTTGTGTAATGAAGAAATTATTTTCTTTTGCATCACATTTAAAACATGTATGGAAATATTTTTCTACTTGTGAATCATGACATGCAATCTAGAAAAGCGTTTTTTGGTTTGCTTTCAGAAAGAAAAAAGTTGGGTATGAAACGATTCGCACATTTTCGTTTACTATCGATCGAGACTCTTCTAATTTTGACGTACTCCAGCATCCACATTTCGCTTCCAGGTGGTGCTTGAGGGCTTGTTGGTATTTTACTTTCTCTTCCGTGCTTTTATTTTCTACATAAACTACTATTTTACTACTACTTCTATTTTATTTGGAAACACTACTTTTCTCGATTGGAATCGCGAGCAATAAAAATATTACTCACTCAGTTTGGGGTGACTTGAGATTATACTGATTTCTAAAAAAAATCTTGAGTAGATTTAACTAGTCAATAACTTGTCAGTACATTTCAATGCATTGAGTTTATTTTACAGATTCTTGCCAGCCACGAGCATTCAATTATTAAGTGTTGCGTAGCAATCCCTTTATGGAAATCACTTTTTCGTCATTCTGTAAACTATAACGTATTTTGAGACTTTCTCTCGTAATGCCTGAGCACTATTACATTAACTCGCTGTTTATAAATTAGTATGATGTTTGAGATGCAATCATTAGCATTTGATATACATGTTATGAAAGCTTTATTAATGCAAATAAACATTATATTGAGTATTCCATGCGGACATTGTGAAGAATATTTGGAGGAACTTTTGAGTGGTAATTTCAAGAATATCATTAATTAGTAGTCACTAATAACATTCAGAATATTCTCGAAATGTGTATTTTGTAAGATAAACTACAGAGTGGATATAGTATATTTTTTAAGTTACTCTATGTAAAGTGCCTGATAGTTAGTCGTGGCAGAAGGGTCGCGCTAGCTTTTGGTCTCCGATTTGGCTGAAGATTTGCGGGATGATAGATTTTGATGCGTAGATTACGAATCTGAAAGCAGTAACCGGTCGGAGCAATTGTACAGGGTTGCCATGGTAACCCGCCGTTTTTTCCCTCTGGGGGCGCCACGATTGCTCCAACCGGTTACTGCTTTCAGATTCGTAATCTACGCATCAAAATCTATCATCCTGCAAATTTTCAGCCAAATCGGAGACCAGAAGCTAGCGCGACCCTCCTGCCACGACTAACTATCAGGCACTTTAAACTCAAAGATGCAAAAATACATAGACTGTACAATTTGTCTCCGTTTCTTTTTGATGGTCACATGGAGAAATATGGTGATGTAGCATACGACCAATTTAATAACTTTTTTGAATCTGTATTTGAATCAAACGAGAATTAGGTGTCAAAAATTCAAAATCGAAATTCAGGAACAGACAAGCTATTGGGAAAATACATTGAGTATTTTCAGCACTGCAGTAACGAGCTCTTACGTGAAGAAAATAACAATGGGAGTGGAATCTACGTGAGAAGATCTTGTGAAGAGTATTTGCAAGGGAATTGTCTTGAAATCTGTAAGGCATGGAAAGAGAAGAAAGGGGAGCTGTCTAATGCAGCCCAAAAAGAGATTCGATATATGATTTCGGGAGCATGTCTTGTTTTGGAATCGGGACTATTTGATGCAAAACTTGAAATCAAATCGGAAATCCGCAACACTTTTCTTTTCAAATGGTTTGTGAAGCTTTATGCTCAACATGATTGTTGGGTCAATTATATTGTTTCATGTAGAAAAAAAATTGAGACTGAACACGCAGGTCGTAGTTGCAACAAGGTTTATTTGCTACACTATAATGAAGATTAGTCACTGAAAAATGCGATGCAACAAGCACTGGATGAAACTAATCATTGTACCAATCTTTTCGTGGAAGCTGGCCAGTTGCTGTGTAAATTGTATGAAAAAGACGAACATGTTCAAACATTTGTTATGAGAGTGAAGGATATTGTTTATGGACACACGCAATGGTGCGCTTTGACGGAGAGAATCATAAGAACTTTGTCTTTGATTGTGTTTTCTAAGAAGATAAGTAATATAAATCATAATTTTGTTCTGAAAAAGATGATCATGATCTAACGCAGTATGTAAATTTGTGGGGAATAAATGTTTAATGTTGATGCAATTGGAATAAATTTTCCTCATAAATTATTATAAATGAATAAATTTTCTAAGGTTGCACTAATTGATATGCAATATTGTAAAATTTCTTCCAGCTTTCATTAACGAAAATTCATAGTAAATAAAAATGGATTTGCGATGTGTATAACACATAGGGAAAAGGTGCACTCCAGCTAAAAATGCAATATGGGGAAATTTGGAAAACTAGTGTTAACGAAATACCTTCTTGGGGTTTTTTTCCCTTTGCCCTTCGAGTACATTTTGCTCCAACACGCTTTACAATTTCTTACTTCAAAATGTGCCACAATTTCAAGTATTAAAAGGGTATTATCGAAGACTAGATATTCCCATTCCACTGTGTTTTATTTCATGCCTGCCACATCGGAAATCGACAATCGATTTTTTTTAGAAAAATAAAACACGCAATCCATTGCAAACATAATAGTTTTTTTAGCATCATAATTTATACAAACATATGTGTAGGATTATATATATATGTGTATCAGATCAGTCAACCAGTGAAACTACAAAAGTTGGTTTTACCAACAACAAAAAAACCTTTTGATGTAGATAAATTTTAAGCAAAATATTATCCCAAATTTCTTTTTTTATTCAGTTTAAAATAATTCTAGATCACACTAAAAATCGTACAATTTCTAGATTTTGACCTTTAAATGTATTTAGGTCATGAAAAATACGTGCATCGACTGGCCAAACGAAAGGTGTTGGAAGGGGAAATAGAGGACAAAAGCTAAGCCACAATTTACACAAAGCGGTTGGTAAAGGTTTTATACGACGCATTCCTGAAGGAATGTATCAAGGTCAACAAAAATCAAAATCTTTCATATTTTCATAACATTTAGTACTCCTAAGAAGATATCATTGTGCATTCCCATAAAAAAATCGATTAAATTATTTTTTTAAACGGATGGGTACCGCGTTCGTCTCTGGGAAAAAAACGGACAGATGTCGAGTAGATAGAAACATTCCCCAAAACAATTTCCTTTAAATTCTGTAGTTAAGTGTTCAAGGTGTTTTGAAACGTTTGATCCATTTGGCCCCAGAAATTCTCAACATTCACCAAAATAATTCACCTATTAAGCTTCAAGAATCTCAAACAGATAAAAAAAACTGGCAAACTCCGTACATTTGTTTCTAATGCAGTCACAAATGTGGTCGGATATCCTTCCAAACCCCAAGAATAATGATCGGAGAACCAACTATGTCTGTAATAAACCTTCCACACACGTAATCCAACTTGAAGATATTCTTTGCAAAGAGAGTTGGTACTTGGAACAGACAGGTTATAGCTACGCTGACTGATACGCTACGTAATAAATTGAATGAAGAAAGAGCAAGTGGTATGAGAGATGTTGGACACCTTGATTATATAACCTATTATTTAATTTTGTTTCCACCAGCTACCTAAAACTTTTGGTCCAGTCTGGCAATGCGGTAACAATGATAAATTACATAATACAAATATTGCTCACGTAACTCGCGTTTCATATTATATAACCGGTACAACCATTCTTGCGTAATTAAATGCCATAACGTCAAAGCAAATTTTCTAAGGTATCTTAATTACAAGGTATTCTTTTTTCTTCCTCTATTTTATTCAATGAACAAACTCATTACGTGAGAATTTCAAGCTTTACGTCATTTCCCTCAAAAACAGGTTTCACTTCTCATTTCACATATCATAAAATATGTACATACGTATTTATATTTTTTACAAGGAATATATAAGAAGAAAATGAGCAAATGGTTATCATTAGCATTCCAAATTCCGTCTCGGTTTGGACAGTTTTTACGAATCCAGAATCAGTCAAGTGTTTTAAACCAAAGTCTCAAGAAGTATTACAAGCATGCAGCAACCCCAGGAAAAGTTTGGCATTGTTTACGTAACAAAGCTGGACCCAAACGGAAACGATGCCGAGCCCGCTGCTAGACTTGCTGGAGTCCTCTTCTCAAATTGGGATCATCAATGGTATGATCAGAATAGATCAGTTCACCCCTTGGTTCAACAGCACTTGGGTAAACCTTTCTATCTTGAAATGAAACTGAAGACCAGAAATCTAACAACAGGAGAAGACGGATTTTACATGGGTCGCCTACTCCTTCCATTTGTTTTCGGTGAGGTCCCACTTCCAGATATGGAATCGATTCCACATGAAGATTCGCTACTGCTTGAATTCCTTAAGGAAGTTGGGATCATAAAGGGGATCTACGACCCAAAGGCAAGTAGATTTAAAAAAATGTACGCTGCCACTTTAACTAGTTTCATTGCTCCCGGTATGAAACTCAGCAACTGTAGAGGACTTTCAAAATTTTTCTACTTGGTTATCTACCTCGATGACTTTCTGGAAGAACACAAGTTTTTCAAATATTCCGAGCTGAGCAATGTGAAGGACAAAATCCATGAGATCATGAATAACGGGAAGGAAACAGATTGGGGAAAAGAGGAGTTGCTGAACAAAGTAGTTAAAGACGACGAGGGAAAAGGATTTTTTGTAAAGCTCATTAACTACATTTGTCATCAAAGTAAACTCATACACGAAAAGGGATTAAAATTTGGTATCAACCCAAAATATTTGGTTCAGCGCTACCTACAATGGATAGACGCGATGATGCTGGAAAGCTGCTGGGAATTGACAGAGAAATATGATGAGTGCTCTCCACTTTATAAAAGGCTGCAAGGAGGTATCAGAAACATCACCATTTCAACACATGTGGCCATCGAATATATTCTGCTGGAGAAAGGAGTCGAGCTAAGTGATAAAATTAGAAATACCTTGCTGATTAATAAATTCTACGACTTGATTGCGGAGCAGACAGGCCGGGTTAACGACATATTTTCATTCTATAAAGAGATTTGTGCAGGGCAAGTCGCCAATTCCATTTATTTACTACAGGTCAGAAATGGATTGACTGTGGAACAGGCGTTGCAACAGGTGATTGATATCACGAATACAATCACAAAAGAGGTTTGTGAGATTGGGGAGTTATTGCTGGAAGTGTTTGTAGGACATGAGGAGGTTACTAGCTTGGTTGAGATTGGAAAATCTGTGATGTATGGACACATGAAGTGGTATAGCTATTCGAGGCGATATCAACCGGATTTGGTGTGCAATTGTATTGTGAAGGATAATAAATGACATGAAATCTCTTCACATTTCATTAACAATCCTATCTAACTTTGTGGTGTAAAATAATTAATATGAAAAGGATTAAAAATGTTTAAGAAATTAAGTATCATGACAATTTTTAAATAAATATTTTTAAAGAAAAGTGCTGTATTTTTTATTCGTTTCAGAGCCATTCCTTTCAATTATTGGCATCACCCACACAGAAATTCGTTACTACTAATTTGTCATTAAGTATGGTTTTTCCATTTTATTTGATTATTCTAAAGTATTTTTGAAAAGCCTCAGTTGGTTTTAAAAAGTATATGGGTAATATACATAGTATTCTATTTTGATAAACAAGAGAAATTGAATTGGTATGGCATTACTATAACGACTTGGTTTAAATTAAATGTTTAAACCATTAGCAGTCAAGCATTAAAAATTAATCGAAAACATTACTATAAAATGGAAAGCTTGACAAATACCCACTTTGTAAAATTTTAGTTGATAAATTTTACCTGCCTACCAACCAATTTATTACGTAGCTGATCTGAGTCAGAGTAGTTATAACTTTACTAAGTTTGTCCGTCTGTCTGTCTGTCTGTCCACACTCTCCTGTCGACATGTGTCGACCGATTTCCACCAAATTTGGCACATAGGTAGTACACCTCAAGAGCTGGCCTCGTATTGCTTTTCAGCCAAATCGGTTAAACTGTTTGAAAGTTATGGCGCGAAAATTCAAAAACTCACCGATTTGGCTGAGATTTAGTATTTATGGGTTATTTGATATGCTGAATCGATTCTTTATGGTGTTAATGCTCTAGCAATAATATTTCATGTCGTTTTGAGTGCAAAAATTCAAAAATATTCCTAATCATCGCCTAGAATTCATATTCATCACCCAGAATTCCCATTCATCGCCTAGAATTCATATTCATCACCCAGAATTCCCATTCATCGCCTAGAATTCATATTCATCACCCAGAATTCCCATTCATCGCCTAGAATTCATATTCATCACCCAGAATTCCCATTCATCGCCTAGAATTCCCATTCATCACCCAGAATTCCCATTCATCGCCTAGAATTCATATTCATCACCCAGAATTCCCATTCATCGCCTAGAATTCCCATTCATCACCCAGAATTCCCATTCATCGTCTAGAATTCATATTCATCACCCAGAATTCCCATTCATCGCCTAGAATTCCCATTCATCACCCAGAATTCCCATTCATCGCCTAGAATTCATATTCATCACCCAGAATTCCCATTCATCGCCTAGAATTCCCATTCATCACCCAGAATTCCCATTCATCGCCTAGAATTCCCATTCATCACCCAGAATTCCCATTCATCGCCTAGAATTCCCATTCATCACCCAGAATTCCCATTCATCGCCTAGAATTCATATTCATCACCCAGAATTCCCATTCATCGCCTAGAATTCATATTCATCACCCAGAATTCCCATTCATCGCCTAGAATTCATATTCATCACCCAGAATTCCCATTCATCGCCTAGAATTCATATTCATCACCCAGAATTCCCATTCATCGCCTAGAATTCATATTCATCACCCAGAATTCCCATTCATCGCCTAGAATTCCCATTCATCACCCAGAATTCCCATTCATCGCCTAGAATTCCCATTCATCACCCAGAATTCCCATTCATCGCCTAGAATTCATATTCATCACCCAGAATTCCCATTCATCGCCTAGAATTCATATTCATCACCCAGAATTCCCATTCATCGCCTAGAATTCATATTCATCACCCAGAATTCCCATTTACACCCTTGAATTCCCATTCATCACCCAGAATTCCCATTCATTGCCTAGAATTCCCATTCATCGCCTAGAATTCGTATTCATCACTCAGTTCAGCTACGTATCTACGTCTGCTTACCAACAGTTTATTAAAACTAGGCTGCTAATATGATTAGCATTTAACACGACACTGGACTAAAATTCATCAACTCATTTTTTACATTTAATTAACATAATATTTGCAATATTTGTAAAGCGGGCTACGAAAGTAATATTGTTAAGTTGTTATTTGTTTTTCCTATAAATAAAGTAACGTCCAAGCGCTGTAAATACAAGTGTATAGTCAGCAGTATTTTAAGTCTAAACCAATTTGCTTCTCTATTTAATCACTTTTTACCGGTTCCGTAATACACTTAGTTTAATTAAAAGCAAAAACAATAAAAAAAACTATGCTTTTCGGTCAGTAACTCCAAAAGGCTAGTAAAAAGAAGCTACAGAATTTTTAAACTGGCTTAAAAATGAAAGTAATCGTAATATATTCTCTAACGCTGATATTCTGCGTATCAGCTTCGACACATTACAGGGAATTCTTGGCCCCAAATAAAAATTATTTCTTGGAGGTAAACCGACGCTACTCTGAATTTCGAGGGAAATTTTGGAAAGGTAACAACAAATACTTGCTCAACCTCGAAGAAAAAATAAACCAACTTTCGGAATGCCTTAACCAAATTATCAACTACGAAGTATTGCCAAATCGTGGCTTTACCGAATTCACTCGATCTTTTCCATTTGAAAAAGTTCCAAATAGCTCAACGCCAATTGAGTGGTGTAAGCGCCAGAATTTGTTGAGGGGGTTGGAATGTCCGGATTACCCCATTGTCGATAATTCTCCAAAATCCCGACCATGGTGCTGTGAAACCCGTTGGTTCCTGTTTCCTCCAAATCCAATAACAAACCCACTGTTTTACGAGCGACCTTGGCTGCTAGAACCGCTACGTATGATTATTCCTACGAGCTTTCGAAATTTCTGGGTATATTCATTGAGACACATGCAGTATGATGTAAAAAGAAGGGAAGGGAGTGTGGATTTTTCAATTCTTCAAGTAACGAGGCAATTGTACGATGTGGTTGTGTCTGAATGGGATAATTTGGATAATTATCAACTACTTGTACCATGGAGAACATCCCTTTCAACATGCATGACTAGAGGAAACTACATGCACACAACAAGCAATCGGGAAGAGCTCACATTTGGTTTGAAAACAGTTGCCAACCGTGATTCGAATTTATCTACCACAGCAAAAGTATTTCAGCTTGAAAACGTCGTGTTGTTTTGCCGGTTTTGTCACCCACTGAGAATGTTTCATCCGGTGCGCATTATTGGCGCCAACTTTTCAATCCCAAGTTTGATAAAAATGTTCAAAATTCTGAATTCCCCAAGCAATTTAATTCGATGGGCTGCCCTTCTAATCGGTGGTGCAATAACGGCTTATAACAATGAGGAAGACGATGTGATGATGAATGTCTCACCTTACAATCTCCTTTTGTCTGAGACAAACAAAAAAAGTAACAATGATTTGGATGTACTCCGGTGGAAATTTGAGCTGAGATTGCTACTTCAAACGGTAATAGGAAATGGAACATTTGGAGTTATAACATTCAATGAATTACACCGTTTCAAGAGAGAATGGAAAGACAAATATTACGAAGAATTCCAAGACTTTATTCCTGTCCTCGCAGTTATGATGGTTGGAAAAGAGGACTATGCTCCATTTTACTTTCACAATATTCAGCTGGATTTTGTTAGTTGTGGGTGGGCGGAAATAGATGGGCTCGCTTTTGGTGAGCTCTCTTCAATCTTCGATCAATATATTTGGTTCTTGCTGCTTCTATCTATGATTCTAGTTCCATCATTTTCTACTCTTGTTCTGAATCTAAGTTTTGTTCCAAAAATGAGCCAGGAGATTAGAACAATTAAAACTTTATTGAAACAAATCGGTGATATATTTAGCAGTGGAAATGTAACTTCAGGTTGCCTTATGACCACAAGGGCATTCCTTGAGCAAGGGGATCCATTTGCAAGAAAATTTATTACTAGTCGAAAACTACACTTGCTTCTTGGTCCTTTTTTAATTACCAGCCTGGTTCTAAGCAATGCTTATAAAAATGAAAATATAACCAAGCTTACGCTGCCAAGAGCACCAATTCCCATAGATAATTTTGAAGCTTTGGTTAAGCATTCCTTTAAAATCTTCACGAGAATAGTTTTCATCGGGGGGTTCACCGATTTTAGTAAAATAGGGATGATGTCGGTATTTACCAATTATATCCAATTTCCCGCCAATCGAACACACCATCAATCTCTCTCGTTGCCTAGTGAACTTTATTGGTTTGCAATGGGAGAATATTCCCATGCGGATTATTATAGCCAATTCCAGAAAAATTTGTCAGAGCAGGTTTTTGAAATAGTAAACAAGACCAACATTCATCCTCAATGGATTTCCATTTTTACCAATGGGTACCAAAAAGATGACCCGGTTTTGGGAGCTTGTAATGGTACAGCAATGTTTCTCCCAGATTTGGAGGCTCGTGAACTCTACTATAATTTAAGTCGGATGGAAAAACACAAAGGGAAAGTGTTTTTGAGCAAGAAATCTATGTTTAATACTAGATATGCTATTGGTTTTGCACGTTGGGTAAACCCTCGTGTTCTAGAGAAGTTGGGGTACTTAGACATGGCGGGAATTTGGGATTGGTGGGCTGATTTTTTGATAAACGTTTTGTCAAAGGTTAAGGGTAAAAATCCGCTGGAAGAACAAGTAAATCAAGAAAAGTCAACTGATCAAGTGTCATCGAATTTACAAGGGAATATTTTGGTGATTTTTGTAGTGCTACTTGTTGGTATTTTCATATCCTGTTGCGTATTTGTTTTAGAAAAAATACCCAAAATTTTGAAAATTTGTAGTGGCTTTGCAGGAAAATAAAAATCTTTGTTATTTAAAAATAAGATTTTTAGAAAATATGACAAATAATTATTAATTGTATTATTAAGTAACACATCAACTTCGTAGCGTCAAATGTAACCAAATATAGAAAAAATCATTATACCTTTTGGAGTTGCTTATCTGTGCAGTAAAACTTGCTTAGTTTTTCCACAGCATCTTATATTGTAAAAATGTAGCCACCAGCAATGGGTTTCGCCATAGCGTCAAAGTTTTTAGTGATCAATGCCAACATATCGTATGTTCCTCTGTTTTTTTCAATCAACTCCAGAAATAATGCTTCTCTATCAATTTGCTCAAGCCTTGTATCATTTGAAGTTATTAAAATTTCCATAAATGTTACGATAAGCTGATGTTCCCTTGTGCAAGCCAAAGCTTGGAGATAATCCAATTCAAAATATGACCTGGAGTTGAACTTGCTCAAAAGGAAATTGAAGGCGGGTTCTCCTCCATACTTAACAATTTTACATTCCAAATCTTTGGGGTAGATGTCCACTGGTAAATTGAACTCAAAATTGTTAATTCTGTGGGCTTTGGAAGATTGCCACTCTGAAAATATTTTTGCAGTGAAATTTTTGCAAGATAAGGTTTCATAAATGCAAGACTCTTGGAAAAGTGTTTCGTCTAGAAGGGTTGAATATTCGGATTTGGATTGATTCTTTAATTGGAACAGCATTGACTCAATTTTTGATTCAAAGAAATCCTGAAATTTACCAATGATGAAAAATTTACAATTCAAATCTATAAATAAGCTTATAAAAAATATTTTTCACAGACCTGCAACGCAGGAAAGTCTGGATGAGCCCAAAACTTTTCAAAAACTTTCTCAAAAATCCCCAGAGTGCTGTGGCTCTAGTTTCATTTCCCAGCTTTATAAATGAAGTGGTTTGCAGCGCGGTTTGGTAATCGTAAAGTCCTACAAATTAAAAAGATTTAGTAGCAATTACAACCATAGACCGTATTAATTGATCAATAAGCATAATAATTCTAAAAATTCCAACCTTTTTCAGCAAAAGTTAAATAATCAACGAGCAACCTTTCCCTGGCGAGGGAACTAAGAAAACTGGCGTTTATCTCTAGTTCATCTTCAATTCTGTTAAATAATTTCTGCTCGTAAAATATACGAAAGTATCCTCTGACGTCGGGATCAATCAGTAAAGTATCATTGGAAGCATTTCCAGGCACAAACAAAGCATTATTCAAATTTGTTGTCATCATCATTATTATTTTGTATTATATGTTATTTGTTGTCAAATAAGGACTCCGTTTGATTTTCCCGTCTAAATTGAATTTCTATGGAATTCTCCAAGTTCCTTTTGTATCTTGCTCAGAGATGTCCTCATAACCATGCATTTTTTTTGGGATAGGACGAAATGCGTTTCATTATATACACTGAATTTCACAAGGGGATAGTTTGCATCGCCAGTGTAACTTTCGACGATTGCGGAAATGTTAAATTCTTCGCCCAGTGATGAAATATTTTGCGCCATTTTGGCAAACTCCGATGTTGTTAAGGATTCTGCCGGTAACGTTTTTTGGGAGAGGGAACGGAAAATGGATTTCATTTTATCACTACCTATCAATCCTTCCATCATTCGATAAAGGAGAGCTTCAGAATTTAATGAAATGTGGGCTTTGAGAATGACGTATTCTAGGAGACGTGAGTCCACGCTGGGATAAACAAGATATTCCTTAACGTATTCGATTGCTGCGTTATTAATAACATTAAATGTGGAATTCCACCAATCCCCAACCCATTGTTTTGCTAATGGACCAGCTATAAATTAAGAAAGGAAAATTACAATTGATTTCCAGAAACTTTTTTTGTGTTTAAAAAAGTAATCAACAAAAACCCTACCAAATTTCTCAACGATGTGGTAATTAACTACATCTTCACTTTTCGGAAATAATTTACCAGATTTTCCGTAAAAGTCAAAAGCATCATGGTAACTAAATCCCCTGAAAATATTCCAGAAAAATATCCAGTAAAGAATTTCCCCCGTTTTCATTTTCAAAAATTTTGATAGTTGTTCATTCATACCAAGTTTCCGAATCAAACTTGATTATGGCAGCAACCACTAAATCCATTTCCTCAAGGCGCTCCGAGGTGTTAAAATATTCTTCATAAAATGCCAACATTTTTTAGGTAACTTGTGCAATATACTTGTACTGGGCCTTGTGGATTTCCCAGCTCGGGGCGTATACTCTAACTGTCTTGTTATCAATTCCAAATTGCTCCTGCACATGACCAAAGTTTCCAACTGCAAAGGATAGTAAACCAGCGGAAATTTTGGGCGTTCTGGCAAAGGTATCAATTGTCCAACCTTTATAGTCTGGGCTGTAATAAAACCAAGTTAAAAAAATGACTAAATTGCGGCGGTTATCTTTTATTACAAATGTATGAAAAAATTTATATACTCCGGAATGGAGCTGATAAATTTCGTTGAGCTGACAGAGACATGGCTGGAGTTGTGTATTAGCGTTAGTTGAAAAGTAGATTTTAAATTGGCGTCATCCAAACATGGAAACACGGAGCTGCACCAGGTTCTCCTGATGTCCATCTCTGCAAGTGCCTTCATGATAATCTAAAAAAGCGATGAAAATATGAAAGCTACAAAAAAATTTTAATATATTTTTTTGGCTTACCATCAAATGTTTCAGAAAGTTTGAGACGCAAAACTATAGCCGTCTCACTATCATCCAACTTTTTATCGTAATAATAGGATAATCGCTGGGGATATTGAGGCTGAAACATTGGCCGGTTTTCAACAAAGTTCAAATCAACTTTAACCCAATGACTTTCCTGGATTTCATTTTGGAGCTGGATTATGAACTCATTGGACGTGTTGGAGTGAACAATAGCAAGGATAGGTAACACTTGTCCTTCCAATGTCACCTAAAAAAGGATTATAATTGTAAGAATATTATTTAAAATTTGAATTGAATGATTTCTTATTAAAATTGACTCAGTACTTGAACATTACCTGTATGGAAGACGTATTGATTTGTAAAATTGAAGCTGCATGCAAAACAATTTTACTGGAGTTGTTTTGCATCACACCGAGAATTCCAACATTTCTCACAGCAGTTCGGGCCTCTCCAACTCCTTCTAGTTTGTCTAATAGGAGTATCAACTGGAGATCGTAATGTTCCGGAAGAAATGATGATGAAAGATTTGATATAGTGGGAATATCAGTTGTAGCATCTTCCACAATAACATCTTCATGTTCTGTGAAAATTTTGTTAGTTTTATTCAAAGAAAATGCAGATGGTAAAAGAAAAACACAGAAAGAAATACATATAACACACTTCATTATCTAACAAAACCACTCGGAGCTGAATCTTACGTGACTTGGTCAGTTGAAAAGCTACTCCGCAAATGATTTAAGTTGTGCTAAAACACATTGTAGTAGACATGCACGAAACAAACTTGAGGTTGAGAATGTAGAAGAATGAATTATCAAGTGTAATTGAGCATTTGGCTTAAGTTCATTCTCCTTGATAATTGGACGTTTGAATCTTGTTAAGTGTTTATTTTTTTTGCATGGACTCTTTGCTGCAAAAGATTGTTGACGAAAAAGAATGGTGAATGGATAACAAAAATGTGTTGTCGTTGGAGTGAAATAAATGTATAAATTGGCCGTGAGTGTGAGTAAATGTATCAGACGGCGTTCTTGACTTGCTCTCATTATTCAAACGATGTTAACTGCCGTACGGAACAGTTGGTTGAAGATGCAGCAATTTCTTTGTTGGTTTTCCATTCTCGATGAACAAACTTTACAAAAAAATATTTTTCTGACACGCAATTCCATTTGCGAGCACCATTAACAAAACTGAATGTATGCTGGAGAAAAATCTGAAACTAGCTTTTTTCTCTTTATTATTTTCTGGAAAATATTTCTGGCTCTGAGTTTGTGGTGGCAACTGCTCTAGGTGAAGTAACTGAAGGTTATGATAGAACAAAGCAATCTTTCAGTCGCAGTCAGAATTTGACTTTAATTGCTCAAGAAAACCGGTTCGTACCCTCCTCATTAAAATAAGCTCATGCTTTGTAGTACGAAATAATTACAGTTCATGCTTGCAGTAGCTGTACGAAAAGAAGTTTGACGGTCTGCAAATTCAATGGCAAATGGGAATGTACATTAATCCAGTTGGTGTTCATGAAAATGTTGGGGGTTAAATCTTACTGACTAAATTGATTACGTTCTGTAACTCTCGAACGTCAGTAAAAATAGATGAAATTGTAATAAAAAAAATATCACGTTATTTATTCAATACTCTAACTTTGAAGCTGTTGAAAAACTGAAATATTGTATATTTTATGTAAATCCAGGTACCTATTCCCAAAAATGTAATACGAAAATAATTCTTGAAAATTGAATTGTTTGGTTACAGTATAAATTTTCAGTCTGTTTCTGTTATTAAAAACACTTGACCAGGAATTCAAACTACCTATCTTGTCGCAGAAACGTTATATGTTTATTAATACTATGTTAGCTAGAAAACAAATAGGTCAAACTCAATTTTCAGACTAATATACAGTCATAACCGTTGTATTTCTACCTTATATTTCCATACGATGTAACCTTTTTCCAAGTTTGTTTTCCTGGATAATTTTAAATGTAATTTTCATGTCTACTTATCCAATGTTTCTCAGGTATTCTTCTTAGTAAACAGCTGCAGAAATGTATCCAAACTCATCGTACTTAACCAGCTGCATTTTTTGTCAGTTTCAATCTATTATATTTTAAGCCGGCGTTCTTATCTATCCTCTTAAACAAGTTCATTTTCATGAAGAGAAAATGAATTATCGGTTACAGTGATTGACATTTTAAGATATTTTAAGTTCATTTTCCTTTCCCTACTGTATAAAGCAAATACTCATACAATATTGAATTGTCTAGACAGCCAAATAAGACTCTACATGTAAGTAAACCTCAAAGCAAATTTTTTTCTACATTCTTACTACCTACTGCTGCTACCTAAAACCCATCCAAGAAAAAGTAAAGCATTGAAAAGAACTTAAACATTTAGGTCGACTCCCGCACACTCGTAACATGAAGCAAATTTTTGTTTTCGTTGTGTTCTAAATACGAGTCAAGAGGTAGAAACCACTCCTTTTAAAACAATCCAGGTTTTACTTGTCTTAATTTTTTTTAAAATATAATAGTTCAGTGTAAAATCTGAAGTCTGCCAAACATATAGCACAGCAAATAATACTCTAAACCACCACAATGTCACAAATAAAGCGTAATATTTCTCAAATGATAAAATTTCCCCACTTCCTCGGAGTCCAACCAATCTCTTACGACACGTCAACTGGTCAATTTCATAAAACAAAAAGCAAACGCTGCCAATTTACCTTTGCCGTACTAATAATTCTAGAATTTTTTGATATTGCATACCTCTTTTTTATCAGTCCCGAAGTCACATTAACATCTGTTGATGAAACGGAATTTATTAATTTCCACATTCACGTAATGTCTCGTTTGACAAGTTGGGCAATTGGGATATTCCTTTTGATTAAGCCAAAGGATTGCATGAATTTTTTAAACTTGTTGTTTCAAACTGAAAAAATACTTTTCGAAAAATTCGGACCTGTGTGGGCAGTTAAATTTTCTGGCAAAATTGAAAAGAAGATTCGGATCGTGCTAAACATTTCCGGTTGGTTTTTTCATATCCAGCCGTTGTTTCCTTTCTTCTTGTATCTCCAAGCTCCTCTAAGTCATCGTTTTCTCCCTCAACGATTGCAGCGTATTGGCGTTCAAATTAATTGGTTGGTGTTGACACTTGGTGGCCTGATGGAATGTTCTTTAGCGTGTGTTACGCTTTATGCTACACTAACGGTCATTTGGTTGGTTATGTTGTATTTTCAAATGATACGCTTTTGGCTTGAGATGATCACCCGATTGGCCTGTAAACGTAGGGAGTTTAAAGTGGCTTTCAAACAATACCGAATGATGCAGATTTTGAATAAAATTGCACGAGAATGTATTTCATACGGTATTTTGCCAACTAAATATATTATGTGCTATTTTGTATCACTGGCGTTTTGGACAACCAATTTGAAGAGCTATAGGACAATGCCCGCTGTAATGCTTTTAAATTTTGCTGTGATGGGGTCGTTGCTCTCAATTGGAACAAATTTGACAATTGAAGCAGCAGGAGCTGTTTTGGAGCGTTCTCAGACTGTAAAGAAACATCTTTCTTTCAGTCAAGGTGACTTAATGAGAAAATGTAGTAGGTCTTGTAGTGATATGAAAGTATATTTTGGAGCTACGTTCTACTATGAAACTCATACAGTTACTGTTTTCATTGATTCTGTTATAAACAATATGATTACAATCATATTGGCATTATAAAAAATTGACTATTAGTCAGTTTCCAAAAAAATGTTTTTATTGATTTTCCATTTGAAAACAAAGTGGATATCATGCTAATAATCTATACATAATTTACTATAAAATTACTTGACATAGGGTAATGGTAGTTGAATCAAAAGTTATTAATTTTACACTGTATTACGTCTTGCAAATATGTTCATCTGTAATGCGCTTGTTGCCCTATATATTTCACACTAATGTAATAAATGAAAAAGTTGATCAAGATAAAATCGAAGTGGTATGAAAGGTGTCGATTTCTCTACATAATTCATATTGCCAAAAAGGATTTTGAATGATGGAAAGCAATATGAAGTGTCAAAACCATCGGCTTTGCACGTGGGATAAATTTTTGATTTTAAACACTAGACGATTGAATATGCTAACACAAATCTATTTTAATATATATTCTTCGATCATGAACAAAAACCTTTTCTGTCCTTTTATAGGGACGACCACTAAGCTTACTATCTGGAATTTTGCATCAGGATTATATTTATAATTCAAATGGGTACTCAAACAACTGAAATTTATGACAATTTATGCCAAAAAAGGGATTTTGATAACACAAATTACGAAACTTTTATTTAACGTTTATTTTCTCCAATTAAAAAAAGGATTACATTTTCATTAGGTACATTGTTATAATCTCAGTTAATCCTCATCGCTTAAGTTGATAATTTCAACCTGCGACGTTGAACTTGAAACAGATACAGAAGTCGAATGATTTCCATTGAACCACATATTGTTTGCCCCAGAACTACGTGTAATGCTAAGTTCTCGCCAATTAGGCATTATCCGACGATTGTAATTATCAACAACCTGTTTTTTTAATTCATCCTGAAAGATTCCCAGACGATAGTTTTGTTCTCCTTGAACCACCTTGCATTCAGATTTTAGCGTATGGTTGGAATTAATCATGTTATCCTGTAGCTCATCTTTTATGTTGTGCTTATACATCCCATCAGATAATTGTTGTTGCTCAAAATGATTTTCCTCTTTTGACCTTGGAGCGTCGCCGCCGTCAACTTCCATGTCCATGTTTTCATCAGAAATAATTGCTTCCACTTGGTTATTATTATTAAAAGGTACTTCCAACTCATTCTTTTCGTTCTGCAACGCCGCAAGTTCAAACTGTAACTGATCATTCCTTTGTTTTTCAACCTTGATATCTTCCTCGAGCTGCTGCACCTTTTCATCCAATCTCGTATTCTTGTCGTTCAACTCGCTTGTATCTGTTTGATAGCGAGATATTTCCACAGAAAGAAGATGACCCAAACTGTTACACTTTCTGTTCAACCTGGCAATGTCTTCGTCTCTTTTCTTTGAGTTTTTTTCTAGTGTTCCCTTTTGTTGCATAAGATCACTAATGGTTTGTTGTAAGTCATTGTTGATCTTATCAAAATGGTTAAATTTTTCGTTAAATTGTACTCTCATTTCTTCCTTTTCCACTCTACTCTTCTCAAATTCTGATGTCACAACTTTAACCTCACGCAAAAAAACTTTCCGCTGTTGAGAAACCTCCAACCCTAATCTTTGCTCAAGCTCTGAAATTTTCTTTTGCAGTTGAGTATTTTCGGCAATAACATTAACATTTTTAGATGATATTTCTTGATTTTGTAGAAACAAATTTGACAGTCTTATATATATGGCTTGGTACTCAACTTCACTTTTTTTTAAGGAGGAGCACAATTCAGTATTTTTAGTTAGGAGCCTTCCTAATTTCTGCTTTGAATAAACTTTATAGTTTTGATATTTGTCGTTACTTTTTGAAATTTCAGAGCGTAAATCCTCAATTTCTGTGTCAATTTTTTTACCCAGGCTGTCAACCAAATTTTTAAATCGATTTTCTCCCATTTTCCTACAATTTTTTGAAGGTAACATTTTGCTAAAGATTTCGTTAATAATTGGGGTAAAATTACTAAAACTGATTTAAGCACTAAATTATGGGATAATTATATTGATTTTTGGTTTTTACTGACGTTGATTTTCGAAATGAAGCCACTGTGTTTCCAACCAATAGTTTACGTTTTTGGTCCATCTGTATTGTTTTCTTTAGTTTTAAATTGATGAACAAATTGGATCCCTGTTCATATAAAATGTACAGATTTTGAGCCGGACGTCTTTCCATGAAGAGCCGAATAATGGTACTGGATACAAGTAATCCAGCTCCAATTCAAGCCCATAAGAAACTCTAGTCGAACGTTTACAACCTTGAATGTTTAAGGAAGGAGTGATAGTAATCAGTAGGAATTGATGGGGAATTTTTATGATTTATTTTATGTTGTGGGAATGTCTCAATGTAAGCTATACCTCTCATGTGGTTAAATTGAATGTTGAAATGCAAGATTTGATAGCTGCATTTTATATGGCTAATTTGATTGCATCTACTTCATTCGCATGGGTTTCCGTGCAGACACAATATACAGATATGTATGGAATTTAGGTATATGCAAGCCATTCTACACAAAAAAAATAAAGATTCTCACAATATGATCAACAAACTTTCAAGTTCTGGCACAGCAAACGTAAGTCAATTTAAACTTGTTTTTACAATAAATTCACATGATGTGTGTAAGTAAGCTTACATCAAGATTCAGATTCCAGGTTTGGTCTTTATTGCTCCCAAAGGAAAGTATCACGCCATGAAAGAAATACATTTTTTAATGAGCAACCAGTTTGAGCCGCAACATAAAAATACAATACTGGAAAACAATACTATATTTTGTATAAATTGAAGAAGATTAAAAACTTACAGAAAATACATTCACATAGAGCTTATTGTTGAATGCAACGACTTTTATGGAATAACAATATTGTGATGTATACCTTGTTAAGTTGGAGTACGAGTATCGAATATAAAATCAACATAGAGTCTGAGTGAGGCACGAATTCTTCATTTTTATAACTAGTTTGCACTAATTCGAAATATTGAGGAAAGGTGATGCATTTACGTACTATTCCAAGCACCCACAAACATCATTCAAGTGTATGTAAAAATAACAAAAATTTTTGATGACTACTATACAATTACGTAAATCTTGTTGTGTTACATTATGTACATAAGCCTACTGATTACCAAAAGCCCAATATAATGACGCAGGCATAAAAAAATCTATAAAAACGTAGTAGTACCAGTTGGTATTAGCTTCGTTATGAAGCAAATCCAAATGAGAATGTTACGCAATTACCATACTGAATACTCTCTCCAGCCAAGTGCTGGATATAATTAAAAAAATCTTATCTGCTGAATCTGTCTTTTAGTGAATATTTTTACAATGCTTAGATTATGGGGGTAAGTTTTGATGAAATTCACAATTTCTCCAAACGAAAAACAAAACCTCATACTTTTATGTATCTTCTCACAGTCTGGAAATAAAGAATAATGGCCTGGTAGAGAATATCTGTTTCGTAACCGGAAAGCGATAAAAATTCATGGTATATAATTATTATATAACATGAATTTTTGTTTTGGATTTATTCCAAGTATATGTAATTATATGGTTGCAATCATAGTAATTGACTACAAGAAATTAAAGCATCCACCAGCCAATTTTATATTCAGTTTGAGGTTCTCATTAAAGTGAAAACCAGTATGACGCATGACTTTGGGTTCACGTCGGTGATCTGCACTTACTTCATTATTTACCAGGACTTTACTAACTTTACTATTTACTAATTACCACCTATATTTAAATCATATAGGAATTTGGCGTCCAATCACAAAATGAGTAGTAAATTGAAAATATTTACTGAATGGAATGAATTTTTTTGAAAGCTTTAAATTGATTTCACTTTTTTTTACAAAAAAAGAATCTACAGGCCAATCCAATATTTCAATACCAATAGAAAATATTTCTAAATTGTATCCACATTGTGTTTCTAGACAAAGCATAAAGTCATTAGCGAATTAATAAAAAATCCAAAATAATGAAAATAAACATGGGAAAAACTTGCACAACTTATTATGAAAGAGGAGCTACAGCAATCTACAAGGGATCACTTGCAAATGAATGCGTGCATAGTGTATCAGAGCTATTTTGCAAACTTTTTCTATAAAGACGGAATGCCAACACACGCCTGTGAATTTGATCACGTTACAATACAGTGAGCATATGATAAGCGAATAAAATCTTGCTCTGCATGAGCAGGAAATGGCAAGAGATGTACAAAAGTGGAACACCTGCATAAATACCCTTCCATGCATTTCATATCCTTTTATTAAATTAAATGTAAGCCGATTTGTAAAACGGCAGTTTCATGGACAAAGCTACTTCAGACGAAGCCACGTCATACTTTAATCCATATCCAATGGATGTTAAACAATCAGCACAAAAGTGGTTTTTAAACCATTAAACCAGCTGAGTTATTAACTAAAACATTCAACAAAATAGTTTGAGGATAAACCAGTAAAGAAAAATTATTTACTAGTTTTTAATTACACTTTTTTTGTCTGGCAAAAATATAAGTTTATGTCTGCTTATAATAAATAACCCAACGCTTTTATAGTAGTTGGGATGAATAATAGTCAGAAGTGGAACATGCATATCAAAACAAGCCACTTTACTCTTGGTGGAATGATGGCTATCAGATCTTGTTCGTGGGAACAATAACAACATTTTCAGTAGTAGCTCATGAAGACTTTTTTTAAACACTACATATTCGTGCATTGTAAGCTTGTATAACTTCGTAAAATGGGTTGCTACTTTGCTGACTTGTATTTATAATTTGTTAATTAAAACTTCCATTTTAGTCATCCCTCCCATTTTATCCCCATTTTTGGCTTGCGGTTAGCCACTTACTTTTCTGCTAACCTGGTTCTTTTGCCTCATTACTGCTTATGGTTGCGTAATCAATATTGATAAGAAGTCTTTCTTCGAGCAGAAACATAAATAGGATAAAACATACGTGCTACATACCAGCAATAGTTGTGCATGATTGCCTAACTTTAGTCACTGCAGATGTGAGAAGCCGGAAATGTGTTTACATACCAGAACAAAACCGGTATGCTTTCCTATGAACTATGATTATAAATATGACCTTAATCTGACTTCTAATCATCTTTGTTATTCATTTCGACGGAATATCAAGGTATACATTGCAGTTTCATACGTTTATATGTATTTATTTTGAATGACTTTATATGAATTTTGCAAAAAATGAAATCTAATATTAATAAAAAAAATATTTTGGCTGGAACAAAATAGTAATATTCAAGAAAATGTACCCTAATTCTGCAATATGTTGGCATAAAACGTAGATAATAATACTTGCTGCATTATATTTTATTTCAAGATAATGTGACAGGAAGTTCATTCAGACGATAAAGGCGCAAAAATGAGATAACCCTGATGCTAGTGATGGCAACTGATCTGATCTGATCTGATCCAATTTCTGATATTCAAATCTGATATAGTTTGAAAATTTCTGATCTGATATCTGATACAGATCCGCAATTTCCTTCAAATCTGATATACCAGAAATATCAGATTAGAATCAGATCAGAAATTTTCTGATACGCAAAAATCATACACGGGGTAAAGTGAAACGATCATTTATATAGGAGAGCTTTAAATACACATGACATTTTTGTTTGCTGTGGTCGCCAGGCTTCATGCTGAGTTTTTGTTTTGTCTGGAGATCTTTGCTGTAGTTTATCCAGAATAATTACTAATTACGTAATATATATAGCCTCCGTATTTCTGTTACTCAATTAATTTATTAGTTCACATTACATTAAACTGGAGTAAGCTGTTCTTAGAGTCTCACTGAATTAATAACAAAAGTATGACCTAATTTTGAAAGAAAAATTAGCACCTAGTTTTTAATTGTTGATTGTAAAAGGTTAAAATGCCTGTCTCTTGTTGAATTGACTTAATCGTCTCGTCAGCTACCAAACACTTAACAGACTCTCTTCTACATGAAGGTTTGATATTTTTAACTGTGTCATTTTGAGACAAAGGTTTGTCCAAAAAAGTATTTGCCGTTTTTAAAACGGGGCAATGTAAGCAGATAAATAAAAATATCAGAAATATCAGCAGAAATGTTATTGCTATTCAAATCTGATATGAAGTCGTCTGATCTGATATCAAATCTGATATCCCAATTAACTGATCTGATCTATATATCAGATCAGTATCAGACCAGTGAGTTCTAGGGTTAAAGTCCATGGTTCTAACCATGCATTTCATTTGTATAAAATGCTTAATGCTTACATGATGGCTGCATTTCAAGCAATGCAGATATGAGACGGAGGCATTGAATTGGACGGAGGCGTCGATCAGTTTTCCTCGTCGAACAAAAAAACATGTCGGTCAAAAATGGTGTCGACCAGTTTTCCTAGGGACCTTTCTGACGGGGACCAATGTGCATATAGGGACCAAAAAGTGGGGACCAAGTTTCACCAACTCAAAAATTGATCCAATCGAAGATGATCATGTGACCCCGTTATATATATCCACAACAAACAAGATCAAAGACTTTTAAAAATCTACACGAGTCCAGTTGCTTATGGAGCCCGTCTGAAAAATTTAAATACCTACAATGAAGTTTATTTCTGCTCTTGTAATATGAAAAAAGAGAGTTTATAACATATTAATAATGTATGATATAATGAGCAGTGATATATTCCCTCTCCCAATTCCCTCTCCCCTTCTGAGTGATCCCCACCTCTAAAATTTTATTTTATTTTAATAAGGTCAAAGGTCACACTGGGGTTACCTAAGAATTTGGGAGCCCCATTGATGAACTGTTCTCTCCAGTACCTTCATTTTGATGCATCATAATCCATACCCTGCTATGTAAAAAATATTTGACCTTATCATGGTCATAGGTCACGTTGGAGTTATCAAAAACTTTCAAAAATGGCATCACTGATCTAGTCTCACCAGTACCTTCATTTTGATACATCACAACCTGTACCTTACTATTCAAAAACATTGACCTGACCTCTGACCTTGTAGTTCCCCTAAACCGATTTGACCCATCTTCGAACTCGATACCCGCTTTGACCTAATATATCGATTAGTGGAGACAGAATTAAAAAAAGTGAAACCGTTTTTGAGTTATCGTGCCCCCGGACGGACGATGTCCTGATTGTTTTCAATATATACCTAAAGGTATAGTACACGTACTCGTAACCACCCTTATAACTCCTCATCCGTTTCTCTCTTCGCCGCAATCAGCGGAATCAAACATAATCTTAAGGGCATAACGTTCGCTGCTCGCCTTTCGTCCCGACCGGCAGAGAAATATGCACGTTCCCTTACAATTTCATCCATTCTAAAAGTTGTAATTTCCCACTTAGCACACACAATCATACTGATTCCGGGATTCTGTCATTTTCCTTCAGATTTTAGGGAACCAATATTTCTGCATCATTATGACAACAGTAGACTACCTCTATTCAGAATCAAGATTTTTTTTTCAACTTGGGAGCCAGATTAAATCCATTGTTTTTGTGGAAGTAGAACGCCATAAGTTATGAACGAATATGGGGTAAAACCTTATTTCATTACCCCAGGGGGGAGAATATTGCCCATTTCACCATCCCATTTCGTGCTTCATTAGGCAGTGCAAAGCGTCTACAGTTCTTGATGAAATTGGATGAATAGTTTTTTAATCGATTCCTCATAACATTTTGGTCTTGGGTCAGGAATTTATTTTTTAAAAATACGCCACCTAGTGGCAGAAAAAAATTCAGGTATAAAATGGTCCAGTGACAGAAATTGAAACGTCGAAAATGAGAGGTTAAAACAAGTATGCCGTACATTTATATATTGCAATGGTCAACTAAAAATACAATGAAGTAGGTAGTAAAAAATTACATATTTTTTCACCAAAATGGGTTATTTTAAAGTTCAATTTAAATCCGATTTTTTCTGCCACTAGGTGGCATATTTTTTTAAAATAAATTCCTGACCCAAGACCAAAATGTTATGAGGAATCGTTTAAAAAAATATTCATCCAATTTCATCAAGAACTGTAGACGCTATGCACTGCCTAATGAAGCACAAAATGGGATGGTGAAATGGGTGATATTCTCCCCCCTGGGGTAATGAAATAAGGTTTTACCCCATATTCGTTCATAACTTATGGCGTTCTACTTGCACAAAAACAATGGATTTAATCTGGCTCCCAAGTTGAAAAAAAAATCTTGATTCTGAATAGGGTACCTCAGTAGCATTTGGAATTTCGTAAGACCTCTAAAACAGTTAATTCTAAAAACGTCCCGAATCATAAGTATTCCTGATTGATGACAAAATTTCTACAGGGGGAAAGAAAATTTTGATCGTTTTTAACTTTTTGGTGGTAGATTTTATGCAATGAAAACAAATCTTTGCTTTAGGGATTACATTTTTGGATTTTCGTTCTGCCTCATGTTGATTAGATTTATTATTTGTTTGACTTGATTTCCACAATTAAACAGATAAAATGGCAAACAGATGTGTATACGAGAGTGTAAGTGATAGGCATAGGTGAGTTGAAGCATAGTGCAGCAAGAAATAGCCGGACACTTAGCTACATTTTCGTGTAAATCAACTAAATTGACCATTGCTGCTGATCGGATGGAGTACGACTTCCTTCGATATCCGAAACTCAGTAAGAAATTCAAGATACGGCTTAATTACTTTATATATTTGTAATTATCCCAGTGTAATGTGCAAATTTAATAGGCTAGCGTAATAATAGGTGTAAGAAATTAGGATAGGTAATGATGGATAAGTTTTTAGATTTACGGCTTAAAATCGTATAGACACTCGGTACATATCCAGGTTTAATTTTTATTAATAATTAACGTTGTTTCGTGTAAATATGCGTTGTACGGAATAAACTGAAATAATGTGTAATGATACCTTTATCAATCAATTTCATTTTGCATCAGATATAACGCATCAGAATGGCATCATAAATTAATAACTGTAGCCTCATTTATGATACGAATATGACTCGTTTCCGTAACAGTTCCGACTCGAATATAATAATCATAATGATACCAAAAAAGCGGACATTGTGGTGTCTTAATGATATAATTTCGGTTCCGATCCGTTTAGAAATCTGAATCAGAATGATTCAGTGCTTCCTAAATGTTGGAATCAAAATGGTATCATAATGGTTCAGATGTGCTATGTGGGTTGATGTCAAGAATCTGAAATAAAGTCAGTCGAGATCTGAAGTCCAATCGCTGAAGAATAAACTAATTGGTAAGTATTTTCAAGACTACCAGAGTAAATGTAGACGGGCAATACATTACACCATTCTAATGATTTCAAACCCGATGGTATTACAGTATTACTAAAAATAACAGCTTATTTTTATGATCAATAAGGTTGTTTTTGGTAACAGCTTATTTTTATCAATGCAGTAAAAGCAGATCAACTATTCGCTTAATGCTAAAATCAAGCAGATTCAATGAGGTGTTTTTTTCAATAAAGTTCATTGAGCCAATTTCCACCTTGAGAACTGGGAGTGACCTCAACCATCTTCGAGCATGTTTGTTCGTCATCAATCCATTTTGTTTTTTGGACATTTCCAGTGACTTTTTTGACCATGCACATGGTTCCGATGTCAACCCGAATATGATCAGCGTAGTCCAAGTAGCATCAATTCCAATCATTAAGCATACAACCCATTGGAATACCGGTATGGTTGAAGATATTTCTGTAATGCAACGGATCGTAATATACAGCATAGAGATTTGACCACAGGAATTTGCTTGCATGTAGAGCAACACAATATGCCGGTGAAATGAATTGTAGAGACAGGCTAAAATCTGGATTTGTCTGAAGAACATGCATGCTTTCGCCGTTTCAACTCTACCGCTTACGTTACCAATGAGCTTGGAAAACACTATCAAATTTGTACGGAGACTAAGTGCACCAAGCAGCATCTGTATAGCTTGAAGACAACATGGAACACATGTTGCGTAGAACGTGAGGAAATTTGCGACTCCAATTAGAACTTTGAAGCTGTATGACCAGATTGATTTTTCTGAATTACAGAGGATGGTAGGCGTCATGAAAGAAAAGAAATTAACTGGTTGGCATGGAATAAACATGCTTCCTATTCCCCATAACATAGACATCAGAACAAATGGAGGCATGAATAATTCGCAACTTTTCATTGCACCACGAAGCAATACATCTTTGGGATAAACTATCCCATCTGAAAAAAAATGTACGTTTTGTAGAAACTTTGATGAAAATTATATATGTTTGTCAATTATTCTTACCTTTCCTCATTCGGTTTTCCAAAAGCAAGAAATTATTGAACAGCGTGATAACTTGTGTAAATTGAGTTTCCAGGTTCCAATTAGAATAAATCATTATGGAAAAAAGCTCTAACCAAAATATTTGTACACATTTGATTATGATGGTTTCATCTTCGCTAGCAAGCATCAGGTTGATCACTATGGACAATCCGATTGCACCCAAACATATTGATGAACAGCGGATTTTGTTTCCAACGGTGTTTATTTCCAACCGGGAGGTATTTCCATTGTACTTGATTGGGAAACCAGGAATAACAGAGATCAGTTTGATACCATTGCCATATATTTCCAGAATTTTGTGGGAAACCATTTTTACAGATGTTTTGGAAAAAGTAAGAGTTGATCAAAATTCACCAGTGCATGGAGCAAAACATGAAATGGTGTGTGTATAAGATTTGGTTAGCTCTTACTGGTTCCAAAAACTTATAGCATAGGTAGAATGTGCGTCTAAGCTTCTTCAATTTTAGGTCAAATAAATAAGATTTAACTACGTAATTAATTTTGTTGAACTTATCTAACTATCTGTTTTTGTTTATTTACGATTTAGCTTTAAATACGATTTTTGTTCGTCTTACCAATCTTAATTTATCTGAATTGTTTTTATTAGATACACTCGGAAGCGTTTTTAAAACGCACATTACACATCAGGCCCAGAAAGTAAGACACTAGAAATTTTGTATTGTTTACGAATTGATAAATAAAACGTTTATAGACAGGAAGGCGATGTTACTAACCAAACATCAAAACACATTTATATAATATGTGTGTGTCATCTTTAAAGTAGAATTGGGCCAATTCACTCATCTGCCCTGAAATTAAAAATAAATTATATGAAGCCACAAAATTATTTGGAATGGTAGCTTTTATAAAGTACATATATATTTTAGAATTTAAAGTGGTAATAATAGGTTATACCAAGGAAGTTTAAGGTATTATTGTATGCGAGAATAATAGCAATCGCTGGTTCTTATATTTAACCATTGACGGAAGTAAAGATTAATAATTATATTAATTTCAAATGAGTATATAGGGTTTCCATTCGTACGCCTTGATTAAATAGGCCATCAGATTTGTCATTTGCTACGCAATAACGATGTATTCTTTGGGATTGTATACTCAAAGGAATAATTTTACTAATTTATAAATTCAATTGGTTTGGTAATTAGAAACTTTTTGGTTGCCACAGAATTGTGATTTACACGACAACTTTGTTTTTAATAAATGAAATAATGTCTTAAATTTTTGTCAAATAGGTCACCGTTGAAATATTTTAAGATTTTTATTAGATACTGAAGCTTAGTTTGAATTAATAGATCAGGTTTATATTCTACGGTTGCCGCTTTTCAAGTTTCGGTTGCAAACCGTGTACGGTTACGGTTTGTAGAGAAAACCGAACCGTAGACGGTTTCAGTTGGGAGTAAAACAGGAACCGAAACCGGTTTTCCGGTTTCTTTAATTAAGCCTATACCTTCCATATAGAGAGGGGTACATAATACATAAGGTTTGGAATAAGGTTTATTAAGAATTCCAGGTAGTTACAACTAATGCTGAATTGGTAGTTGAATTCTGAAAAATATATTTAGCTAATTTTGTTCAGCTAAATTTAATTAAAAATTCATTTAATTTTTGGGCTATTTGTTCCAGAAAAAATATCGAAAAGCACTACTACGACAAGCACAAAAATAAAACGCCGCGTTATTAACATTTTTGATATTTTCAAAAGATATTTCATTTTAAATCATATTACACATAAAAATGCATAATAACATGCTAAAACTCGTTCACTGGTCCACTTTAGTTCATTCAAATTCATTTACATAAACTTAAGTGATGAAAAATCAAAATAACGAGTCAATTGTCGACCTCTGCACGCTTTCGTCCGATCAACTTCAACTGAAAAACTTTTTTTTCAGTTTGTATGTAGTACTCCTTTAGTAACGTAATTGCGCAAATGCATTCCGTTAAAAGTTTTTTGAAATTTCGGATTTATGGACATTTTTAAAAAATTTGAATGCACTTGCGGAAAACACTTTTGTGGAAAGACCATAACATGGATTGACCTGATTTCTTTTGTAAAAAAATTTAATTAAATTGTCTAGGTAGAGTTTTCTTCCTTTTCTAAATTGAAATCCGTGTTCCCGCCAGAAAATATTTAAAGTTTAAATTTGAAATATTTATGGTTTAATGAATTACAAACGACTTTTTTACAGTAAATTTGAGTTCTCCGTACTAAATTACATCTATATACTTGTTTCCCTTACTCACAACACTTTAATTCCTCGGTTTTTATGCCAGTTTAAAAATATTTATATCTCAAGCCACACTCCCGTTCTGTGCTATCTCATTATTTAATGGCCATTTATGTACATGTGAGTATCATGAACGTCACGGGAGACATCATGAATGACAAATAAAATTTGAGATGGAGAAAAATCCGTTGATTATTGATAGGGAGACGTAGCCATCCGCATCGATACTTTGTAGGATTGTTTTAAAAATATTTGGAATATTTTTTTTCAATGTAACTTTTAAAACGTTTTTTTTTGTATTGCTTTACCTCAACTCCACACATAGTGAAATGGGCTCCCGTCAGCAACATACAAGTTACGCTGAGGATTGTCACATTTCGAAGATTTGTATCCTTTTCTTTTTTATCGTCCACAATTGTTTCCGTAAGTTGACTTGTGCATTTTAAATAAATGTATATGAAATAAAATCTAAAATATGTGTTAACACTTCGGGTACCGAGGTTTTGGGACCACACCTGGAACAAAAGTTGTTGACAAATGTCAACATTTTTTTTAGTTATTGAAAGGATGTGGCACAATTTTAAAAGAGTGAAATTGAAGAATTTTTTGCAAAGGTTTGAAAAACAATTAAGTGGTTAACATAATACCAACAATGTTGACAAATGTGTGCATGCGATTTCGCACCCTTAGTATACCAACACGATTGACAAATGTGTACACACCATGGATCTTATTTTGCATTAATCTCGTCTCGTGTCTAGCCATGCTCATTTCATTTCTATAAAATCTAATGCTCACATGATTGCTGCATTTCAAACAATGCAGCCCAATTGACAATACAGATCGGAGGCAATGAACCATTCGATCATTTTTCCTAGTCGGTCAAATAAACTGTCGATCTGTTTTCCACGTCGACCAAAAAAGTCTGTCGATCAGTTTTCCCCATCGATCAAAAAGAAACTGTCGGTCAGTTTACCTCGTCGAACAAAAAAACTATCGACCATTCTTCCCTGTCGAACCAAAAATGGTGTCGACCAGTTTTCCTAGGGATCTTTTTGACGGGGATCAATGTGTATAGGGACCAAAACGAGTTCCCCCAAAAAATCAACAACAACGTAAATACGGTGGCCCAAATAATTTTTAGGCAGATCGAATACATTAATTGTTTGATAGCATTAATTAGGTATATGAAAACTGGGCAATTTAAATCACAAAAATATTATGACAATAAGTGAATTTAAATTCTTTATCGCCCAAAAGAAACTTGTATTTTCCGCCATTTTCTTGTTCTTTCTATATTAACTAATAGATAACGCTGTTTTCCTCATGCTTGTCTTTGATTGTTCCATTTAATTTAAAACCAAAACAACAACAATACATTTGTGATTGTAGTAAGTTTTTGTTAGCAAAACATCATAGCTTTAAAAGTTTTTAGGTCAGAAGCGATTAGGATTTGAAGGATGCTGGTCACTAACAGTTTTGAGTCGAGCCTTTTCAAAATCCACAAAGCAGGACATTTTATTCCCAGCTTGCCCTTAACATGGGACGAAAAAAAGCAAAACCTCAAAGTACGACGTGAATCTGAAACCCGGTTATTATGGAAGATTTGGTTGGTTATCATGATCCTTTTGTTGGTCATAAATTTGTACTCATTGCGAGAATATTGGAAAAATAAAGCCATCATAAGTTTCAGCCTAGGATTATTTTCCCTTGCCGGCATCATCGTGGCGACTTCTGTCATTTGGTTTCTATCTTCAAAAGCGGAAACTTGTGTTGAATTCTTTTTGGGTTTGGCTCAGTTTCAGAATGATATTGAAATGTTAATTGAGCAGCAAAACCAACTTGATAGAGCATGGGCAAGCAGCTTTTGTCAAGTATTTGTATTCTCAGAAATGGCAACTCCATTACTTATGGGAATTGGAGGTGGATTGATGCCTTGCTCCCCACCAAACCTTGTAGCTGCTTTGAATCCTCAATGTTGGTCACCAAATGAAAATAATACACAGATTATGATCCTGGGATTTATGATTATTTCAGCAGCTAACTCAATCCTGTGGAAAGCTATGTTGGGAGCAGGAGCCACATTCTGCATTATATATTGGTTGGGATCACAGCTCAATTAACTGCATTGAAATCATTTCCTTTCAAGTTGAGGATGTACCTAAGAATTCAGCTGCTTAACAAGCTCTTCAACCAGGTTTACATTGGAATATTATTTACAATGTTGGCTGGAGCAATTGTTGTTGTCACAGAATTGTCATACATATTCTTTTGTATGTTCAATGGTACCATTGCTATTCCAATCCCGGTGGTTATCTTTAATATAATGGGGGTGATTGACGGGTTAGTCATTATTCTGTACATATATGGTAAAGCAGGGTCACTTTATGCTTTGTCAATTCGAGTGTTGGAAGATGAACGAAGGGCAGCATTCTTGCAGAAAGGTAAACTACGCTGGAGACGCAAAGTGTTGGCTTCTTGTCAACCTGTCAAGGTTGAGCTTGGGATAAGCAATGTTCTTGAGAAGGGGACCCCACTAAAGTTAATCGAATTTGGGATCAACCGGTTTGTTGATCAAATTCTTATTCATTGAATGGGCTGTAGTTATATTTTGTCTAGCTTATTAGAAGCAAATGTAGAAATAATAATCTTAGCTTATTACATGAAAATAAGTATTTATTGAAAAGTAGGATCATAATCCATCCGTTAAAATACTAATTTCCAAAAAATAATGACAATTTAACTACAGAAAAGGAGCACATATAAAAATCATTCTAAGTAACCTACTTTAATTTTGTCCTTCATCGCGGCACGTGGCGTATTAATAAAACAAATTGAGCCTGAAAAGACGTCATGTTTGGTTTAATTTAATTTTTTCTATTAAAACTATTTCCTTACAATGTACGGAAAAGTTTTAATATACAAAAAAATATTCATGTAGTACTTAAAGCATCCAATCATTATTCTATACGAAGCATCTAAAATAAAGCAATACACTTTCAATTCCAGTAAATGAGAATTGATTGGTTTTCATGTCTTCCTTACAATAAAATAGGTTGTATAAAGTAATGAATTTATTTCTACAAAAAGTAATTTTGTTAAATTAATACAAATGTTTAATCTCCAGTCGAAATGACCTCTTACGAAACCATCGAACACGCCCCAGTGGGGACAAAGAAATAAATCCGTCTACATTTCACAAATTTTGGTGGAAGGAGGCTGAAGTATTCTATATTTTAAAAGGTGAAATAGACAAAAAATAACTAAAATCCTATTTACCAAAATGTTAACTCCGCTGCAGCAACTAGCATTCCAGTTCCACAAACTGCTTACTTTTTACATGTTTCCCCCTCCCTTAAAATGGGACTCAAACTTTGCTAAACTCTTGCTAAATAAACCGGTTTTCAAGTTGATTCCTTGGGGGCTAAATATTTATTTTGTTGTTCTCGTGGGAATCGTCCACATCTACATGATTTTCTGTTACCAACTAACACACTCTGGAGAAAGGTTAGGACGAGTAAATACGGTGATTTTCTGTGTCATTGCGGCTCTCATTTTTGGATTTTCGGTTGTCGGTTACAAACTTGGCAAAAGCATAAAGAAGAATCTCAGTGGAATTAACCAACTTCTTCAATTTTGTGATGAGCTGAATGAAGGTATAATAAAGTATTTGAAATAAAATAAAAACAATTTATGAAATTGATGTAATTCTATTTATTTTTAAATTAAATAGGTTGCAGAAATGTGTTGGATGCAAACTTCTACGATGAGCAAGACGAGCGAGATGACATACATGGGATATTTCTATTTTTTAGTGTGATTGGAATCAACTTGGCTCCATTCTTGACAATGATGTTCAAAATCTGTACTGACATGGATATCACATATTTCATCACCGAAGACATACTCCCCGACCCGATATACCGTTCAATGACGGAAACTTTGTGTACATTGCTTGGACGAACTATAATTCTACTTGTATACATGCTGGAATCCTGTCGAAGCGCGGGCTTTATTTTTATCCTGACAATCATACTAGCTGAAGCCTTTCTCAGAATTACAGCTTTGCAGCTTAATGTATATAAAAATGTGGAGCACGACACATTTTACAAAAATTATATTCAAGTGAAACTACTTTTTAAAAAGTTGGACGGTTTAATATCAGCAGTGGTTTATTCTGGGATGGCAATCATGCGCTGGCTTGTGGTTGGGGGTGTTTGGCTAATTGTGAAAGGGTACAGAGACCTCCCCATTTTAATACATTGTGGTATAATAGTTGCCACATCCTTTGTCCTTTGCCTGCAGGTAACTCTTCTCCCAAAATGTGCACGTGCATTAGATGATCATGTAAAAATAGTGAAGTGTCATCTCAATCATGTACAAGGCCTGTATGCAACTACCAAACGGAGAAAGGCTGGCTTAATAGATGTGAAAAGAGCCAGAGCGTTAACACCTATAAAAGTAAAATTTGGGTTTTTCTACGTAGTTGGAAAAAAATTCATTGTGGATTATTTTATTGTAATGTTCTTGAGATGCTTTGATGCAATTCTTATTATTGATTACAATTAAGTTTGTATTAACACATTTTTCGTTTTGCTTACAAATATTGTACGAAAATAAAATGCATTTTCATAAATTCCAAGTTGACGTTTTCTTCATCGTAAAAGGTAAAATTATTTGTTCAGACCTCGAATCTGTCCTATAATTTTTCGCATTTTCATTGTGCAAGAAAGCTTTCCTAGGCTTAAATATTTTGACTCTTTCATCCATCCCACCCCTTTAACCACAATAATTTGTAAATATTTAGCAGCTTTGCAAATAAGAAAAAACAAGTACTTGCGTATTTCTAGAAAAAACATAAAAGTAGTTCCGAAAACGATTCCGAAATGCAGGTAGAACACGGCTCGAATATTTCCTTGGATAGAAATTGGTTTAAAATGAGCAGGTTCATCCCTTGCTGCACCCACAGTTTCATTCCAAGTATCAACTCTAAATGACCAGCTCTTCCACCAGTGAATCAGTCCAGATTGCTCAAGGGAGTGGGCTCTTCTCAAAAATATATTTGCTGCCCAAGGGATCTTGTCAATTTCCCAACTTTCATGCATTTCATCAAAAGGTATTTTACTCATCACTATTTTTTTATGTGATGATATCAGGCGTTTGTTTACCAACCTCAATTTTAGTCTTTGTATATTCTCGTTTGAGTCCATGTACGCTTCGTTCTTACATTTCGATATAATTTCCAAATAATGATCTTCATTTACTTGAACTTCAATATTTTTTATAGTATCAAAGTCGGCCTGACCCCCTCTTTCTCCTAAAGTTTTGGTGACGAATTCATCAGAGTAGTTTAATCTATATCTATTTTTCCGTAATAGCTTGGAAAACATTGTGTCCGTATTTAATGGTGTGTGATGAAGTAAATAGTCTTTAAATGCTACATACAAAATATCACCAAGTGCTCCCGCTCCGTTTACCATGTAGCCTCATTTGTTTAAGTACAAGTTCAAGTTTAACCGCCTCATTATCATGTAGGGGCGAATAAATTGTGAAATTCGATCCTAGAAGCTCCTCAAAACTTTCCATATCCCGACTTTCAATTGGGGCTGTAAGCTTCTCAATATTGTCTCCCATATATTGATTTGTTAAAACCAGGGCCATCAGCAGCCAAGCCGCACATATGCACCTACATTACAATTTCTTTGATGTCCCTTGTTGAACCAAAATCTTCCAAACAAAGGTTACATAGTCAGCTACAACTTGGATTCCCTGAGCATCCTTACTTTTCCCTTCCAAGCCCCGTTGAAATGTTAGTATGGCCTATACGCAAATCCCACTAAATATTGATGCTGTAACTAATGACAACCAGACAAATAGCGTGAAGCTTGAGAAGAGGTCGATTAAAGACAACCATCCAGAACTTTGTACATAAGCACAAGTAATAAAATGAACAGTTTTTAATGCACTATTATATGAGATTGAATCATCATTTCTGAAAGCCATGTTGTGGGGGTGGGAGCCAGGTAAATTCCACATATAGTGACCCAAGGCAATCATTGTCTCATCATAATTAGTACCGAGAATGGTTGCATTTGGGAAAAGAATCCCGAGCAAAATGGCATTTGCATTTACACCATTTAGCTGCAATTTGGTAGCATGAGTAATGCTAGCTGAAGAGTAAGAGCGGATGTTTAAAGGTGTTAGAAGCCTAAAGTTGTGACACTCGGAAGCTGCATACGTAAAAGTCTCAATTTCCTCACATGTTTTGATGCTGCTCCTGTTATATTTATGCAAAGGTGGAAACAAACTTCTGAATTGAAAGGCTTTGCACGCCAAGCTAGTGGAAAAATCCAGACCTTTGCAGTTTCTCATGACGTTTTCCAATGTTGGGGCGTAGTCAGCACAAGTTAGAATGCTTGTTTGCTCCACTTGATACATCTTGGATTTCTCAGAGTGCGAAATAAAGAACAAAAGCTTGGTTGAAAGAATATAATTTGTTGTTCTCCAAAAATTGTCCATATTGAGAAGTATTTCATAAGGATATACATTCATTTCCCGTTTCTGTGTTAGGTGGATCAATACACGATTAGCAATTGCTAGCTTATTCCAGTGGGAAAGCCGGCGATCGACTACCATATCCGTCAATCCTATTGGATCTAGTTTACCATTCTTGGCCAATACCCAACGATAGCATATAAGAGGATCCACATAAACTTGCACAAAACAAACCTGCTTTTGGTGAGGGATTCCAGGAAAGTGGAGCAATGATCTGTTTGTTTCAACCTCCTCCATTTTCTTCATAAAAACTCCATCACAATTCGTGTCCCACTTATGACCACCCATCAGCTCAAAAATGGAAATTGGTTTGCAGACAGGAGTAAAAAGAACAACAGGAAATGAAGGGGGCTGGATGTTGTACATTCGTGAATATTTATTTGGTTCGGTTGCCAACCAAGCGTCATTGACTACCAAATTTACCGTGCAATCTTTGAAATGCTCCAGTTTCTTCTGTAGGTCTAGGCTTTCGGGCATGTAGAACGCTCCAGTTATTGCCACAGTGGCTAGCATATATATTACAGTAAAACCACAATAATTCTTTAACACTTTGATAGCCCACATGTTTTTAAGTGCACAAGAATTGAAATGCGAATTAGGCCTTCTTTATTAATATAATTTATAATATTGTTTAACCTTTTGCTAAGGTGGCTTGCTGGCTTTTACTCACGTCGAATGCTACTAAGAAAGAACAGGTCGACTACCTGACAATTGAGACAAATGAGTTTTAAGAGGCTTTATAATTAAGTTTTTCTGGGACAAATGTTATGTAATTTTTTCGGGTTGCGTGTTGATTTGAATTCATTAAATTACATACTCTCTCATTGGTTTGGAAGCAGACAATAAAATTGATAAATATAATAGTGGAAAGTAAAAGCATTAGTTGCTATATAACAATACAAAAAATCCCTTTCGCTTAATTTGCTTTAAAAAATTAAATTACATTACGAAGACATTTTGACGACAACACCAACGAAAAAAATTAATTAAGGATAGTGCTAAGAATGAAATAAAAATAAATAAATAATAATCACTTGTTCCAATCTCCAATTATCTCCTGAAGAAGGTTTCAGATTTGAAGCCGAAAGCTTGAGAAATAAATTCGTTTTATTAATCAAATGGTATCTGTGAATTCCGTTAAACATCATCTATGAAATAAAAAACCTTCCTGGTAAATTTTTAATTTATACCACAACAGAACTTTGGTTAGTAGAATGCTCTACATAACTAAAGTTCTGATGAGGGAAGGAAAAGGTCTGATATTTTTTTATTTGGCTGACCCGTGGCCCTATACAACCAATTCGAAATTTCAAAAAACTCAAAAAAAATGCTTAAAGCCCAATATTTCGATGTAAAAGCGTTGAAAACCATAAAATATCGTCAAATGATTCATTTTACAAACAATAGCTATTGGAGTTCCTCAAAGAATATATATACATCTAGAATGCCGATTACATGTTCTGTACTTGGCTCCCATAAAAGCTTACCGTCACTTGTGTATTGGTTGCACAACATCCAATAGCAAGCTCTCGGTAAGCGTCCTGAATTGAGACGCAAAATTTTACCGTTTGTTTTGCTCCGATCTTTGTGCAAATTAATCGTCACGTGAATTTTCTGGGCGGAGTCCAGTCTAGAAATGTGAGCCAAGTTTAATACATCTAATCGGCATTCTAGATGTTAATATATATTTTCTTTGGGAGTTCCTATGCATGCTTGTATTGAAAACTCGACAAAATGAAGGATCGAGAACTGAGAAACACTTTGCCATGGAGACCTCGCATTCGGCACCAAATAATATTTTAATATAAGGTACTTCTACGCCAAGTTTCAGCGAATCAAAAACAATCGTGCTTGGTCCTTCCCTCGTGAGGTATTAAAATTTACCAGGGTTTTGCACGACCTTATCGTAAAAATTTGCTTATTAACGATGACCGGGTGTTGGGATTTGGAATTACCAGGAACACTATTAGTTAAAAAAACTGAAAATACACGGGATTTTTCCTTTGTTTACTAAAACTACTGAAAATCTACGCTTCGAAACAAGCTGAAAGTAATTTTATCACATTTGCCATACTCGGATTAGTAGAAATTTACCAAATTCTGATACAAAACACGAATCTGTATTCAAATTTGCCTTCAAAATCTGTCAAAATGACTTATATCTCATGCAATGGTTGATTTTAAATCATAGTGGAAAGGGAAATTTTTATATTTATTTTAATTTAATTGTTGTATAACCACTAATGCTTTTCTGAATCGTATTTTAAGTTAAGTTTATGGGCATGTTCTGTCTTGAGGCTTGAGCATGTGGGGCTCTTGCTACTCAGTTTGTAAGTTTTAAGTTAATGTCTTGACCACTCATCGAGCAGACGTGCTTGTCTTGAGTGCATTATAGCTTCTAGATTGACGGGGGTTGACGTACTGCAATGTGCAACTCTAGCTGTAATTTAATTATTTATTAAGAAATGAAATTGCTTCTTAAGAATGAAAAATTTCTCCTCTCGAGGGTTTGCGTACGCGTAAGCGTAAGTGTAGAGCGTAAGTGTCATGTCATGTCATAACGCGCGAAAATTTAAAAAATCATTCGATTTAGTTGAAAGTCAGTATCTAAAGGTTATTTTTCATGGCGAATCAAGTGGTTATATTAGATTTTAAATTCAAATTAAATTTCGAAAGTTTTCGCGCGAAAATTTAAAAAATCATTCGATTTAGTTGAAAGTCAGTATCTAAAGGTTATTTTTCATGGCGAATCAAGTGGTTATATTAGATTTTAAATTCAAATTAAATTTCGAAAGTTTTCGCGCGAAAATTCAAAAAATCAATCGATTTAATTGAAAGTCAGTATCTAAAGGTTATTTTTCATGGTGAATTAACTGACAATATTAGATTTTAAATTCAATGCAAAGTTCGAAAGTTTTCGCGCGAAAATTTAAAAAATCAATCTATTTAGTTGAAAGTCAGTATCTAAAGGTTATTTTTCATGGCGAATCAAGGTAGTTTCACTCGCAAATTCCAATTTCATTGCTTGTGTATCTTCGTACACTTACGGTTTATTGATCAGTATTTTGGGAGGAAGTTATAATAAATAAGTCGTCACATGAATTGTAATTTTCAGTGTTTCCAGCGTTGATTTTAATTAGGTAGTCCTTTTGGTTCGTGAGAACCTGGTCCTTCGATAAAGTATTTTTTGTCAACCCTACTCGCATATTCTTCAGTGAAACTCGGCTGCCACAGCGCAGCGTGCTTTGCAACCAAATGCGCAGTAGTACTTCCAAGATGATTGATGAGCTTCAGCTGGTGTGTAGGAAATTTTAACATGAGTTCCCTCAGAGGTTCCATAACCAACCAATGCTGTGCGTCGGTAGCGCGTGTTAAATTAACTGCTCATCATCGATTTGGCTGAAACTTGACATTAAGACACTTTATTCTAATACATTGTTTCAAACAAAATGTTGGATCACAATGGCCACCTTTTGCTAAGTTATGATTGGTCACCTAACAACCTAACCAAGAACTTTTGAAGGTAAATATCAGTCTAAACCAACTTTTAATGCATCTAATAACCATATTGTATGAGCTCCGCATTCAAAAATAAAAAAATCATATCTCGAAAAAACCAAGCCATTGTAAGAAAATCTTGCCCGTGGTTTCATAAATTAAAAAGACCGTGTACCGAGTTTCATCCAAATTGTTGATGATCAGTTGGCTGACTTTCCCCGTCACCTATCGATTGGCGAAACCAGACTCATAAAAAGTCAAGTCATTCTCAAGTTATCATGTCCACGAACGAGCGACGGACAGAAGTGACAAAGCTATAAAATAGCAATAAATTGCTAGTTAATAAACATTAAACCATTTAATTTTTATGTGTTTTTAAATTTTCTTGGAATGGAATGGAATTGGATTTAATTCATTTTCAAACAAATTTTTTCTGTGGCAAAATCGTGATAATGAGTTAACAGTCAAAAGATTATATTGAATTCTATTTTGTTAGCTACTGAATATGTTTTCAAAATAATAACCGAGCAATGTTTTATTGACAGAATATATTAATTAAAATTGCAAAAAAATGCTGGGCTAAACAAATAGAAAAGTATGTCGACGATGAAATATTTGAAAATGTATTCGAAGCTTGGTTTTCAATTTTAATGAGAATAATTCGTCTTTTTTGACGACACCTTTGTTCTAGGCGGCGTAGGTACTAGCTTACATATATAGTTTATGATTATAAATTCACACAAAACACGTGCACATGTTTTTGGTTACCTAACATGTTTATACCTCTCCTTTTCCATATATGCTTTATGGCTGTGTCAATTGACATAAGCCATAACCAACCAACGCACAACTTATGAAGGGCGAATTTATTAAATTGTCAACAGTATACAACTTCAAATGTTGTCTCAAACATATTTGGTCGCTTCTAAAAGTTAGGTTTGTGGATTTTGCGATAGAATTTGGATTTTATTTGATTGGCATTCAATAAAATATTTAGTGTTTGTTGGCGCTGGAATGACGAAAGAAGAAAAAAACTGTAGTCAGTTTGATGCCGCAGGACGACAAAATTATTATCTCTCTGCCCGTTTACTTCACTGATAAAAATTATACTTGTGATTGGCTTGTAACCTTTTGAACATATATTTTATATATGAGTATTGAATATAGGATTTATCTCCATATAGCGGCCTTTTAATTGAGCTGAAAATATATTCCTCCTGAACGTTTTAAGAGTATTACTGGTTTATCAAAAATAATTGGTAGAATCAAATACTTTGAAGCAGACTTTCATACGGATAGTAGTGCAAAATTCTTCAGAATAAAACCAGTCTCCGTGTTAGTTGGTGGCCTACAAATTTTTCATGGTCAAGCAAACCTCCAAATTTTTTGAATTGCCTGAAACAAATACTAACTTTAAATCTACAAAAGCCACAAATTCATAAAAATCATGCTTGTAGAAAACAAAAAACTTCTTTTGAAAGTCACAAATCTGGCTCAAGTGTATAAACTTTTAAAGTTCCGCTGGGATGATGGTACCCAAAGGTTTATACTACTTCATAGAAACATACGATCCACGGTAAATACTAACTGCGTCGTACACACAGTATTTACCATCATCATGATCATACAAAGTTTATTTTACATGCGTACTTTGCACCTTCGCTCAACAATCAGCAAAATTATTTTTGGTATCTGCGTGCCACCTTTAACTACGATTGGCTATATGGTAAACGCCTGCAGCGGTCGTTCTTCGGAATTTATTTTGTGCATCAATGGATTTTTTCAATTTAATGAGACATACGAAACAGGTATTTTTATAATATTTAGTAGCGTTAAAACATTTATTTAATCATGCTGATAATAATGTAACAGGAGTAAAATATTTTCATTATTACGGCGAAACCTCTCATTTATTATTCCAGGCATCAACATCATAACCAGATCAACTCTAGAAACACTCAATTTACTACTTGCCCATGCCGTTTACTATTCGGAAATATTACTAACCGTCATAATTATGAATGTTGTCCATTGGCTGAATCCATGTGAGCCATCGTTGGTGGGATACTGGATGTTGCGCGATTGTAAAGAAACCGTTTCTACCAATTCAAATATATTTCAAGCCATTTGTTTCACAATCTTCAAATTTGACCTTTTTGTTTTTAATTATATTTTTTGGGCTTCCGGAATTGGAGTAGGTTTGTTTATATTCGTAGTCCCTCACATTCTTTGCTCTATGGCCCTTTCAAATTATTTGCGTACGTTTGGAAAACGATTTACTCAGCCAGAAAAAGATGTTTATAGCAATGCTATGGTTTATAGGTTCATTCAGGTCTTGACACGTTTGTTAAACAATTTTGCTCAAGAAATTGCGTTTCTGATAATTGTTACAAGTATATTGATGGCGTCTGTTGGTTTGGCAGCTTGTGTCCAGCTCGAATGGAATTTAGCAAATATGTTTCCATTATCTTTGTCCCTTTTAATGTTCGTTGACCTCATGGCAGTACTAGTCATTATGATGGGTGGTATGGCAAGGCCATACCCAATTTCGAAGAAAGTACTGAATAACCTAAAACCTGGTTTAACATTACAAACTTATTCTAAGCGGCAAATTAAATGGTTAGATAAATTTAGGAAATCGTGCCCGCCTATCAAAATCTCATTTGGAAGCTCAAACTTTTTGGAACCTTTAACACCACTGGTTTGTGCTGACTTTACTCTCAGCTTAGCTGTTAATATGCTACTTATTGGGCTGTGATTTAATCAAATAATTTAATGCTTGTTATGGCAATGGTGTATTCACGTTGTCTTGATGTATTATTTTACTTATGTTTACTCAAAAGTATTATACATATCTTGTTTCCTTAAGCATTTTGGATCAACACTAGCTTTTCGATAATTTATAGATCACAACTTATTCATAACTCAAACACTAGTGTTCTTTTGTGACAGCTTTAATTGTCATATTAATATGCATAGGTTTCCATATATATACAATATGTTTTGCTAAAAAAATAATTATATAAAATGGAAAATAAAGATTAAGACTAGCGTAAAAGTATGAATTTTTTTGCGAAGCGATAAATTGTTTTAAGCTTTTATTAGACAGCCACTTATACCCGAACATCAAATTTATCATCTGCAATCCTAACCAAGGGATTTTAAAGGCATATTATTTAATCAGCCTAAACCAATTATAGGTGCATATAATAACGATATGGTATGAATTCCGCATTCACAAATCAAAATATTGATTTTTATGAAGATTTTTAAAACTATACATTTTTGGATTAATTGAACAGGTAACCTGTAAAACCTAATTTTCCCCATGTTAATCTCCAAAATGACTTCCGAAATACCATCAATAAATAATATCATGTCTATGTCGTAAAAGCAAGATAATAATGTCAATTTAATTTATTTGTTCTCTCAAATTCATTTTTCCACTAGGTGGCATATAATAATATTACTATCTATCATTGCTTACTAACAATTAGATTCATTAAATAGGCGGCACCCACGCGCCATTACTAAGAAAATATTACAATCATTTTCATTTCATTTATCATCGTTTCGTTTTCGTAATTTTAACAGACTATAACTTTGACATAACAAAAACCCAGACTATTTTCTAAAATTTCATTACAGTCATTGTGGGAAAAAATAATAACTTAGGTACAACTTTGTGAAGAAACTCTGAGAATTAAGTTCATGTCTTGAATTCCTACATTTAACAAAACTGCTTTATTATAGATAGTGGAGGTAAGTAGCGAGCCTGGCGTTAGGATGTGATGGCATAGCGTAAGCAGCCTGCTTTGCTAGTTTCCCCGCATATTGGCAAGTGGATGGGACGTTCACAGCTCCAGACCAGTTGTAGTAGATGACACATTTTGTAGGTATAGGCTTCTATGACATCTTCAGAAAATCCGTTGGAATCCAAGATAACTCGGTAGTAGATGGGGCGTACTGTTCCCCGCCTGGCGTTGGTGGGAACCAAGAAAAACTCCTTGTATCGCCTAACAAAACATAAAAACAAAAGTTACAAAATTAGTTAGCTGTTAGGTATTTTTTAACACAGAATGAAAGAGAAAGTAAAAACAATATATGCTATAGCATACCCATCAGCAGCCACAATGTCTTTATCCAAAATAGTTCCAGGTGGAGGATTTTAAATTAATGATTTTGTGCCGCCAGGTGGCGCTTTTTTGAAAAAATCAAAAAATGGCTACATGCGAAATTTCATTTTGATTCTAATAAAGAAAAAATGGAGCAAATCGGATAAGCAGTTTTTTAATTATGACGTGAAAACCGAATTCGGTTTTTTGAGAGCGAAAGCCGTAAAACTTTCGCCGGGGTATGACGAATCAACTTAAATCCCGAATTTGTACTTATCTTATGGAAAGTTATCGATACAAAAAGTTTGAACCGTTTCTGATACCCAAGTTGGTAATAGGTTCAAGGTTTAAGAAAGAGTTACAGTTATGTTAAATAAAACCCATTCACATATACGAAATCAATTCTCAACGATCCAAAGGAACATTCCCTTTTATAAATTCCCAACGTTCCTGAGGAATATTCCCTTTTAAAAATTCCCAACGTCCCTTAGGAACATTCCTTTTTATAAATTCCAAATGTTCCCGAGGAACATTCCCTTTTACCAACAAAATTCCAAAAAAAAACTTACCAAAGATTCTGATGATTCAGCTTCAGAGAAGTCGTTCTTCTACTACCGAAAACCGTCAGAGACCGTCGGCGAATGACTTCCAATGCAGTTGAGAGGCGGTATTTATACCGCTCTTTGGCCTTGAAAAATGAATTTTTGACTGAAATAAAACTGCATTGACCAAACGTACCTTAAATCCATTAGGTAGTCTATTGTGCATCAATTGTAATCTAAGGCAGGAATGCAATTTACGGAGCTCGGGGGTCATCCTTCGGATTAACCTTTTCAGTACCAAATACACCACATTGATGCTTTTTCACACAAAACCATTGGCTACCAATGGACACCACTGTGGTGACTGCAAGTAAAATTACCATACTCCCAAATGCACCACATTGATGCTTCATGTTTCCATGCCGTGAAGTCCCAATTACACCACATTGATGCTCAATCAAAATTTTCCCTTGACTCCCATTGTCACAAAGTGACATCAATGTGATGTCAATCTCAAATGGCTTTCTATACATGTAGATTTGCGTATTTGTACAATTGACGGCTATACAAATGTTTTTGACCCCTAATCAAAAGAAAACTGCCGGAAAACGACTACCGACGAAGAATACGAAGTATTTACGTCGTTCTCATAAAATACGAAGGGATTATCAGAAATGTCCGGTCAAATTTATTTTGCTCTCATTTTATAACGACTTGACATATTCAATCAATTTTTTCTACATAATCTCCCCCAACTTGCACACAATTTTTTCACCTTTTCTCAAGAGCCGAGATGCCAGTAGAGAAGAATGCTGGGCCTCTATGTCCAAGCTATGAAAATACACTTTTTTTAACATGGTTTTTAAAGGGGGTTGTGAACCAGCTGGGAGCCATTGTAATGACTGTCTTTTAGTCTCTGCCTGATAGGGATGAAAGTACCTTTCACCCCCAGTCACATCTTGCCCCAGAAAAAATCTCTATCCTGAGAACGGAGGTTGAGATTTTCTTGGATTTGTTTGCACCTAAATTTCGTTTATTGATGTGTGAGCATTTTGGGAATCCACCTTGCACAGCGAAGAAATAGACCAAAAGTCAAATTTAGAATTCTCCACACATACATTGACCTTTTCTGCTATTTCCCGCAACAGGAGTCGTCTGTCCTTTTCAACAACAGCTTTCACTTTAGCTGCATGTCTGTCGTCAGTCGAACTTAAAGGTCATCCTGGGTTTGTCTTGTTTTCTAGCGATGGGTCACCAGTACGAAATCGCTTGCACCACTCAATAATAGTTGATCGCACTGGCAATGGATCAACACCATCCTTTTGAAGCTCCTTTCTAATTAAGGACAAAGAAAGGCCCTTCGAAAAATGCAGTTTAATCTGCGCACGAATATCTTGCGTTGTAAAAAAATGCTCGTTTAAGTTTCCAGCTCTAACTCTACAAAGCATATGACTGCTAGTACAAACAACCCATCATTCAAAAGCCACAATCTTTATCTTTCAGAGGATATGCAGATCATTGTATTTGAGAGAGTCCTCTTGGAGATAATCGTAATCAAAGTTGACCGGACATTTCTGATAATCCCTTCGTATATTATCAATCTGAAGTCGAAAATTGGCATTGCTCGCCAACTTTTTTCAATTCAATCATTTATGTATGAAATCTTCTTGAATATTACCATGTCCGGCTTGAACTCATAAGATCAAACTAATAGAACTGGAACTAGGAATCCACTTCCAGGCAGGACACTTACTTCATTAAGAACCTATTTGAACTCTGACAATGGTGGGATTTTTGTACCACTCATCTGTCGGAGCACTACAACAGCTTCTAATCCAGGCTCCTATTCCTACCTAATACTTTCACTTTCAAGTTTTCTTTGATCATATACCACCTATTCTAGGGTGTGTTTTGAATGTCAGTTTGCACGGTTTTTTCTGGCACTAGCCAGTTAAAGACATAATTTCTCAACAAAAATAGTTTTAAGTGGCTTTGCGTATTAATTTATGTTAGTTTAACATCATAGTGAGCTTAAAATTTCAAAATGTCATCGGAAAAAAATTGGGAGCCAAGGGCCGTGGTGGCTCAGTTTTCATGGTTGTGATGGGGAATGGCATATCATACATATACTGGGATACAAGTGAGGTTTCATGGATATTATATATGGTGGTCAATGAAAAGTTGGAGTCATTAAATTGGCCCTGAAAAGGTTAACAAGTCTACTTTGGCCTTGACCGTTGAACTTAAAACAAAGGACAGCTCAACTACAATAATTTCCAAAACGTTTTGGCACGTGATCAATACCAAACCATATACGTTCATATTAAATATTATACGTTGAAAATAAACCCGACAGATCGAGATGTAATGATGCACCTTTAAAATTTCCCAATTCCCCCTCCCCTTCTGAGTGACCCCCACCTCTAGAATTTATTTTATTTTAATAAGGTCAAAGGTCACACTGGGGTTACCTAAGAATTTGGGAGCCCCATTAATGAACTGTTCTCTCCAGTACCTTCATTTTGATGTATCACAACCCATACCTTACTGTTGAGAATGTCACTAAACTAACCGTCCAATGCTTCTCACTCGTTTATGATGCCTGGAAGAAAATGGATGACAACACAAAATATATGTTTAGATTGATAGTCAATCACACCACCCCTCGTATTGCTTTATTCACCCAATCAAACCATCATTTTATATCATAAATGGCACAAATAATTATATATTAATGTTCCTGTTTTCTCAACCACCAACTCAATCTCGAACACACGACTCAATAACACTACTTTACTCGCTCTCGAACAATACGTAAATCAATACTCATCTCTCTCTCTCAAATCCTACACAATTAATACTCCTCTCTTAATCTTGAATACTACACAAATCAATACTCTTCTCTAACTATCGAACGCTACACAATTAAATGTGTTTCGAACACACAATTCAAACAACGTTGAATCTCGAACACAACAAAAAAACTAATAAAAACTCGATTGACAGTACTTGTCCTCTCTCACTCGCTCGTTCTCGCGTTCTTAATTGAACTCTACTCTTCTCTCCCCTTCTCTCTCTCCTCACACGTTGCAACAAGGCAAAACCACGCAATACTCACACATCTTGACTCATCGAGCCATTTTCTCATTTCTCTATGACTTCTGCTATGAACAAAGTCTACTCAATGCTCACAGATCTAACATCACTCCCGCCAATTAAACAACGGTAGTTGTTTAATTAATTAAATTAACTACTCAATAACAATCAAAACTCTCTGTGGGTATGTGGGAAAACCCCTCCGTCTAACCCGAAATAAAAAAATGGAGGGGGGAAAACCACATACAACCCCCAAAAAATAATAAAATCTAAGGGAGTTCCATTCGGCCACCTCGAAACCTCAAACTCATTAAAATCTCAAGGGTTTAATAACCCACTCATCGCAATCACACGGGTTTAATAATCACCCTCCTTAAAATCTCATGGGTTTCCTAACCCTACTCGTCAAAATCTCATGGGTTTCATAACCCTACTCGTTAAAGTCTCATGGGTTCGATAACCCTACTCAAAGTCTCATGGGTTTGATAACCCTACTCAAAGTCTCATGGGTTTCAAACCCCACTCGCAAAAATATAACGGGCTTTATACCGCTCTCATTATAACGCTCTCACAAAAATATAACGGGCTTTATACCGCTCTCACAAAAAATATAACGGGCTTTATACCGCTCTCACAAAAAATATAACGGGCTTTATACCGCTCTCACAAAAATATAACGGGCTTTATACCGCTCTCACAAAAATATAACGGGCTTTATACCGCTCTCACAAAACTATAACGGGCTTTATACCGCTCTAACAAAAATATAACGGGCTTTATACCGCTCTAACAAAACTATAACGGGCTTTATACCGCTCTAACAAAACTATAACGGGCTTTATACCGCTCTAACAAAACTATAACGGGCCTTATACCGCTCTAACAAAACTATAACGGGCTTTATACCGCTCTAACAAAACTATAACGGGCTTTATACCGCTCTAACAAAACTATAACGGGCTTTATACCGCTCTAACAAAACTATAACGGGCTTTATACCGCTCTAACAAAACTATAACGGACTTTATACCGTTGTCGCAAAACTATAACGGGCTTTATACCGCTCTAACAAAACTATAACGGGCTTTATACCGCTCTAACAAAACTATAACGGGCTTTATACCGCTCTAACAAAACTATAACGGACTTTATACCGTTGTCGCAAAACTATAACGGGCTTTATACCGCTCTAACAAAACTATAACGGGCATAACACCGTTCTCATAAAACTCTAACAGGCTTTACACCGTTCTCATAAAACTCTAACGGGCTTAAAACCGTTCTCATTAAACTCTAACGGGCTTTACACCGTTCTATTAACTCTAACGGGCTTGATACCGTTCTCATTAAACTCTAACGGGCTTTACACCGTTCTATTAACTCTAACGGGCTTGATACCGTTCTCATTAAACTCTAACGGGCTTTACACCGTTCTATTAACTCTAACGGGCTTGATACCGTTCTATTAACTCTAACGGGCTTGATACCGTTCTCATTAAACTCTAACGGGCTTGATACCGTTCTCATTAAAATCTCGTTCTCAGCTCACCACCGAATTACACGCTCACACTCAGGTTCGGTATTCATTTCACATGGAAATAACCGTTGCACTAATCTCATCGTCTTGTCACGTTGTGTTCTCACACTGGCTCACTCTCCATCTTTCCCAGGAATTAACTCCATAACCAAAGGCCCCTCGATTCTCTTCAGATTTTCAAATCTCACAAGCACCAACTCTCCAATACTCAGTCCTCGTTTCACCTTCTTTGGATGCTGGTTCACCAACAGTGCCAGGTACTCTTGAACCGATCCCTCAGCTCTCTCTTCAATGTAGTTACGCATTTGTAACGAACTCGCAATTTCTCAGCTTCACTCGCATCACTCTCAAAGGCAGCTCACATTTCCAAATGGATGGATGAACAGCGCTAGCGTCAAGGGCTCAAGATCCAATGGATCTTCACTCACGTATGTCAAAGGCCTCCCATTCATGACTTCTGCGATACTTCTCAGCACATTCTTTAATTCACTCAGATTTAGGCTCCCTTTCCCCATGGTTCTTCGTAAGAGATCCTTCACGGTTCTTATCACCAACTTGATGTCAGAGGGTTGAACTTCCATTTTTTCTGGAAGTAATACCACGATCAGCACCTTTTCCACATTTCTCAAAAATCAGAAGTCCAGCCAGATCAACACCTCACAAACTCCAACAATGACAGTGAACTCAGCTCCATTGTTGTTGACTTCTTTCTCTCAAATAAAACTTCGTTCTCATCAAACTCTTCATTTGGCCTTGGCCACTCATCTTCAGCAGCATATAATCAGCTAGGACCAAGCCACCATCTCGATAACAATAATTTTTATGGAAGTCACGCATGGGATGGAAGGTCTGCAGGAACAACAACTCAACTCCCGGAACATGCCTCTCCGTGAGCCAGCTCCCTCTCGTATTAACAGCAATCAGCTGCACATCACCGGATCACTTGCTCTTCAGTCACTCCACAATCTCATCACACCACTCTTTAAAAGGCACGTTTCTCTTGCTCAAGTAACTCATATCCCCATTAAGGTCCATCCCAACTCGGTATGTACAACGTTCCTCGTTCTACCTTCTCAATTCTCCCAGTAATTATGGAAGCGTAAATATCAGCTCCATTTAAAATCTCAACTTCTTTTTTCTCTGCATCCACATCACTCAGGAAAATATTTTTCTGTTGTAACTCTTTCACAATATCAGGATGCTGGTTGGAAATACTTGGTAGTATTCCACAAATTTTCTCACTATCCCGCATCTCGAACTTCATCTTAAAACCACGGTTGAGTGATGACACCTCAATCTCGTATTTTTTATGGTTGACGGTTGAATGCACCACTCGCTCAACTCCAACTGATGTTAGCTCAAGGGCTATTGCTGTTGATTTAAGAATATAACTTTTTTGTGATCCACTGTCAACAAAAGCTCGAACAACTTTGCTTCTTCCTCCACAATTTACACGCAACAATAAGGTTTGGAGTGCAGCTCCACTCGAACACATACTGATGGCCTTTTGAACAATGACGCTCCAGTATCGCTAGGTCCCTTCGTCTCATATTTTTCTCATCCCACTCTTTGTCTTCATCGTCAACAGCTACACACACGCCACACGTCAATGCTCTTCAAACAAAATCTCCAGCTCACGGTAAACTCCCGCCGTATGGGCCTCAACGCTCTAGTCAACACCTCCACTATCCTCCAGGCACCTTCTCAATCACGTCGGGGGTCACCATATGTTGAGAATGTCACTAAACTAACCGTCCAATGCTTCTCACTCGTTTATGATGCCTGGAAGAAAATGGATGACAACACAAAATATATGTTTAGATTGATAGTCAATCACACCACCCCTCGTATTGCTTTATTCACCCAATCAAACCATCATTTTATATCATAAATGGCACAAATAATTATATATTAATGTTCCTGTTTTCTCAACCACCAACTCAATCTCGAACACACGACTCAATAACACTACTTTACTCGCTCTCGAACAATACGTAAATCAATACTCATCTCTCTCTCTCAAATCCTACACAATTAATACTCCTCTCTTAATCTTGAATACTACACAAATCAATACTCTTCTCTAACTATCGAACGCTACACAATTAAATGTGTTTCGAACACACAATTCAAACAACGTTGAATCTCGAACACAACAAAAAAACTATTAAAAACTCGATTGACAGTACTTGTCCTCTCTCACTCGCTCGTTCTCGCGTTCTTAATTGAACTCTACTCTTCTCTCCCCTTCTCTCTCTCCTCACACGTTGCAACAAGGCAAAACCACGCAATACTCACACATCTTGACTCATCGAGCCATTTTCTCATTTCTCTATGACTTCTGCTATGAACAAAGTCTACTCAATGCTCACAGATCTAACACTTACTATTACAAAAAATATTTGACCTTGTCATGGTCAGAGATTGGTAACTTTTTTGAAAAGTTACAGTTCAGTTAAACAACTGTAACTTGTAACTGATCGAGTATCCAAATGTAACTCGTAACTGAGCTTGTAACTGAATGTAACTGTAACTGTAACTTGTAACTGAGCTTGTAACTAAATGTAACTGTAACTGTAACTTGTAACTGAGGCTGTTACGAAATGTATGACAGACAGAAATGTGACAGAATTCTTTATAATTTCAATTTTAAATTGGCTAGTTTGGAAGGCTGCAATTGTAGCTGGGTCCAGTAGCATGTATACATACTCTTTCAGGGCGTATCTGGCAGTCAGAGATGGGTAACTTTATTGAAAAGTTGCAGTTACAAGTTAAGTTACAGTTAAGTTACATAACTTGTAACTGAGCTTGTAACTAAATGTAACTGTAACTTGTAACTGCAACTTGTAACTAAATGTAACTGTAACTTGTAACTGAGCTTGTAACAAAATGTAACTGTAACTTAACTTGTAACTAAAACCTTCCAGTTACCAATCTCTGGTCATGGTCATAGGTCACGTTGGGGTTATCAAAAACTTTCAAAAATAGTATCACTAATCTAGTCTCACTAGTACCTTCATTTTGATGTATCACAACCCATACCTTGCTATTCAAAAAATTTGACCTGACCTTTGGCCTAGCAGTTCCCCTGAACCGATTTGACCCATCTTCGAACTCGATGTTACTTTTGACCTGATATATTGATTAGTGAAAACAGAATTCAAAAAAGTCAAACCGTTTCTGAGTTATCGTGCCCCCAGACAGACAGACGACACCTCGAGTCTTTTCAATATATACCTAAAGGTACATAATAATGCAACAGTGCAACAAAAGCCTGAATTAAATAACAAAAACAAACCCTTTGATGCCACTCTTTTTCTACAGGGAATTATGAATAATCTATGACAATTAAAAAAACTAGCTGTTCAAAAATGAAATCAATCTAATCAATGAAAAATCTACAACCAAAGAAAGATGAGGCAAAAACTATTAACCGAGAGTTTAATAGTTTAAACGGTATCCAGACCTTTGCAGTTACTCATGACTTTCTTTAATGTGGGAGCGTAGTTGGGACAAGTGAGAACATTTGTTTGTTCTACCTGAAACATTTTGTCTTCCTTGTAGTAGAAAATGAAAAACAAAAGTTTGGTGGGATGAATAGCATTCCTTTGACTCCAAGTAATGTCAACAGTCATGAGTACTTCATGAAAGTAAATGCTCATTTCCTCTTCTTTGGTATGTGTATCATTACACGATTACCAGCTGAAATCTTGTTCCAGTGGGAAAGCCTTAGGTCGATTACCATGTCCATCACTTCTACCGGATCTAGGTCACCATTCTTGGTGAGTACCCACCGGTAGCATAGAAGGGGATCCACATCAAGAACATGCTATTAGGAGTGAAATTGCACATTACAATATATAATCAACCAACAGTAACTCAATTTATTATTTGCGTAGTAGTTTCAGAATCTAGGGAAATAGAAAAATTGACGATTGGCAATCATATCAAAATTTAAATGGGATATGCTTCCAATCTAGTCTTCACAACAAATTAATTGAATTCATGTACCTACCATCATTTAATGCTTGCTGTCCAAAATCGTAAATAAAAGCAAATACAACTTTTTATAAGGCTAAATCCAATAAATGCTTGGTAATTTGCAATTTCATAAGTTAATAGCTGATCTACAGTTGATAACAGGGTAATTGGAATTTATAAAACCTACCTATTACCCATGAATCACAAAATGAAATTAGTTTTATATGTTTGCATTTATAAAAAATAATGACAGTTGACTTTCAAAGCTAAAACCATAAGCATCATTTCATCATGTTCTCCAAGTACTGGTATACGCTTCTTGGTCTCGCGTTCACATTAGGGGGTCTTTGTGGAAGCTTTCCTTTCGGCTGGAATTGGAAAACTAAGAGGGTTACTATAGTTACTCGAAATCAGTGGGTCTACCAGTTTTTCTTCTTTATGGCCTACACTCCCTACGTTTTATTTCAAATGACCTTAAAAGTAATATACTTTCAATATATTCACGACTACCACTCCCTTGCCTTCCTGTATGGACTGTGGAATTGGGGAGTAATGATATTTCTCGTTGCTTTACTTCAAATCACGCATGCAAAGGAGCTTCAACTTGTTATCAACGCTTTTCTCCAATACATGGAAGAATTTGGAGGTATCTTAAATAAATTTAACGATATTTTAATGATTTAATGGATGGATTTTATTTTTTTTCTTTAAATTTCCTTTTTAACAGCGACCTTTGTGCGTACCTACGGTAATCGTGATGTCAAAAGGAAAATGCGAATACTTTACATATTAACTCTAATGATGGTACTGACTGTTGGATTTGAATTTGTAATTGCTTCAATGCACCACGCACTTTTCCCATTCGATCCCACTTATCCAGCCAGTTTGGCGTTCAAGGAAGACTTCACGATGTGGATTTACGTTGCCTTAGTTCTCTTTTACACTGGTGTTCAGGGGATTGTCTGCACATTATTTGGATTACATATGGTAGCTGCGGTTACCTACGTATTCGTCATTACGTTGATCATTCTTCCTGAATTCAAAACAAAACAAAACCATCGCTACCTCACAGTAGCAAAGCTGCGAACATTTGAAAAACTCCCGCTGTCATATCGAGCAATACAAATTCTACACTCTGTCCTGATGGATTTGTATGGAAGAATGCTAATCCCATTTCAAACGCTTTGTACCAATCAAGTTCTCTTTTGCAATTTTATATTAATAACGAGATGGCAGGAAACGGAGGGATTACATAGGATGATACTAATGGTTTGGTCAGTTGGTACAGTATTGGGTTGGGGTGGAATTTTGGAAACGAGTGGATCTTTGTATTTGGTTGGAGAAAGGACATTAACGTCTTGGAAGTATTGGAATTGGGGAACGGGTAAGAGAAATCAGTATATGAAAAGGTTTAGGAAGGCTTCCAAGCCAATTCGAATCCATCACAGTACGTGCTACACAATTCGGAAGTTGACGGTGCTCAAGTTTTTTCGGGGTATTGTGAGGGGTACTTTTAGAATGGTTTTGATTAAAAAATAAATTAAACGGTAATTTGATTACTAAAAAATTGCCTTCAAAATCAGGTGGATGTTTATATTAATATAAATTGCTTTATTCCTATTAAAAAATATTGATCCTAATACATTAGCAATGTTGTTTGTTTTTATTTCCTGCAATTTTTTTAACTCCTGAGTGATTTATTTACACTTTTACATACAAATTTATTTCCTCCATATTTAAGTAAATGTAAATAAACCCAACAGATCGATATGTAATGATGTATCTTTAAAATTTCCCAATTCCCCCTCCCCTTCTGAGTAATCACCACCTCTAGAATTTATTTTATTTTAATAAGGTCAAAGGTCACACTGGGGTTACCTAAGAATTTCGGAGCCTCATTAATGAACTGTTCTATACAGTAGCTTCATTTTGATGCATCATCATAATCCAAACCTTACTATTACAAAAACTATTTGACCTTATCATATGGTCATAGGTCACGTTGGGGTTATAAAAAAACTTTCAAAAATAGTAATACTGATCTAGTCTCACCAGTACCTTCATTTTGATGTATCACAACCCATACCTTGTTATGTAAAAAATATTTGACCTTATCGAGATCATAGGTCACGCTGGGGTTATCAAAAACTTTCAAAAATAGTATCACTGATTTAGTCTCACCAGTACCTTCATTTTGATATACATATCACAACCCATGTCTTACTATTCAAAAACATTGACCTGACCTGTGACCCAGGAGTTCCCCTGAACCGATTTGACCCATCTTCGAACTTGACCTTACTTTTGACCTAAGATATCGATTAGTGAAAACAGAATTCAAAAAAGTCAAACCGTTTTTGAGTTATCGTAGACACAGACAGACGGACGGCAGTCTGTGTCTTTTCAATATATACCTAAAGGTACATAATAAATAGATGTAAATAAAATTAAAAGTTTTCGCAAATAATTTTTTAAACGAATGTCTTATCGAAAACGGCTAACCTGATTGTTACTGAGTATACTCTGGAGTACCCCCTGCTTACCCCAAAAAAGATATTTTGGGTAAACCACTGAACACCGACGTTATTCCCTGTTGAACTTGACCATGACCGGGTAAAAACCAATTAATTAAGGATATGAGCAAGGATCAGGTCTTTTTAATCAATTTCGGTCTCTAATCAATTATTCAATTCTGAATCGACTATTTAAATAATCCAGCATAATGGTTTTCTAGGTAAATACTATATAATATGCAAAAACCAATCATAAATGTAATACAGAAATTCTTGATTGGAAAAATGCTTGAAATACTGACGGACGGATGGATGTCCAAATTTCCCAAGTCATCATGTTTTCTTCCTACTGATACAAAATCATCGGCACCTTAATAACCCTCAATGGTTACATTTTGGCAGCTACCCGTTCGGTTGGAACTGGACATTAATACGTCTGACAGAATAGAGACGATCATATATTTTGTTAACGTCAACGAGTTTGAATTATTTAGGTAGCAAATTTGAAATTATTTTTTAGTAATAAGTTTAAGATTACAAAACCAATTTCTTTTGTCATAGGTTTTTTAATTTAAAATTTGATTGATCAAGGGAAACCATAAAATGGTGAAAGTTTACAGAAGTAATCAAAGTCATAATTGTTTTTAGATTGTTTTGCAGACTAGTCTTGTTGTCCAGGTACAAAATATCAATTCAATCAGAATTGATATAAGTCACTGAAAGTTAATCCGAGCTTTTATGGCGCCAGAAGGAACTCCATATTCCAAACATACTAAAGGAAAGCATCATAAGTTTAAATTTTCTGGAGCACGAGCTAAAAAGACAAAATGCATCGCATATACTACTACTATAAAATTCAAAGAGGATTTTTGATTTTCGGTACTTGTATTAAATTGAAAAGATATGCGATGTAAACTTGTAATCAATTTTAAAATCAAATAATCAATAGAACTAGATACTAGAATTTTTGGCATTTCGCAATTAAAGCTACATGGTGAATGTCTTCAAAAAACTTGTTCCATTTAAAATCATGTTTTCTAACTATTGGTACAAAGCTATTGGAACTGTGCTCAATTTTGGGAGTCTCATTGGAAGCTATCCTTACAGCTGGAATTGGAAAAACAAGAGGGTCACGATCTCGAAATTGGATGAATGGCGCAGTCAATTCAACTTCATAATGCTTTACACTCCATATGTTCTGGGTTTTATGACATCGAAAGTAGTTTACTATCACCTTGGCAGTGACTACCATTCTTTGGGATACTTATACGGACTGTGGAATTGGGGAGCAATGATTTTTCTCTATGGACTGATTCAAATCACAAATGGAAAGGAAATTCAACTTGCTTACAATGCTTTTATTCAATACACAGAAGAATTTGGTGGTATGTTTATAAATTTCTTCAATTAATACCCAAATGCTTGCTGCAGATTCATTAGATTATTTAAAAATGTGTATTATATCTTGGAATTAGCAACCAACTTTAGAAATCACTGCCAGACAATACAATCCAAGATGAGAATCCTTGACATTCTCACAACATTGACGATAGTGACGATCGCTACTGAAGCATTTGCAGCGACAGCCCATCACGCTGCATTTCCAAGGGATGCAGCTTACCCCGCCAGTCTAATAGCAGAGGAGGACTTCATCACACCCATCTACGTTGGTTTCATACTCATCTACTTTGGTGGGCAGTGGGTTGTCTGCGTGTTGCTCGGAATGCATGTGGCTTTTATCATAAGCTTCGTGTTTGTCTTGAGGTTGATCATCCTCCCAGAATTCCGAACGGAAAAGAAACGACACTACCTTACGCTCCCGCATTTGAGGTCTTTTTATAGACTTCCCATTTCATACAGAGCTTTACAAATTCTACACTCTGTGCTCATGGACTTGTTTGGTAGAATGTTGATTCCTTTTCAAACGTTGGGAACTAACTTGGTTCTCTTTTGCAATTTTATTTTGCTCACAAGATGGAATGAAACAGATGGGTTGCATAGAGCGATTCTAACATTTTGGTCGCTGCTCATTATAATCGTTTGGGGAGGCTTGTTGGAATATAGTGGAAGCTTGTTTATAGAAGGACAAAAAACGATCACGTCTTGGAAAAGTTGGAATTGGGGAACAAATTGGAGGAACAAATATATGGGGAAATTCAAGGTTTCCTCAAAGCCCATTCGAATTCATCACGGAACTTGCTTTACTGTTAGGAAATTAACGGTATTGAAATTCTGTAGGGGCATTGTGAGAGGCACATTTAGGGCCATGTTAATCAAGAAATAGAATCGATTCAAAGTCGGATTATATTTTTTGAGGGCGTAATTTAATTATTTCACTTTAATCAAACTTCTTGTAGATATGTAGATTGGTTATACAAGTATTTTAAGTGATAGAATTTATCTACAAATTTTAATGTAAGGTATAGGTTATGAATTACAACGTAGCATGATAGCATATTACGATATCTGAATAGTAGCTTTTAAATTGATAAAGTTTTTCCTCAGCTAACATTTATTCTAACGTATACATATGTAGATGTGTATATCTGCAAAAGAATTCAATAAAATAATTCCTCTGCTTTATAACTGGAAGTGTGCATTAACTTTATGCAAAAGTAGTACACAAATTCTTGGGTATAGAAAAGTTCATTAGAGCAACCAATACGTACCGAAATACATAGAAAGGAAGAAAAATCAAGTTCGCAAGGCCATGATAAAAAAGATACAAAATAGCATACGCAAATAAACTTTACATTTACACGTTTATAGAAAACATAAGGAAAATACAAAGAAATTCAAAGGAAACCCCAAGATAGATTGCTTCATGGATGGTGTAATTACATCCATCCTCCTATTTCCTTTGGGATGCTGAAAGGAATGGAAAATAAATCAGTTTCTGAGCTAATCGTTTACTTACAATGTAATGTAAGTTTTTATTTCTTACATTACAAGTCGTTTACTTACAAAAGGTGATTATTTTTAGGTAAAATTACATACCTACTCCCACCTCTTCCTGTCTGCCCAAGTTAAAAACGAAGAACTAAAGTAAGGCACTGGATTATTCCATAATCTCATACCATCGCAATAAAATGAAGGTGACTTGCTTGACTCGTTGGATGTTTCAACATATTTACGTAACACTGCACTGCAATTAGTCTGGAGGCATAAAATTTTTAAGGAAAATTATGATGCATGAAGTGAAAATGTTATTATGACCTACTTTATGTAGCAGGATGCAAGGCAATGCTTTTCTAAATTCCTTGCTCTGATGCACAAATGTTTTAATTACTTGATTTATTATTTCTAAAACGTGATTTATATCCAGTCTGGATGTTGCTTGTCTGGAGTTGGGGGCACAAGGAAAATGAGTAAGAAAACACCGGAATTCCATTATTGTATGCATGTATTTATGTCTATATGTGGTGAGAAAAATGAAGAGAATATGCAGGGATGTATGTATTTATTTTTATTTTGTTGACGTGTACGTCTTACATTTTCTTAATTACACATAATAGGTTTGTTTATACGTGCTTACTGCAAAACTGAGATTTCATCTTAAAACTGAGATTGTCGGAAAGAATCACGCACTGCAGCACAGCCACCTAAAGTTATTATCTAAAATATCTTACAAATAGCAAATTACTTGGCATCATTCTAAATATAGAGTAGATGTTTTGCTCTTCACTGTAAATGACAGGCCAGACATATTTATTAAGCCCTGAGGATGACGATACCGACACGTGAGGGAAACAAACACAAAAATATTCAACGCTTCTATCCATACAACAAATCATAGTCGCTTTTCTTAAAAACCAGGCAAGCAACTATTTGTTCGGACGTACTATCGTAAAAAGTTGGTATAAAAGTGGCTTAAATTTATGGAAGTTTTATCAGTTTTGCAACCAACTTCAACCCTCTCTCAAATCTTGGAATCACGACGAAGAAAATACACCATGGCAAAATTGAGTGGAGTAGCTGCTGCCTTCCTCGTCATCACAGCTTTCGGCCTCACGCTGGCTGATGATAGCTGGAAACCCCAGCTGCTGAATTTGGAAAACGGGCATCGAGCCACACATCAAGCCGGTCCACTCCAATATAACGAAGAGGTAAGCAAAATCACAAAAATTTTATGAAATTGTACATTTTTAATATTAATTTTTCCTCACAAATTTAAAAAAATAGTTTATTCGACATTGTCCTTTGTAAATTTTCAGCTAGCTCAAAGGGCACAAATTTGGGCTGACCAGCTTGCTGCAGAATGTGGACCAATGCATCATGAGGATACTGAGACTTCTCCAAATGCTCAATATAATGGAGAAGGGCTCGGGGAGAACATTCAATTTGCTGGGAAGGTAGGTGGATCCCCCACAGATATGCAAGCATTTGGAGAATCCCAAGCGCTTGGTTCTGCCGACGCTTGGTATAAAGAATCTCAATGGTACCCCTGGCCAGAGTACACCGGGCAAGACCTTCCACATATGGTATTCCACTTTGCTCAAATGGTCTGGAGAGGAACTAGGGAAGTTGGTTATGGACTTGGAGCAAGAGATGGATGTTCCAAAGTTTATATCGTTGCCAGATATTATCCACAAGGGAACGTCCTTCCAATGTTTGGTGACAATGTTCTTCCTCCTCAGTAAGAGAAGAATCAAACACAAAATAAAAAGTACTGTAAGATACAGGTGTTCATTGTATAAATTTTTAGAAATTGGTTCCGAATATTTTTGTGTCTTTTTTCATTGTATAAATTTTTGAAAATTGGTCTGGAATATTCTTATGTTTGTTCATCGTATAAATTTCTTATCATTTATTGGACTTTTGTAAATAAAATTCGAATAAATTTGGTAGTAATTATCGAAGCTGTTTACTGACCACCACATTTTGAATGACATAACAGCAAACAACCAGAAACATCGTCATATTGTATTGTAGACGATTGCTGAAATGATCACGTTAATTTTGCTAATTATTATCAAATCGTAGTAGAGCTTATTGATTCAATACAACTATCGGCTTTTTATGAGTAGAGTAAGCAAATAAAAAGACAAAAGACAAGACATTACTATTTATTAATTATTTCGCGAAAATACGAAGGCGTTTCCAAAAACATCCGGTCAACTTTATTTTGCTTTCATTTTATAAGTACTTGACATATTTAATTTATTTTTTCTATATAATCTCCCCCAACTCGTACACACTTTTCCCATCTTTTCTCAAGAGCCGAGATGCCCGTAGAGAAGAATGCTGGGCCTCTATGTCCAAGCCATGAAATTGCACTTTTTTTAGCATGTTCATCTGAGTTGTACTTCCTCCCACGCATGTAATTTTTTAGTTTTGGGAACAAAAAGTAGTCCGATGGAGCAAGGTCAGGGCTGTATGGAGGGTGGCAAAGTTGAATGAACCCGACGTCCCGTAGTTTCTGCTGTGCGACCTTCGAAGTGTGAGATGGTGCATTATCATGCAACAAGAAGACTCCGTCATCCCATTGGTTTTGACCACGTTTCTTTATGTATGCTGATTTCAGCTTAGCCAATATATCAGCATATTTTTGTCCGGTCATTGTAGACCCCTTATAGAAGAACTCGGTCAACAAAACTCCAAACCGGTCCCAAAAAACGAGCATCATAAGTTTAGCACTTGACGTTTTACGTATGGCCTTTAAAGGGGGCTGTGAACCAGGTAGGAGCCATTGTGCTGATTGTCTTTTAGTCTCTGCCTCATAGTGATGAAGGTAAGTTTCATCCCCAGTCACAAGTTGTCCCAGAAAAAAATCTCTATCCTGAGAAAGGAGGTTGAGATTCTCCTGACTCGCTTGCACTCTAAATTTCTTTTGTTGAGGTGTGAGCACTTTGGGAATCCACCTTGCACAGCGAAGAGATAACCCCAAAGTCAAATGTAGAATTCTCCACACTGCGGTGACACCTATGTGGACCTTTTCTGCTATTTCCCGCAACAGGAGTCGTCTGTCCTTTTCAACAACAGCTTTCACTTTAGCTACATGTCTGTCGTCAGTTGAACTTAAAGGCCGTCCTTGGTTTGTCTTTTTTTCTAGCGATGGGTCACCACTACGAAATCGCTTACACCACTCAATAATAGTTGATCGAGCTGGCAATGGATCAACACCAACCTTTTGAAGCTCCTTTCTAATTAAGTACGAAGAAAGGCCCTTCGAAAAATGCAGTTTAACCTGCGCACGAATATCTTGAGTAGTAAAAAACATTCTCGTTTATGTTTCCAGCTCTAACTCTACAAAGCAAATGACTGCTGCTACAAGCAACCCATCTTTCAAAAGCCATAATCTTTATCTTTTTTGAGGAAGTCCTCTTTGAGATAAGCGTTATCAAAGTTGACCGGATGTTTTTGGAAACGCCTTCGTAATAGCTGCGAATCCAAATTTTTTACTTATTACATTCATTTAAACTATTAGTGAGTTTTACTCCTTCAACGTTATAACAACTTGTGGAACCGTATAGCTAAAAAGAGAATGAAATGACACAAAAACAGAAATCATCAATGTTTCCTATTCCAAACGACGGGGAATATTTTGTTCATCAAACCCTTCACAAACTTTTCTCCCTCAGCCTGAACTCCTGCCAATATTTAGGTCTCACAATCTTCTCACTAGATTCTCAAGGCACATTGCAATTTGGATTTTACAGCCTTCCATTTATTCTGGTGAATATTCGTTTTATCTGCCTCCTACTAGCCGTTTCATATTTTCGGATTATAACAGACAAGGTGCAGTTGTTGCATCCGATTCAAAGCCAAACGGAATGGATTACACAACTCCTCCTCGCCTCCAACATGTTTTTCGGAGACTTACTTTGCGCAATCGTCATGTTTTTAAGCCGCTCGGAAATCATCCGGTTTCACAAAAATTTATCAAAATTTCTCATTGAAGCTGTTAGCCCTTTGACGGCACCAGAAATACAACAAATTTCCAGCATTATTCCACAAGCTTTGAAAAGTTTGGGGAGGTACAAGTGCTTCATATTTGCTGCATTTTATTACTCTGCCGGTTTTGGCATAATTCATTTCATCTACAGAGTTGTCACCATTGGAAAACCTTTGAGTTGGTGGTCACATGCAATTATTGGAATACCAACTTTTTCCTTATTTTGGGATGCAGCATACACTCTCCGTCTTCTACCAAGACTTTGGATAATAACTTTATTCCACACATTTCGTACGTGTCCTCTGATCTTAAATATGCAGTTTGAAAATGGGAGAAAGTTGGATAGGAAACAAATTCAAAACTTTATCAACGATTTTTCGAAAATGGAAAACTTGTGTATGAATTTGAATAGTGGCTTCGGATGGATCCTGTCCGTTGACATGCTCCTAATTTGTGTGTCCATCCTTACAACACTTTTCCCTCTCACACTGTTTCTTGGACATAACGAAATTTCAGCTTCACTTTCCTTCGGAATCCCTTTGGGTCTACATTCAGCTATCGTATATGAGCTGTGTAATTCTGCATATATGTTTGAGACGGAGGTAATACTCCTAAAAGGCTAAATAATTTTGCGATTTGCAACGGATTTTGTAATAAAAATATTTTTAATGATTTTATTTAGGTAAAGCGGTCAGTTACTTTGCTGAGAAACATAACCACGAAGCATTGTGAAAGAGAGACTGAAATTAAGGTTATCATTACCGCATTGTAATAAATCAATGCATGATAGTGTTTAAATAATTTTTAACACAAACAATGTAATTTCAGATTTTTATGTAGTTGAACAAAATGCGTTTGGTGCCAATGTCAATCAATCCTGGCTTCTTTTTTTCTCTGAATAGACGGACTTTAACGGCAGTAAGTTTCTCAAATAAATTATTCAATTATTGCGTACTCAATTATTTGGATGATTGAATTGATCAGTTTGATGGTTTGAATAGATATGCAGTGCAATCACCACTTACCTAATTGTCCTATTACAGTTTCATAAGGAAGAGCCATTGAAATAAATTAACGGGGCTGATTACAATAAATTAATTAGCATAATATTCTATCAAAAATGTGTTGTGAGCAAACACTAAATAAATAATTAATGATTTAGTTTATTTGCACAAATTGGTAATGAGATAAGGTCCTAATTTTCTTAAGTGATTTATCATCCTTCCGGCCACAAGTAATAATGACTTGCGTATCATGAAAGTAATTAGGCCAATTTATTAACAAAATTTAGGTCACACTCTTTCTCTACCCTAAGGTAACACTAGAGTTTAAACCCACATGATAAAATGACGCACATAAATAAATTCTCACAACACCCCTTTCAAAACGGTGAAAAACTTATTCGTGAAGGCATTCACAAATTATTTTCAGTTAGTTTGAAACCTTGCAAATACTTAGGTCTAACAATTTTTTCTGTAAATTCTCAGGGTCATTTTAAAATCAGTGTTTTTTCCACCATTCTCGTCTTCTTACGCTTTGTCAGTATCCTGATGGCACTAGCGTATTTTAGATCTACAAATGACAAACTGGAGTTATTGCAACCCAAGCAAAGTAAAACGGAGTTGATTACGCAGCTCGTTCTTACGAGCAACATGTTATTTGGAGATTTATTATGCACAGTTTTGACCATTTTAAATCGATCAAAAATCATTCAGTTCCACAACAATTTGGCAGAATTTTTGGTAGAGGCTGTTCGTCCTTTGGATTCAGAAGGAAAGCGGATGGTAGCAAGCATTATCCCATATGGAATGAAAGCACTTGGAAAATACAAATGGATCATTTTCTCCGCATTTTATTATACTTTGGGCGCCGGTCTTATCAAAATTGCTTACGTTATGATAACACTTGGAAAACCTTTATCTTGGTGGTCACACACTATAATCGGGATTCCGTTTTTTGCTGTGTTTTGGGCGGCGGCTTCAACTCTTCGACTGCTTCCGAGATTATGGATGATAACTCTATTCCATATTTTTAGAATTTGTCCTTTTATTCTACATATTAAACTGGAAAAAGCAAAGAAATGTGAAAATGATGAAATCGAGATTCAACGAATTTGTGAATATTTTAGAAAACAAGAATCTTTATGTGCATCTCTTAATGACGCTTTTGGCTGGATGCTTTCTGTGGATATGTTGTTGATGATTGTCTCCATTATTACACACCTGTTTTCTTTCAATGTGCTAATTTTGAAGCTAGAGTTTGCATCCGGTTTCTCCATTGGATTGTCTTTCATTTTGTATTCAGCTATTGTTTATGAGCTGTGCAATGCTCCGTTCTTGTTTGAGGCTGAGGTAAGCAGGGCGTAGTTTGGGTTGGCTTTTTAATTGAATTGGAATGTTACTTAACCTTATATTTACCTAATTTTTGAATGGCAGGTGAAACGGTGTCAAACCTCTTTAAAAATGATTGCTACTAATCATCTTGGACGGAACTTCAAGATTATGGTTACTAGCTAATCCTGGGTGCTTTGTTTTTATCTCCTTAAGGAAAGTTTTAAAGTATGAGTAAATTAATTTTTCTTTCTCAGATTTTAATGCAACAAATCAAAATGCTGTTGGAACCTTTGGCCATTACACCAGGATTCTTTTTCAAACTCAATAAAAAGACCCTTACAGCCGTAAGAAAAGTTGTTTGTAGTTAAATTCCTATTGATTAAAAAAAATCCTTAGAAACCACGTAATCGTTACATTTTCATTATTTGTTTAAAGATTATTGGTGCTATCACTACCTATCTGATCGTCCTCGTTCAATTCAATACCGAATCAGAACCGTAAAAACAAATATCTATGTTAATTTTTATCCAAGTTGAATAGCGGATTATGGTTATGAAATGTTTAAACAAATTATCGTTAGAATATTCTGAAACCGATTTAAAGCAAATTAATTCAAAAATTCTCAGTGGGATACATAAAATAAAAGTATGAACTATCCTGATATCTAATGGCTACACATATTATTTCACATAATAAAACTACTTTAATATAGCAATTTTTCCGTTTTGAATGCCTTGTTATAGCTATGAACCTTGCTAGAGTGAGCATTCTGCAGACTTGCTTTTTCCATACATTTTAGCCAACTGTGACCTCGTCTGCTGGCTCCGTACCTGGTCCTTTTTTAAGTGTGGCATCTTGGTTTCTCACACGGTGATTGATTTATTTAAATCATTAGGCAATACTATTTTTTTCGAAGGGACCACAATTTTTTCGATTAATTTTATTGTGTAGACAGAAGTTTTCGTGGTGGGTGCAGGTTATGAATGATGATGATGTTGAAGAAGCTTGACGATTATGTCACCCAACAATGAGTACAGTACTCTACAAACCAATATATAAATGATCATGGTTTGCATGCATACTAGTACTCATCTAGGGTAGCTTTGAAACTCTGCTGTTATCATCCATTAAGTCAAATTTCGATATTCCTAAAAATAATAAAAATTACTTTAAAAAATTTGTTACTAAGAAATTCCATATACATACATTGGCCAAACTCGTTCAACAGTTTGCAAAAAAAAAATTATGCTTAGTCTGATCCAGAACTTGTTTTGTGATGGTATGTGAAAAGGTTTCCAGCAACTTCTAAACATCAGTCCAAGTCAGTCAGTCCAAAGCCATGCAGATGATGTTTATAGCTCTAGTATAAGAGTGGTTAACGTTTGGGGTATTCCATTTTGAGGAGAATAGCCCAAGCGTTAACTCGCACCCACACTAGCCGACCTTCCAAAGATTTTAAGTGGATGTTCTTTGACTTGGAATGATGTTGATGATGGGAAGTGGACTCAGTAGAAAGAAGTAGGGTTGTTTTGCAACCAAAAAGATGAAAGACATTACGCAATCAGACTGGTGTAAAAAGCACAGTCTAACTGCAAAATGACCGTCATTTTCAGGGTAGCTTTGGATCCTGAGAAAGTCCGTTCCTATGCATATTATTTTCTTTATCGTAAATAATAAGAAAACTTTCATTTTCCGTCCTTTGCTTTCCCTTCACAGGTTTTAATGTGATGAAACAAGTTGTTAGCGGCTGCAATGATATTAAAACAGTTGACATGTAGCAGAGTCCATTGTTGTTAATTGATAATATGTTCACTTTTATAAGTAAAAGTATGCAGCGGGATTATACAAGTTTTAAGCGCATAAACCCAATGCGTACTTCCACCAATACAGAACATTTGTCTCTAACAAAATGTCTTCCGATGAATTGCTTTCGTGTTCAAAAAATGATGTTCTTTTCTGACATGCCTAAGATTGACCACAGTGGATGAAATCTTCAATACCGATAAGAGTGAAAGAAAAAATGCTCCTACACAAAAAATACACAGTAGCAAGGGATAAATGGTCTCGATAGATTTGTCGAGGAGTTTGTCTGTAAAATCTGAATTTCAAATCCACAGCTTCAATTGGGATTAATGTGGTTGCATAGCCTTTATATTTGTGTTGAAGGATCGTCTTCGTCTAAACATGTGAGGTGCATTGCGCCAATATAAATGTATTCGATAAAAAAAGAGTGAAGCACACATACATGCCAAGTGAGCTTTCATCCTTAAGCACTTGTGAAATAATATTCACAACATCTTCATGTGTGTGTTTCATTAGTAAAATATGACGCTGGAATGAATCTTGAAACCAAAGAATCAACGAGGTTGGCAGGTAAGAGCTGTTGATGATTTAATGTTTAAAAACGGGTTGAACTGTTCAGCAGCACTGCAATGAAGCCCTGGATACGCTACACATAAGTAAAAAATACAGTGTAAAAGTACCAAAGACTTCATGCAGAGCTGTCTGCATGCCTTGAAACTAACCACTCGTGTCCACAACCCATTTCATAGATGTTTCGAAGGGATGAAGAAATATGTTAACTGCAGCGCCACCAAAGCTGTTACTACATGGCAGTATCGATTTCGAGAATGATGTTGGTTGATTAAGGTTGATGAAATCGATACTGTATCAATAAAAGCACACGTCTGCCTTATGACAATCATTAGAGCATAATGCAAACGCTAACTTTCACCCTTACAGAACTATCTTTCCTTGATTAGCTCAAGAGTCCTGCAAGGTTCCACAAGAACTTCTTTCTGTGAAAGCTAAAAACCTCAAACAAGCAAAAAAACAATACTTAAGGTTATTGCTCAAAATACTTTCGAACTCAAAATTGAACTGTTTATTTTTGTGATATACATACATTTTGTTTAAAAAATTATATATAAATTACCTTCTTGCAAATTAGTTGAATTTATTTTTATGAGAAGTAGTATCCCTTGCTATCCTGATGGTTTTCTGGTGCAAAGTGGGGTGAGCTGCATTAGGTGGAAATGTGTGAGTAAGCAAGAAACTTCAATGCTGAAACGGTGTTTGCTTGATGAAACCTTCTGCCCTTGCATGAATGCCAGTGTACATTTCAGTCATGCTATAATTTTTTTGCAACAGACAAAAATGTAACCTGTCACTCATACAGGGCGATTGTTAACGTTCCAAGTTCTATTTCAGTTGAATGATGTAGTCCAATGAAGTTTCATATGAATGATCCCATTTTGATTGATGATGATATTTTATTGGTTGATACATATTGTGGAATATGCTGCTCTGTAAATGCACCGAATGCGCTGTACTATTTTAAAGGAGAATGGTGAAAACACATCTCGGTGATCATCACAAACAGGGCAGCTAACATCCCCACAAAATTCCATGATGGTCTTCACCTGAAGGCTGTTCAAAAAGTTGGCATGTAGAAGAATCCATTGTTGAAGAGCATGTTTTTGATGAGATGTTCACTGCCTTGAGTTAAAGTAAACGATGACCTTGTGCAAATTTTAGCAGCATAAGTACTACGCTTACTTCGACCCAAACAGTGAAATCAAAATTTCCACCATTTGACATCAAAATAATCCCATAGCGTAAAAAATGGGTGTGTTTAATAATACTAGTTTGAGTCAAAGCGCGCGGAGTCGTCTAGCTAAATTTATAAACAAGACGAAAACGTGCGCTCTGACCCCAAACATAAGAAAAATCCGGTTTGAATCAAGCCGTTGATGATTTACTGTTTAAAAGCACGTTGTACACCGTATGTGCACAGAGGATCTCATACAGGGCTGCCTTTATTCCATTTGAAATCCATTATCCTAGCCCTCGAGTCACGAACTAATCGTAAGTCGACGTTGAACTTCAATTGATGCAAATACTGGTGACGATCTTCTTCTGAAGAAAGTATGGTAGGGAAGAAGAAGAAAAATTGACGAATTTAATGCTATATGAGTGAAAGTATCGCTCTGTCTTATGCAAATTTTAGAAGCACAATACAAACGATCACTTTCACCCATGCAGAATAATCTTCTGTATTTTCGGTATTGATTTTCTGATGCCTGTATTGTCTAGAAGAAGCCTTCAGCTCTGATGGTAGAAGTTAGGCAGCCCTGAAATGAGTACATAAGAACGAATACACGAGTTGAAATAAAAACAGCGTACTAGCACAAAGGTACTCATCCAGGGCTGTCTATATACGAACATTCCAAAAAAATATTTTGAGTGAGCCTCCCAGTCTCGAATATGGTAGATGTTGAGTGATTGATTGAAAGAAAAGTTCCGGCTTCTTCTCCAGACCAACTAGTTCTTTGTTGTGTCAAAATGTTAAAAAAATTAAAATGTTCATCATTCAATTATAATTCAGCAACATCATATAGCATCAAAAATAAACCACAAATAATGGATTACCGTTTTGTTTAAGTTTCTCAGCTTTCTAATCCAATAATTTGTTTGTCACTATTAAATTATGTGGATGAACTTTCTATTCTGCATTAAGTAAGAACGGACTCGTCCACCATTAAAAGTAAGCAAGGTGAAAAAATGCACTCATACAGAACAAAGTGGCCATTTATTATCCATTTGGGTTGAGTTGTGTTTGCTTGACGATTGTGGAAAGTTAAAGGTGTCAACTGCGGAGACGATTGGATGAATATATTAACCCGGAACGAGTGGTCGGCTGTAGTTGCACCAATTTATAATAACTACTGGCTCAACTCCAAGGCCACTTTCATGCACGAGGAACTCTATTCGTCACCTGCTTGAAAAGAAAGACATTGGGCTTCACCAATTAAGTTTTTTTGACTAAATGAAACTAAGATTTCAAGCACTGCTAACCTAGAGAAAATTAGTTGTGGCTCCACTCCACGTATGAAAGAAAATATCGTGAAGAAAGGAAAGAAGACACGGAGAAGTACTTATAAACGGAATTCAATTTTGCATAAAAGGATACACATGATAATAAGCTTGGGAAATGTTGGTCTTTTACTCACTTTGGCTTTCCAAGCAATAAATTAATATGGCTGATGAACATCTTGTCTTTCTCCTTTCATACTCACCGCATCTTACTAAAGTGTTTGACATGTATCGGCCTATGTTCTTGGTATACTCTAACCCACTTTCTTAAGAATCATATTGGCCTTCCTGCATCTAATTTCAATTCCGGTTTTCAACTTCTCATTACTTCTTCAGTACTAAATAACAAGTAGCTTTCACCCTTGTAATTAAACAACTTTGGGGTAAATTACGTGGCTGGTCTTTGTATATAGTATATAGAACATAAACGTTGATAAGTTCTACCTGTCTCACAGCTTTCTCCGTACCTACACCAATTTCCATACTTGTTTTCCTATCGTCCATTGCAAACTTTGAGTATGGATTCGATGTAATTTAGTGTTCAATGTATAAACGATAGATCCCATGCAAGACATGCGAATTTAAATACACATGTCTTAAATGCGAACCATCGTTTTTACAGAGCAATCTTCAGCTTCAGGAAAGGTTAATCTGGTTGAGCTTCAAATTCATCTTCTGCAACAGTTGAATAATAGAGTGGATTGTCAGTTCCTCTGATATAAAGTTTAATATGGATTATCACCAAAGTTAAATAAGAACAGTGAAAATGCACACTAAATCTCCTTTTCAAACTTGTTTTTGCTTTCTTCACATACTGCATGTAGAATACGATTAACTCAATGTTGAGTAGTTAGTGAATTGTGGAGGAGATTAACAATCTTGATATAATTAGAAGGATACAATTTTACAATGTACATTAAAAAACAGTAAATTTGTACACTAATAATGGTACAAATGTCACACAAATAACTGCGTAACTTTACACTGATCAATCCCTGGGAAAAAATAGCTGAATTGTCCATTCTATCCCGGTGATTGCCTTTCATGAAGTCATTCTCTTACAAAAACCGAATTGTTTTGATGTGACGTGAGAAAAAGACACTTTGTTCTCGGCTCGTTGCTCAACAGGTTTTGTTTTCACTTTCTATAAAGGAGACATCACATCATCAGAGGACGCAAAAGCTGAGAAAGGTAATAGTTTTCTCAGCCCAACTCTAAATTGGAATCCAATTTGGTGAGAAAACGTCAAAGCTATTCCACAGTATCCCTTTTCTGCAGCTTCTACTCCACGTGTTTTTTGTATGCAACCATAACCCTATATTAGGGCTGCTTGGGAATTAACTTACTTGAGGTCTGATTAAAATCCCGCAGAATCCAAAAAATTCGGAATTCATATAAAACAGAAAAGCTATACTTTTAAATCATTTTTAATTCATACCATCTATCGCTGATGCAGACTTCCAGCCCATTAATTAGTTCATCTTCATGGTGAGATGAAAAGTAAATCGATAGCATGTCACAAATTAAGCCGACGTTTGAAACGAATGTTAAATGGTGAATTGATTAGAACGCTAAGACACACTTTCACCCAACCATCGAAACCTTCCCAAGTTAATTCGAGTGATTACTTTGGAAGGTTGCGAATGTTTGGATATATATGGGTCAAGAGAAGTATAATCCAGACTCCTGCTTCACATTTTGGCCATCGCGTATCCTACATTTCAACCGTAACATTTGAAATTGACTGAGCAACTGAAAATACATTAATCATCAAGCCATTCCTGCTTAAATTTGACGATGCCGTTGTGTTATCAGTGGCGTAATCGACTGTTTAAATGGATCCGATTTGATGAAATGTTCAGCAATTGTGAAAGTATTTATTCGCTTTTGCTAATTTAAACAGCACAACGCAAACAGATACTTTCACTTATACGGAACAATATTTTCTTGATATTGGTGATGAAGTTATAGAAGAAATTTGATGTTTTTTAAAGGGAGGGAGTCTTTAGTTCCGATATGAGTGAAAGTAAACATTCGATGATTTAAAATCCATCATAAAAATGTTTACTAGCACCCATACAAAAACGATTTTCTTAGGGGAAATCCATTTGAGAAGTAGCTCCAGCTCCGTTTGATGTTTGTATTAATAGTCATCACATCACTCGTCACAGGTGGTGGGCTAAAAAGGCTGTATATTTTCAATCCTCGATTGTGAGCCAAAGTACAATTACACTTGTTTGAATAATCACAGCGTAACTGTACCTAGTTTGCTGGCTCCATACCAGGCTATGTTTGTGTGATCTTGGTTTCTCACACGGTGTTTGATTTACTGCAAATCATTAGGCCATATTAATTTTTTTCGAAGGGACGACAATTTTTCCGATTCATTCTATTGTGTAGACAGAAGTTCTCGTGATGTGAACAGGTTACGAATGATGATGATGATGATATTAAATGTTGTAGAAGCTTGACGATTATGTCACCCTGCAATGAGTACAGTATGCAACAAACCAATATATATAAATGATCATGGTTTGCAGACACACTAGTACTCATCCAGGGTTGCTTTGAAGCTCTGCTGTTATCATCCGTTAAGTCGAATTTTGATATTCCTAATCAATAAATTTCTTTGAAAGTTACTTACTTAGAAATTCCATATACATACATACACCAAGCTTGTTCAAAATTTAGCAAAAATATATTGTTTAGTCTGACCCAGAACTTGTGTTGTGATGGTATATAAAAAAGCTTCCCAGCAATTTCTAAAAATCAGTCTAGTCTAGTCAGTCAGTCCAAATCCATCCAGAAGATTTTTTTAGCTCTAGTATGAGATGGGTAAACGTTTGGGCCATTCAAATTTGACGATAATAGACCAAGCGTTCACTCGCACCCATACTAGCCGAACGTAAAAAGATTTTAAGCGGATGTTCTCTGACTTTGGATGAAAGTGATGATGCGAAGCGGAAGTAGAAAGAAGTAGAGTTGTTTCGCATCCCAAAAATAAATGTCATTATGCAATCAGACTGGTTTAAAAATCACAGCATAACTGCAAAATAACCGTCATTTTCAGGGTAGCTTTGGTTCCGGAGAAAGTCCTTTCCTATGCATATTATTTTCTTTTTAGTAAAATGATAAGAAAACTTTCATTTTCCATCCTTTGCTTTCGCTTCACAGGTTTTAATGTGATCAAACAAGTTGTTAGCGGCTGCAATGCCGTCAAAACAGTTGACATGTAGCAAAATCCATTGTTTAAGTAGATGTTATTTGATAGGATGTTAACATTTATAAGTGGAAGTATACAGCGAGATTATACAAGTTTTAAGCGCAAAAACCCAATGCGTACTTCGACCCATACAGAACATTTGTCTCTAACAAAAATTCTTCCGGCGAATTACTTACGTTTTTTAAAAAGATTATTTTTTTTGCTGACTCATAGTGGATGAAATCTTTAATACTGATATGAGTGAAAGAAAATATGCTCCTCACGCTAAAAATAACACGACCAACATGTTTTCTGTCACCCATACACAGCATGTTTCATAATATAGGATTTGCAGTGTTAAGTGAAAGCGCTTTGCCAAAACCAAGGGGATAAATGGTCTAGATAGTTTTTTTCTAGGAGTTTTTCTGCAAAATCTGAATTTAAAATCCACAGCTTCAACTGGGATTACTGCGGTTGCATAGCTTTTGTATTTGTTTTGAATGGTTGTCTTCGTCTAAACTAAAAACAAGTATACATATGTGAGGTTGAGGTTAAATAAACCTTTTTGGACGACTGCCAACTGTACCAGTTTAAATGTGTTCGGTAAAAAAAAACAATGAAACACAGCATCTTCCCATGTGTGTTTCATTAATAAAATATGACGCCGGGGCTGAATCTTGAAACCAAAAAATCTCCGAGGTTAGCAGGTAAGAGCTGTTGATGATTTAATGCTTAAAAACGGAGTGAACCGTTCAGCAGCCCTGTAATGAAGCCTGGATACGTTTACACATGAATGAGTAAAAAATTACAGCGTAAAAGTACCAAAGACTTCATACAGAGCTGCCTGCATTCCCTTGAAAATGAGCACTCGTGTCCACAATCCATTTCATAGATGTTTCAAAGGGATGAAGAAATATGTTAACTGCAGCTGCAGCGCCACCAAAGCTGTTACTACATGGCAGCAAAAATTGCTGGAATGATGTTGGTTGATGAAATCGAAAATGTATCAATGAAAGCACACGTCTGCCTTATGACAATAATGTGAGCATAATTCAAACGCTTACTTTCACTCATACAGAACAATATTTGCTTGATTAGCTCAAGATTCCTGCAGCTAAAAACCTCAAACAAGGTTGAAAAACAAGCAAAATAACAATGCTTAAGGTATATAATACTCAAAGTACTTTAAATTGTATGTATTATTAATCATTATCAAACTCAAAATTCACCTATTTTTTTGTGATACATATTTTGTTTAAAATATTATACATAAATTACCTTCTTGCAAATTAATTGAATTCATTTTTATGAGTAGTATCCCTTGATATCCTGATGGTTTTCTGGTGCAAAGTGGGGTGAACTGCATTAGGTGGAAATGTGGGAGTAGGCAAGAAACTTCAATGCTGAAACGGTGTCTGCTTGATGAAACCTTCTGCCCTTGCATGAATGCCAGTGTACATTTCAGTCATCCTATATTTTTTTTGCAACAGACAAAAATGTAACCTGTCACTCATACAGGGCGATTGTTAACGTTCCAAGTTCTATTTCAGTTGAATGATGTAGTCCAATGAAGTTTCATGTAAATGATCCCATTTTGATTGATGATGATATTTTATTGGTTGATACATATTATGGAATATGCTGCTCTGTAAATGCACCGAATGCGCTGTACTATTTTAAAGGAGAATGGTGAAAACACATCTCAGTGATCATACAGGGCAGCTAACATCCCACAAAATTCCGTGATTGCATTCATATTCCAAATTTCAGGGAAACCTGAATCGTGAACATAAACATAGAAAATTTATTCAGTTATACCAATGTAATCAAGCTTACTAAAAATTATAAATCAGGAAATGATTCATCATTACCATTGGTTTACTGATGAGTTTTTCATGCGACGGGAGAAATGTCTTTCGCTTCTTGCCCAACAGTATAACTTGTAGATGGAAAACAAATCAAAAATATAACATTTATTGGATTACTGTTTGCAACATATTTCAATGCTTTCTCTTTCAATTATATGACAAAATATTTTACATTTTTACCATTTGACTTCTTTAGTTCTCTAGGCTTTTCCTGTTGAGGATTTCTGTAGTAAATTAGTTTTAAGAAGGTATTATGAAACAATAATTTTAAAAATCTTCAATCGACTGAAAGTATTACATATACCACCACAATAATGCATTATTCAAATTTGGGGTCACGCACATCACCTTTTTTCCAAAGCTTTTACATACTTTTCCCCACTGGTTTTTGATACTGTGGAATAATCCAGCAGCTCAGAAATAAGTGTCAGGGGGTATTTACACCAATTTAATGTAGATCAAAGTGTAAATACGGCCCGACACTCATAAATGGACTGCCTCAATTCAGGAGAAGGCCCATTCAATTCTACCGTCCTCTCCGTCAATTTCGAATCACTTGTTTATAGTAAAGTGAGAAGAAGTTCTTACTGACTCCACGGCTAATGTAAACGGTGGCCTAGCGCAAATTTTACGAGCATAAGGACAGCGCTTACTTCGACCCAAGCAGAAAGTGGATCTCCAACTGTTGAGATGCTAAGGCTATTCATAGTGAGTGAAATCTCCCAGCTAGCTATTTCCATCAGTTGACATCACAATAATCACGTAGCGTAAAAATGGGTGTTTCTAAAAATACTAGTTTGAGTCAAAGCGCACGGAGTCGTCAAGCTAAATTTATAAACAAGACGAAAGCGTGTGCTCTAACCCAAAACTTGTGAAAAATCCGGTTTGAGCCAAGGAGCCGTTGATGATTTAATTTTTAAAAAACAGGTTGAGTAATTTAGCAGCCTTGTAATGATAACCTGTATGCAAGTACTGGGAGTAAGTATGTACACCGTATGTGCACTGAGGATCTCATACGGGGTGGCCTTCATTCCATTTGAAATCCATTTTCCTAGCCTTTAAGTCACGAACTAAGTCAACGTTGAACTTCAAGTGATGGAACGAGTTATTATTTCTGAAGAAAGTATGGTAAAGAAGAAGCAGAAAAAGTGACGAATTTAATGCTGTATGAGTGAAAGTATCGCTCTGTCTTATGCAAATTTAAGAAGCACAATACAAACGATCACTTTCACCCATGCAGAATAATCTTCTGTATTTTCTGTATTAATTTTCTGATGCCTGTATTGTCTAGATGAAGCCTTCAGCTCTGATGGTAGAAGTTAGGCAGCCCTGAAATGAGTACATAAGAACGAATACACGTGTTGAAATAAAACAGCGTACTAGCACAAAGGTACTCATCCAGGGCTGTCTAAAAAACATATTTTGAGTGAGCCTCCCAGTCTCGAATAAGGTAGATATTGAGTGATTGATTGAAAGAAATTCTCCCGACCAACTAGTTCTTTGTTGTGTCAAAATGTTAAAAAAAATAAAATGTTCATCATTCAATTACAATTCAGCTACATCACATAACATCAACAGTAAATCAGAAATAAAATGCATTACCGTTTTGTTTAAGTTTCCAGCTTTCTATTCCAATAATTCGTTTGTCACTATTTAAATTTAAGTGGATTAACTTTTGTGTTCTGTATTAAGTAAGAATGGACTCGTCCACCATTAGAAATTAACAGGGTGAAAAAATTCACTCTTACTTATACAGAACAAAGTGGCCACTTAATATCCGTTTGGGTCAGAGATTGGTAACTTTTTTGAAAAGTTACAGTTACGAGTTAAGTTACAGTTACGAGTTAAGTTACAGTTAAGTTACATAACTGTAACTGTAACTTGTAACTGATTGAGTATCCAAATGTAACTTGTAACTGTAACTTGTAACTGAGCTTGTAACTGAATATAACTGCAACTGAGACTGTTACAAAATGTATGACAGACAGAATTGTGACAGAATTCTTTCTAATTTCAATTTTAAATTGGCTAGTTTTGAAGGCTGCAATTGTGGATGGGTCCAGTAGCATGTATACATACTCTTTCAGAGCGTATCTGGCAGTCAGAGATGGGTAACTTTATTGAAAAGTTACAGTTACAAGTTAAGTTACAGCTAAGTTACATAACTGTAACTTGTAACTGAGCTTGTAACTGAATGTAACTGTAACTGTAACTTGTAACTGAGCTTGTAACTAAATGTAACTGTAACTGTAACTTGTAACTGTAACTTGTAACTAAATGTAACTGTAACTTAACTTGTAACTAGAACCTTCCAGTTACCAATCTCTGGTTTGGGTTGAGCTGTGCTTGCTGGACGATTGTGGAAAGTTAAAGCTGTCAGTTGTAGAGACGATTTGATGAATATATTAACCCGGAACGAGTGGTCGGCTGTAGTTGCACCAATTTATAATAACTACTGGCTCAACTCCAACTGTCACTTGTACAAGGTCATTTTCATGAAAGAGGAACTCTATTCATCACCTGCTTGAAAAGAAAAAGAAATTCACCAATTAAGTTTTTTTTGACTAAATGAAACTAAGATTTCAAGCTCTGCTAACCTAGATAAAATTAGTAGTGGCTCAGAACACAATTAAGTTTGTTCGTATGTTCCACTCCACGTATGAAAGAAAATATCGTGAAGAAAGGAAGGAAGACACGAAGAAGAACTTATAAACGAAATTCAATTTTGCATAAAACGTTACACTTTGGCTTTCCAAGCAATAAATTAATATGGTTAGTGAACATCTTGTCTTTCTCCTTTCATACTCAGAGCATGCCTTAAGCGTTTGGTATGCATGTATAAATTCCTATTTTCTTGGTATACTCTAAACCACTTTCTTAAGAAATTTCCGATTTTCAACTCCTCATTCCTTCTTCAGTATTAAATAACAAGTAGCTTTCACCCTTGTAATGCGACAACTTTGGGGTAAATTACGTGGCTGGTCTTTGTTTATAGTATATAGAACATAAACGTATAAGTTTTACCTGTATCACAGCTTTCTCCGTATCTTCACCAATTTCCGTACTTGTTTTCCTATCGTCCATTGCAAAATTTGAGTATAGATTCGATGTAATTTAGTGTTCAATGTATAAACGATAGATCCCATGCAAGACATGCGAATTGAAATACACATGTCTTAAATGCGAACCATCGTTTTTACAGAGCAATCTTCAGCTTCAGGAAAGGTTAATCTGGTTGAGCGTCAAATTCTTCTGAGGAGATTTTTCTACTGCAACAGTTGAATAATGGAAGAGATTGTCAGTTCCTCTAATATGTATTATCACTAAAATTTAAATCTTTTCAAGTTTGTTTTTACTTTCTGTGGATTGTGGAGGAGATTAACAATCTTGATATAACTGGGAAGATACAATTTTACAATGAAGCTTCAAATAACATGGCAAAATTGTATCCTGCCGATCATATAAAGACATATTTGTTAGAGCGTCGTTCAAAGCTGCAATCCAGTGGTTAAGCTTGTTTTTTACTAATAATTGTACAAATGTCACTGATCTATTAATGTGAAAAAAATGAATTATCCACTCTGTTATCTCCTTTTCCTGAAGTTATTCTTTCACAAAAACTGTATTGTTTTGATGTGGAGTGAGAACGAGACACTTTGTTCTCGGCTCGTTGCTCAACAGGTTTTGTTTTCACTTTCTATAAAGGAGACATCACATCATCAGAGGACGCAAAAGCTGAGAAAGGTAATAGTTTTCTCAACCCAGTCCTAACTTGGAATTCAATTTGGTGAGAAAACGTCAAAGCTATTCCGGAATATCCCTGTCGTGCAGCCTCGCTTATACTCCATTACTTCTACTATTGTAACAAGGAATAAATGTATGTTTCGTACATTTTCAGACACTATATTTTTGCAAATTTCAACACAACGGCTAAGTGAAACACATTGTTTGTATGGAGTTTCTACCATCTATCGTTGATGCAGACATCCAGCCCATTAATTAGTTCATGGTGAGATGAAAAGTAAATCGATAGCATGTCACAAATTATAAGCTGACTTTTGAAACGAATGTTAAATGGTGAATTGATCAGAGCGCTGCTGGTCCTGCTTCACATTCTGGCCATCGCGTATCCTACATTTTAACAGTAACATTTGAAATTGACTGAGTAACTGAAAATATAATAATCATCAACAAATTACTGCTTAACTTTGGCGTTGTCGTTGTGTTATCAGTGGCGTAATTGACTGTTTAATTGGATCCGATTTGATGAAGTGTTCAAAACTTGTAAATGTGAAAGTAGATACTTGCTTCTGCTAATTTAAACAGCATAGTGCAAACATCTACTCTCACACATACGGAACATTATTTTTTTGATAAGTAAATCCCTTTAATTACATACCCATTGGTAGTGAAGTTAGTGAAGAAATCCAATTTTTGTTAAGTGGACGGAGTCTTTAGTTCTGGTATGAGTGAAAGTAAACATTCGGCTATGATAATTTAAAATCCATAAGAAAAACGTTTACTAGCACCCATAAAAAAAAGATTTTCGGTGGCGAAATCCATTTGAGAAGTTGTTCCAGCTCCCTTTGATGTTTCTATTAATAGTCATCACCTCACTGGTCACAGACAGGCTACGGCTGTATATTTTCAATCCTGCAATCAGAGCCAAAGTACAACTACACTTGTTTGAATAATCACAGTCTAACTGTACCCTGGCTGACATGCAGGACCGTTTTTCGGTTGCTGAGATGGTTGTCGACTTTCACATGGTTGGTTCTCTCTCAAGATGGTTGAATACTGATTGAACACTCTCACATAACGCTGCATTGATGTAGAAGCCGAAGAAGAATCCATTAAGTCACAAGTTTTTTATGTGTGTCAATATCAACTTTGCGGAATTTGCTTGCCTTCACATTCCACCAAGTTAAATAGGTATCGTCAACGTTTCCATATTCCATTTTACTTGCGGCTTGATGCAAAATAATTTTATAAACTCTCAAACATGTGAAAATGCTAAATTGAATATTGGAACTTGTATGATATGAGAAAGCGCATAAGCGTGTAGATCAGTTCGGCTGCAACAAGTTTTGGTATTACTTTCCAATTCCTCTTGCTTGACAAACACAATGCAAATGTTGAAAGTGTTTGCAAAGTTACTCTCAACCACAATTTAGAACTGTTTAGCCTTGGTCCATTGGCGTCAGCCAAAATGCTTTACAAAATAAGCTCAATGTTCCGTATTGTATAGTGATGTGTAACAAGATATTAGTGGCATATTCTTCTCTTGTACTTCTCTTTAGCTTTTCTAGACAGCAAGCTTATGTGATTTCATTTCATGAACATCTTGCTTACTTTCTAGGGACATTGCCTAAAACCTTTAGGATTCTCAGTCCTTTCTTCCCATATCATCATCAACATGGATTATAATTTCTTAAATTCTATTCCAGCTTCCAACTTATTTTCGTGAATTTTTTTTTGTATAATTTCCTATTCTGTAATTCAAAACTGTTGCAATGAAATTCATGCTTGGTTTTAAAAAAAATGAAAAGTTATGTCAGAAAATTTAGTTTACGAGTAGATAATATTATGCAATATCTCCTTTCAAGGCTTTTGTCAATTTCCAAAATTGCGACTTTATTGCACATTACATCATTTTTATACCAAGAAATCATGCATGAACCAAAATATTTCTTAATTTACCTTATAAATGGTAGTCTTGCAAGGTTTATATGTGAGTAAATGCTCGTTTTACATAACGAGTTTAACATACAATGTATGCAACTTAAAATAAATTCGCACTATTTGTTAACTGGTACCATATAAAATTGTCTTAATTTTGAGATAGCAGCTGCCCCATTAAAATGTCGGCAGGTTTATTTGTTTACGCTTTGTAAATGTATCTGTGCTTATTAGGTTACTACTACAACTATTATTACAATGCAAACTATGGTATCTAAAGCCAAAGTAATTCAGCTATTTTCTGTTACATTTTCTTGTATATTATTCCCTTGAACAAAATTTTCTTTCTGAAGGGTACATCAAAAATAATACTTATGTAATGTATCCTGTTACTTACACAGTTACTGTGTATATTCATTGTCTCGCTGTGAACCCTCTGACGAAGGAGTATGGCAGCAAAACCGCTTGGCATGTATTTGCCGAAGCATCCACTGTATTGCTACCTTTGGCACAAACCCAAGTAGCTCAAATGCCGATTCCCTTATCCGTCTTCTAATTTCAACAAGAAACGTCAATGTTGCCACGACTAAGCCCACTATAATAATTATGAACACAATTGAAATGTTCCCTTCCAAGTTTGAAGCTGTAAATTCATTTTCTGTCCTATCTCCTGACTTGACCCTAACCATAAAATTAATGACGAAATCAGCCTACCAGTCCCAAATCCCACTCATATACATTCCCTGAAATCTTCTCAGAATCTTCTTATTTATCCACCTCCCAACCCAAATCCCATATCTGTAATCTGCCAAGTGGTCATCGTTGCTGCTTAAATAAACATGCTTGTAATTTTGCCTCCTCATTTCATAATACAACTCTTGGGCTTCCATGTCTGGTAGTAGAAGTGCAGTTTTGTTACATTTTTCCAAAATATTGACAAACGTTGTCAAATTATTATCATTAAGAGTAAACAGCCAGTTTGGAATTAATTCGGTGTGATTCAACAATCCCCTAATATTTTTACTCAATGATTTCTCTTCCATTGTAAAATCAGAAATAATGGAGTTCTCCATCATGCCAAATGAAAAGACCTCACTTTTCATCACGAGGGATATGTCGTGCGGCCTCTTATTCTTAGAGCTTGACACGAAATACATGTAAACCATCTTTTGAAACAACGTTTTAATCTCATTTTCCTTTTGGTTCATTATCCCTGTCACTTTCGCCCATCCGCTCGCAATAACTGCTCTCGTCAAGATTTTGAATTTATCTTGTACCAATAGCTCAAATCTGTCATAAGGTATTGGTTGCCTTGGCAACGTAATTTGAGTGATATTTTCATTCCGGTATGCATTGCTAATAACCAAGGTAGCCAGTAAGACAAATGCCATGACTAACTTTGTGTGTAAGGATTTTTCCCACCCAGTTGGAATTGGATTTCCTTGGTCAAGTAAAGGCTTTATACAAATTATAAACAAGGCAGCAATTTCGCTTATGTCCGGAAGAAATCCGGATTTTTCACTGTTGGCTCGAATGAAACGCAAGGCTGCAGGTACAATGAGAAACAATACCACCAAAATTCCCACCCAAATCCAATAATCAAATATGGAAACCAGTTGGTCAAACGGGAGGGATGATTTTTGGGGTTCCCCACAACTAACAAATTTTAGGACTTTTTGTTGAATGTAGTACAACACGCTGTCAGCTTTACCGGCTGGAAACATCATCAATTGTGGATAAACTGGGTAGTTGTCATGACAACCGCAATCTTTATCACGGTCAAGATCCGGCCTACAGGATTCTCCTGACACATCCGAATGAGTACTTGAGTTTCCAAGGATGTTTTTGAAAAGAATTGCATCCAACCGCCATCTGAGGTCGTAAAGCGATGTGGTTTGAGTCAAGGCCTCGTGCTCATTTTCAAGTGGCCACGTGCCTCTTTCAAAGTAAATGTTTGTCCAGCCCCCTCCTACCCATATTTTCCAAAGTATGTTGTCTGTGTTACTGTTCAGGAAATTTATAGCCGCTTTCAGCATTTCATAAGATGAAAGTAACCCAATTTCCATTGGAACAAGAGTTTGGCATCGAATGCAGTGGCGGCAAAGAATATATGCCTTTTGTAATTCCATTTCCGTAGCCATGGGGCCAGCACCACCAACTTGAAATTGAGATGGAAATGAAGTTACTATGAGCAACTCTCGTCCAGTTGTTGTGTAGTGTCCTACTGGATGCCCCTCAACAGTTGAGAGTGCGAAGGCCCAAGAGAAAATTTGATATGGATGAGGAGTTCCCTCTGATATCATTATATCAAACCAGGGACGGTGAACAAGAAGAGGAGAAATATCATGTCTCACCGTCGTCCTATTCTCGGTAACTACTTCTCTCTTCATGTGGAACCAGAATTTTTTCCATGGAGCGGGAAATATGAATTCCAACCTTGCTTTGTTATCGTTCCAGTGGTAGAATGTCGGATTGTGGTTAAAGTTTGGAGGAAACAGGTGAAAATGGGTTTCGCATAACCAGCTTTTCATCCGAACGGCGTTGAGCACAAGAGGAATGTCGTCATTGCATTCCATATCCGGCCATTCCAGCTCACATAATGGGAACGTGGCAGTACCGTTTTGGAGGATTTTGGTAAGTTCATCAAAAAGAAATAATCGGACTCGTTTCAAAACCTTCAGTTTTGAAATGGATGGTATCAAAAGGTTGTATTTTAACTTTACGACGTCGTATCTGGATAATACTATTGGGCGGTTGGGGGCTAATATATCGGTACCATCATAGTTAATTATGTGAGCTAAACAGTTTGGAGGGAAAATATTTATTTGACTGTTTAAGTTTGTCAATATTTTTGGAAAATTATTCAAGGAATTTGGTTTTCTATAAGTGGACAATTCCCGATACTCTTTGACTTCGTGTATGACCGTTCCTTGAATTAGTCTTACTGGGTGATTAATGACACAGTAGCTAATGTTAAACTGTAATAAAATTATTACTGCACGCAAAACTACTGAAATTCGTATCATTTTTTAAAGTTTGTTTGATTCAACTTTCAAATAGGTAGGTTTTAAAAAGAACAAAAATAATAGGAACTGTTTTAGCAGTTCTTTCTTCCTCGCATACTTCATACGGATTGAGGTATTGATTTTATTCGTCTCGAAGCTTCTCGAAGCTACGTGTTTTTTACTTGTGTCTTTATTTAAGATGCCTAAAAATCTAGAATGTTACGCCTCAATTTTACATTTCGTCTGGTAGAAATGCGAAGTAATTAACTGAAAGAGTGATTGAAACGAATAGAAAGAAAGGAAAGACGGGTCTAGACTGTTTGCGTTGGTTACACGCAGAATCAATACCGCTATTTTTTCATCTATTGCAAACAGGTAGTTTTTGCAATTAATTTTCTGCCTTGAAGTGTTTGTAATACGTAATGTCACATAATGTTTTTAATACGTACAAGGACGAAAGATGTATGAATATTGTATGATTATTCTCTAATTTGATTTAAAAGTATAAAAGACTAAGAGAAGAGATAATAATTATATTAAGTAATGTAAGCGTATAAAACTTAACATAATATACCAATACAAAGGAATTTTTAATGAGCTTAAGTATATTGCAATTACTTCATAATCAATTTGCCTGAAAGCAATTAAGTTTTTTTTTGCGAACGAATTTCTGATTTTGCTGATTTTGAAGGACATTCATTTTTTCAAAACACTTTGTATGATTTGGCCACTTTATGTTAGTATATTAGATTTTTGAAATTAGAGATGAGAAAAGACGTCACGTCACCGCACGGTAGGTCAGTTGTTGAAATGAATTTACTATGATGAAATGTTCACTGGTATTAAGTGAAAGTACCCATGTTTGTTATGCCAATTTTACAGCACAACGCAACAGGATACTTTCACTTAAGCAGGAAAATCTTCCCAAGTTTCTCGTAATCCAATGATCCAAGGAGAATAAACCAGAACTTCCATATATTTTATTCCATACTTCCATACATTCCATATATGTCTTCCTGAGCTTGATAGGCCTTTAAAGATGAAACGTACTGTAATTTAATTTTGTTGTCTTCGTTTCTTGAAACATTTACTGCATCCTACTTTCGGCTACTTCTTGCCCCCTTTCTATTCAGACCAAACGACAAACTCCACATTTTTTAACGATAATGATTTCCTTTCCGCACATATTTCTACTTTGGGCTATTAATTCATTTTTAATGCATGGAAAAGCTCTCGTGATTTGTATTTAAGTTGGGTTCCAATTATTATGAGGTAGTGCAGATTATGCAACATGATTCCCATCGTTTACTCTGTCTTTCCCTTCCACATGCGAAATGCAGTATGCTATATACGAAATATATTACAGCACGAAACTGGCAACTCTACTAAAAAACGTATAAGCAATAGCTTTCTTACCTGAGATCTTTGTCTCCATTTTTGAAAAGCTTTCCCCTAGTTTCATATCTCAGCAGTTGGGCTCGTGGAAATTTGATGAAATTCAGATCTCTTGTGTAATTCACAGAACTCATTTAAGACATGCCAATTTATACACGCATGACTTAAACGTGTACTGCAAATTATACCGACCAGGCTTTGTCCAATGGAAACTGCAGGTGGCAGGCAATTGGCTGAATCTCAATCAAATGATGATGCGCAATATTGATATATTTAACTTCGGTTAAAAGTTCCAGAAGAAATGCTGATCTTTTACGTTATCTAAATGCGGTCCGATGTGAATAATCACAAATTTAACATTGAAAATCCAAACCGGACCGAACTTAGAGTAGTCTCCATTCAAAAAAAATACTATAAACCTCGTAAAATTATATTGAACCACTGATGAAAAAAGTATTATTCATCGAAAATATTGGAACTTCAATGACTTCACGAAAACCCATGTGAAACGGAGTAGGAGACGCCTTGTGTTCAGCTCAACGGATAACACTTCACTTGAAGAAAGTGTCTGAGGAGATGGTGCTTTTATACCTATAAAAAATTGACGTCAAATGGGGTGAAAACAAGAAGGTAGTAATCGGTTTTTTAAGCTAATACCTAAATTTGAATTCCGTTGTTGGTAAAAGCTCTATATCAAAATAACATCCATCCCGTCTTTCTCAACAATAATTATGTTCTTCCGGTTCACATTTCAACATCTAGCTTTCAACCCCTTTTTGTTATAAGCAAAAACTTTCAAGTTCGATTTCCATGCTAATTTTTTTTATTGTGACCTGGTTTCCAAAATGTGCTTTCAATTTTCTTACGAGAAAGTTGGTTCATGAAAATTGTATACAGATTGTATATTATGCATTTACCCATATTACGCAAAAGTGTTTATGTAAAAGCGATATATTTTCAGCTACTCCTACTAACTTATACCTACCTGCGCTGTATTACTGACCTATAATTATCATTGTTTATTGATTGTAGTAGAAATTTTCCTATCGTTTAAAGTCTCTCTTCAATAATACGCAATATTGTATGCAAAACATATTACAACAAATACTGCAACAAAGTGAAATATCAATTCGTTTTCTTACCTGATTCCTATTTTTCTCCATGGTCCTTGTCCACATTGTTGTTAGAATTTCCCGCACTTTTTGCTTCCCAGCATTTGGATTGGAACTAAAGCTTTTGTGTAATTCACAGTTCCTATTTAAGCATGCCAGTTTATTTACGCATGACTTAAACATAAACTATGAAATCATACAGATCAGCATAGCACGAGGACGTTGAATACTTCAACTGAAGGTGCTAAATGACAACAGGGCAGTTATAAAAATAATTTAACTTCAATTACTTCCGGAAACCAGAGCAAGTAGGAGACGCCATGTGTTCAGCACAACACACTATGCTACACTTGGAGAAAGTGTCTGAGGAGATGGTGATTTTATACATATTCCAATAATAAAGCATTGACGTCAACGAAGGTGAAAGCAGGAAGGTAATCCTTACATTTGAACTCAATTGTTGGTAAAAGCTTTTAAAACATTATGATAGCCGAGCTACTCTATTCTTGACAACATACGGATGACGCCACGGAAGGAAATAAGCAGCTTTTGTTTTTGGTAGGCTTTCCAATTTAAAACAATTTGTTCACTGAAAATATTTTATGTTCCATTAAAAACATGACTCAAGCCGTTTCTAGCCCCATGTTCCCTACTTTAAAATTGGTTATTGGAAAACGTTGTGTAATTCAGGAAATTATGGCTTCTGTCGCTGTTGAAATGGTAAAGGTGGGTTGTTGGCATAGGCCTTGAGCAACTTAAGTTTAATTAAAACTACGTTTTATTTTTTAACCTCGTGTTTCATTGGACACTTTCAGAATTTGTAAAAAAAATAGGGACGAAGTTGCCAGTCCGAAAGGCAGTAGATATAATTGAGAAACATTTTCAAGCTGATAAATAATCATTTTGTTATTCCGTTTTGTATTTTAACCAAGCAAATGCCAATACATTACTGTTTTTTAAGTGGTTGGAAAGAATTGAAAGTATTACTCAGGACATATCTTACGTCGCTATTTTTATAGTGTACAATATCTTTTATCAGAAATCTTACATGACATAGCTGTAGCAAATCTGATTTTTTCCTGCCGTTAGGGGGTGTATTTATAAAAAACTATTGTGTGGCCCAAGATCAGAATTTTATGAGGAATTCATTAAAAAAATTCATCAAATTTCATTGAGAACTGCAGTCGCTATAGACCACGTAATTAAGCATAATTTGGAGGGTGAAAGCTTGATATTTCCCCCTGTGTCATGAAATAGGGTTTGTTCATGACTTATGAAGTGTACTACCAAGACAGCAAAAATGGATGCAATCGGGCTTAAGATTTATTTTTTGAACCAAAAACAACAACTTAGTTATAAGTTGGATACTTATATTTCGCACAAGTGTTTGATGGATTGAATAAAAATGTCAGGTAGTAAAATGTGAAATTGATTTACTGATATGGTTTTCAATTTCTAGAATTCAGGTTCAATTGTCATGCAGAAAAATGGTTTAATACAACTTTATTTGTAGTTCAAACCTAAGCATTAATTCATAATGTGCCTCTAAAAACCGAGATGGCTTTCAATCAATAAATTATATTCTATTTTTATATTCTACATGGTACATGTGTAGCCTATTTCTAGTGAATAAACTATTTGAAATTCAAAAGGCTGGAGTCTCCAGATTTTATAATCAATAACGAACATTTCAAAAAAATCCTGCTGAATACTTTGCTTTGAAAACATCCTTAAGTTACACTAACTAAGAAGTAGACTTATAGTAGTATTTAGTATAATATCATTCATTTCCAACGCAGTGTCCTTTTTTATTTTGAATAAAGCTCCCAGTGTAAATCCAAAGGAACGCATGCATCTAACTCGCCTTCTTTCCAATTTCCCTATCATCCTTCCTCTCCAGAAATTGATCATTTCTGTGGTATGAATCAATGGCTGGGACGCATGCTGAAAGATGAAGACTATCAAGGTGCTAAAAGCAATCAGCAAAAACACCATCATGTACAAGAAAACCCTAATTTCCTCCCGATCATGCATGGTAATTAATGCATAATTGAAAGTGATCAAGAAGAGCATTCCAGTGGCGGCCATAGTGGGGTTGAAAACCTCCACATTTTTATTGCTTGGTTCCATCAGCAACCTTAGCTGATTGTGGAATCATCGACGAACATTAAATTTTTGAATGTCGTCTGTTTCTTTTGAGCTACCTTGAGCCAGAACCAGCCCATTAGTGATTACTTGGTTTGGAGTGTCCCCACCACCACCACCATCCTCGTTTATTGAAGCAACTCTCATACTTTTTGGAATTTTTACTTGTTCCAGCCACTCAAAAATCATTTTCAGGATGGCTTGAATAATCCGTTCAATCCAAGTAGAAGTTTGAGCTATGGACTGTCCAATACTCAGCTTGTAGTTTGTTTCAGACTGCTTTTCCATCACTTGGCTGCATGTGAGAATGAGAAGGAGGAATAATGAACAAATGTTAGCTCCAAAGAACATCAAACTGCCGTACATTAAGGAGCCTAGTAGTCGCCTTGGAATTTCCGGGAGAATTCCCACCCAATGGGTATTCACAGGGTCAAGGTCTCGAACCCATGCGTAGCAAAAGCCGGCGAGTGGAAAGTTAAGGAATACAATCAGCATCCCATACCCAATTAACTCAGATAGATCTGGTAGTCTCTTTGAAGTGGGCCATCCAATATTCTGTATCTTTCCTAAATTCAAAATTTCGGATGTTATGTATGTGAAACTTGATGGATTATTTTCAAAGCTGTAGTATGTCACAAGGCCTTGAGTGGTCATGCCGATTGACATAAAGTACAAGACAAACTCCTCCGGATTTAGTATCCCATTTTTTGTGTATTCTCTAATTATCCTGTTTACTCGGAAGAGCGAGTAAACGAAAGCTGAAAATCCTCCGAGAATGGCAAGGTGCCAAATTTTCATTTTCCATCGCTTCCTCAATTTGGGATTGGGAACCAGTCGACCCCTTTCTTTGTCATAGAAGAAGGGTGTGTCAAAAATCCTTTGAAGACATAACTGCGCATTAATGTAAGCTACACCAAAGCCCATCTTTGCCTCTACGAGAAGAAAGCTTACAGTCGACTGATCGGACTGATTACATGATGCATAGGTATAATACTCCATGAGTATATAAAAGGCTTTTAAAATAGAATGTCCAAAGATCTCCGCTGAATTATTGATCAAGTTTAACATAAGCTTCTAAAAGTAAATTCTAAAAACCTTTGAAACCAGCATTTACTCGCTCTTAGTTTAGCTTAGTTGTTGAAAATAAATTTTTGTGGGTACTTTTTAACTCTTAGTAGACCCAACGATTGCAAAAGACTCATAGATAAAAGTATTAAATTCGGTGAAGTAGCCTATAGCTTTTGTGGTAGATGGGTTAGTCTCAGACGGACGTTAGGTCCCCGAAACAAATAAAATAACATGTCAAAAATTTCACATAATAATAATTTTGGGTTGTTTTTACTTCTTGCCTTCAAGCGAAAATGCTTTCCATCCTTTATATGGTTTTGGTTAGATGAGAAAAAAGCTGTCGGCATAGTAGGTCAGCAACTAAATTAGCATGGAGTGGAATCAGTTGTTGAAACGGAATTGCTTTTATGAAATGTTCACTGTTGTAAGTGAATGCCACTTTTTTTGGTAGCACTACATCAAAACCCTTGTGATATTATATATCTGATAGCATAAATAGGCATCCCACTGGCTCCATTATGGTACTATGAATGCAAGGTACGCCCTTCAAGTGAAAAGTGGAAATTTCCACTAAAACTGGGGTGAATAAAATGCAGAGATGTGCCCGGTAGTTGCTTTCGGTAGAAAGGTAGCGGTAATCGGTATTGTATAATCTGGTTGCGGTATTCGGTAGCGGTAGTCGATATTTTTAATCAAAATTTCTTGGTTTCAAAATTTCATAAAAAATCAAAGGTTGATGGAAATACTAACTGCATATGATAAATTAGAATTGGATTATAAAAACCAAAACCAAGTAGTATAAAATTCGGTTCAAAGGAGATTTCATCAGTGAAAAATTTCACAAGAATATCAAAGTCTTAGCTCACAACATACAAACACAAAATACTGGAAAAGCTGTGATCACATTTCAAGACATTTTTTATTAATCCACGCTTCATTTAACCAACTGGAGCAGAACAATGACAACTTGAGATGAGGTGGCTTCTGCCAAAGCATAAAAAATATTTTATTACGGGAGTGCTGGTCGGTATGCGGTAGTTTTTGTCGATTTTAAATATGATTGCGGTAGTCGGTAGCGGTATTTTTTAATCTGGTTGCGGTAGAAGGTAGCGGTATCGGTACTACCGGATACCGCTACTGCTTACCGAAATACCGGCGAAGTACCGCGGTAGCACATCTCTGATAAAATGGACGAAACGGACAAAATTCAATAAATATGCTATTTAGCTTATAAAGTAGATGGAACATTAAAAGAAGTGTATTAGCATTCAAACTATGAAGCTTTGTAAATAATACTCTTACATTTAGGGTTTATTATTGAATTTATACGTCAAGCAATCAAACTTCTGTAATGGTACTATTTCTTTCCGCCTTGGTACACTTGTCTTCACTAAGGAACCATAATAATATTATTATGGTATGACATAGGTTATTCAATTTCTTTTAAAACAGTTTAATTGACCATTTCTAATATTTGATTTCGATTACTACTGATACTAATTCAATGTAAGATTAGTTATATCAGTTTGTCATCTGTACATGCCTGTCTCATGATTTACATTAGTAGCCTACGGGTATTCAAATTGGCACGTGATACTATCCATTTTGTCCGATTTTGTACGTTTCGTAGTGTCCACCCAAAAAGGGTGGTAATTGGACAAAGGGAGTCGTACTTTGTATGAATGTAATAACATAAGTGGGCAACCCACTGGCTTCCTTATGGTGTCATGTATCTAAAGAAACTAGATTGAGTCGTATCACCTGAAAGAATAAAACGAGGCTAAGGAATAAAAGAATCAACTATTTGCTGATGAATGAGGCACACCTGAAAGAAGGAAATAAAATTTTCCTTTCTCTCATATGTCATTCATCGCGCCTAGTCATTTCAACGGCTGATTTGCAATTTTAGGTTGAGATCTTGGAATCTGGGCATGAGGACATCGTGAATCTGGTGAATTGTGGACTGTTGAATTGATTACTGTTAAGGACTGTTGAATTGATGGCTGTTGAATTGAGGATTGTTGAGGACTGTTGAATTGATGGCTGTTGATTTGAGGACTGTTGAGGACTGTTGAATTGATGATTGTTGAATTGAGGACTGTTAAATTGAGGATTGTTGAGTCCTCAACAGTCCTCATGCCCAGATTCCAAGATCTCAACCTAAAAGTGCAACTCATAAGAATTCTGAATTTGAAGAAAAAAATTGATACAATAGTGCATTATGCTTTTTCATGAATTCAACATGAAGTAGTAGTATGGAACTGCAAAGTATAATTAAGCTAAACGTTATAGCAACATAAGTTTGCATCCCTTACATAGACTTATAGGTACATTTTATAAGTTGTAGTTTTATTAAATTCAATAATTGACTACGTTGCAAAGCTTACGAAACTTCAAAAAATCTTCAATGACGTTTTTATCACTTCGTTTCATGAAGATGGGGTTCCTTACAATAGAATAAGTATTCAGAAACTTCATTGTGGTATAGTTGTTGTTCAATTGATTCAAATGTGGCAATATAAAAGGAGCACAACAAAACATTTTTGTTTAATCTACATATTTAAAATCCTAATGAATTTCATCTACAATTATCGCTTTTGCATAATCAGCAGAAAGTTTCATTAAAATTTAAACACCGCAGGACGATTTACATAACTGACTTTACTAATGTCTGCAGGTAGGGGTTACAATGACTAAGTGCGATGAATGACAGAGAAAGGAAAATTTTATTCCTTCTTTCAGGTGCACCTCCTTCATCAGCAAATAGCTTTTATTCCTTAGCCTCGTATACTTATATGTGTTCATTGCTTACGACTTTTAACGTTGGAAGGGAGTGTAATTTGATACGTTTGGATATACTTTATGCATATCAACCTTATATGCCTATTTCTCTTTATATCAACATCCATCCCCTCTTTCTCAACAATAATTATGTTCTTCCGGTTCACATTTCAACATCTAGCTTTCATCCCCTTTTTTCTATATGAAAAAGCTTTTAAGTTCGATTTCCATGCTAATTATTATGGCCTTGTTTCCAAACTATGCTTTCTTTTTTTCCTACGAGAGTGTTGGTTCATGAATATTGTATACAGAATACTTATTATGCATGTACATATATTACGCAAAAGTGTTTATGTATTTTCAGCAACTCCTACTAACTTTTACTTACCTGCGGTGAATTACTGACCTGTAATTATCACTGACTATTGATTGTAGTAGAAATATTTATCCGTTTTTCTATCGTTTAAATTCTCGTTTCAATGATATGCAAAACATGTTACAACAAACAGACAGTTCTACTGCACCAAAACGAATAATCAATTTGTTTCTTACCTGATTCAAACCCTTTTCCGTGAACCTTGTCCACATTGTTGTTTGAATTTTCCCCGCTTTTTACTCCCCAGCAGTTGAATTGGAACTAAAGCCTTTGTGTAATTTACAGTTCCTATTTAAGCATGCCAGTTTATTTACGCATGACTTAAATATGAACTATGAAATTATACAGACCAGCCGTTGCCCACTGGAAAATTCCTGTGACAAGTAATTTTGCTGTTTGGCTCAGTGGGTATTTTGTACTATTGATATTTGCAGTTTCCGTTGTAAAACAAATAAAGAAATATTCAGCATGACACAAGGACTTGAATTCTTTGACTGAAGGCGTGAAATGACAACTGGTATATCTTCCTTAATTTTTTGCGTTTGCAGCTAATTCCAGGTCAGTTATAACAAAAAATGTAACTTCAATCACTTCACGGAAACCAGAGCGAGTAGGAGACGCCTTGTGTTCAGCTCAACGGATAATGCTTCACTTGAAGAAAGTGTCTGAGGAGATGGTTGTTTTATGCCTATAAAACATTGACGTCAAAGGAGGTGAAAGCAGGAAGGTAGTAATCGGTTTTTTAAACCACACCTTACATTTGAATTCAATTGTTGGTAAAAGCTTTGAAAACTTGAGAAGCGTGCGTCATTCCAAATGTCAGAATCTCATTCGGATATCGTGTGATGTGATGCTACGAGCGAAAGGTATCAGCCTGTGTTTTCTGTGTAAGCAATCCAATTTAAAACAATTGGCTTCGATGAAAACCTTTTATGCCATCAACGAGAAGACTCGGCAATAAATTGAGGAGTCGTAATGAGTATCCACCCTGTATATATTTTCATCTGCATTGCTGAATGACATGTAATAGTAACGACACGCAATTAACTGATTTCCTGCTTTAAAATGGAAAATACTGGGTAATTCAGGTATTCAAACTTAGTGCTACTAATTGAAATGCTGACTTGAGTGGTAAAAGAGGGTTCCAAGTATGACATGAGCTTTTCATTGTTACAAATACATATTTATGTTTTAATTTTCAAACATCATGTATCACACATCGTCAGTAATTGCAGGATATATTGGAACATAGAGATGTGGATGGGATGAGTTAACATTCCAAAAAGAAATTAATGCATATCAAAAAATATTTTGAATCTAAATAAAAGTAGTCAAATTGTTACTTTGACATTTGCTTATTATTACAACATTTGAGACGGAAGGAAACTTATATTAATAAATTTCAGATGTCAAATGACCACAGCTGGATTACTGTGATTGAAGAAACCTTCATATCTTTCCGATCAAGAATGGTGATTAATCCATAATTAAAAATGACACAAAGGAGTGTTCCAACGGTATTCATAGTTGGCTTCAACACTCTTTATTTTGATTGCTTGGTTTCATAAGCAGCCTCAGTTAATTGCGAACTCGTCGACGAGCAGTGATTTATTGGATGTCTCCGAGATATTTTTTATTTGCTTGTTTCTGGTATTACGATTACGCCATACAAGCTGTATCCGTCAGTGGTTTTAAGTTAATTATTAATATGACCATGGGAATGGGAACGTGATGTATAAGCAACAAGCTTCACGTTGAAAGGAAATTTCTGAAGGTACCTGAAAACGCTTTGTACATGAACCGATAAACTAAACCCTAAAAAAACTTGCTAACATAAATCTTCGAATCTATTCTACCTTTCGCACATTTCCATGATTTTATTTCCACATTTGAGTTTTTTCTTGTTTAATGTTATGTGTGTAGATTGTACTTAAATTAGCAAATTGTTACCTAAACGTTAGCATGTGCTTTTCGACAAATCTGTTGCATAATCGTCATCGTGTCATAAACCTTTTCTCCAGTTTCTGACACCCATCCACAAACTGAATAGTGTTTCTCAGAAACAGATTTTGACAACCCACTTTTATTTAATTGTTTATAAAATGAGGAGACTGCACATACTATTTGTACTTCCTAAATTGGCCTCTGCTCCTCTGGCAAGAAAATGTCATAAAATCTAAATAAAATTTCACTTAATAAAAAAATTAGTACTTGATGACAAGTACCTAATTGTTTTTCCTCGCATGAGAAAATTACAATGTTAAAAATGTCATGTTCTATGCATGATACATGCCATGTTTTTTATTTCTGTGATTTTTTAACATTAAAAAATATACAATTATTTTCTAAAATTTCAGTTAATAACGGTAATCATTCTCGTTTGCACATTTTCCTGACATTATTTCCTTGTTTAATTAATCTAGTTACATGACGGGATTCATGACGCATGATGTTGCAGTCTGTCATGTTACAAAATGTGATTCGTTTGAGTACAAAAACTGTTACCTTTAGCTCATTAAGAAGGCTAGACAGCCGGTTAAATTATAATGCTTCCATTGCATCAATATCTTTTGGATGAAATGCTGCATGCATAAACGTTTGTTATCTTCCAATTTGACTATATACCGAGCTGTTCTCTTCAATCATTGCTATTTTTTGGTTCTCATTTTCTTTTAAAAATGATTTACCACAATACGGCAATCTGTTGTTTCGCTTCTTTATCCATGCATTGATTTCCCTTCTCAAAGTGAGTTGAAAATATTTCCTCCTTTCAGTTTTTTCTCGAATATATGCATTTTTTCTTTATAAATCTTTAGGTTCACTAGGCCTTTTCCTTTATAAATTCCAGTTCTCATAGTCTTGAAAAACTTTCTGCGTCTTTCACACCTGCTTCCGTCGCAGTGAAACGGGACAGCGCAGATAGTGCGACGAGGTCTCATCCTAAAACCAATTAGAACCCAACATTCCTAGAAAAATACAAAGTAAATAATATTTATGTAAAATTATTAGCATATCAACTTACAGATTTATGTACATATACATGTGTTAAATCTTACATAATATTAATATTTGTTCATGTCCCCAAAAGCGAGTTGATCCTCGAAGCTTTCATATTATTTGACTTGATTGCGTAGCAGAATTTCCAATAAAAAAAGGATTCTTTTTGACTGTGTTCACTACGAGAGAAAAACATGATTTAATTAGAGAGGTTACAAGTCTTTTTGACAAATCTAAAATCATCAAAATCCAACTCTTACATCACCCAAGCCAAGCCAAACCAAGCCACAAAACAAAGAGGACCTCATTACAACATACTTTACAATTGATCTCTTTCCCCTTTTCCCCAACTGTGAGTGGATTTGGATAGCTGTCACGTCACTCATAAAAGCTGAAAAGCCCTTGAAATCACATCACAAAGGAAAGGATTATTGTTATACCATATATATATATATATTGAGATCCTACATACCATCCAAGACCACCGTCATCTCATCTCATCCCATCACTCCCCTCCACTCATTTTTTCAATAGAGAAGGGACCTCTCTCTCTCTCTCGGTCTCTCACTCACTCGCTCGCTTTCAGACTAGATGGAATTTCCCTTCAGAGAACTCCCTAATAAAAGACAAGCTCACAATAATAACCACCTGAGTAATTGAATAACACCAACACAATCGGGCACAAATCATGGGCTGATAATACGGACGTGTGCTCATAATACACAGCTCATGCATACGATCCATGGGTGGTGGTTGGTAGCTAGTAGCTTGGTAGCTGCTCTCTCTCTCGCCGTTTTATTGAGATGGGTGCTATATGCTCTGAGTAAATACTGATTAAGGTGGCAAATGACAATAATAGCTTATTATTACATCCGATTCAACCTAAATGCTGGAGAAAGACAGGGAGAGCAAACATGAAAGACATTCCATTCTTTGGTCGTCCTGGTTCTACGTACACAACTTGATTCAATTAAGTTGCTTGTGATGTGATGTGATGTCGGGTGATGGTGGATTGGATCTGAGCCGTGAGCTCTGATGATGTACAAGCACAAGCAAAGCACAAGCTCACTTACGTGCTCTCCTCCCTTTTTCATATCAGGTTGATCATGATCAAGGGAAATTGCTGTTTTCATTTATCTCTCCGCTTTATTAAGTTATTTCATAGTGATCACCACATCATTCCTCTCAATCTCATGATTCATGCTCATAATAATAATTATTATCATCATCAACATCAGCCTCATCATCATGTGCTTTTGTCGTTGAGTAAAAACAAGAGGGAAATGGAATGATATTTCGCTCCAGCAAAAAAAAATAATATGATTTTGCTTCATTTTCCGTCTAGTAAAAAATAAGCAGATTTTTATAATTTAGTAAAAACTGGACTGGCAACGTAAATATTTTTTTACGACAGCTTAAAATATAACATTATGCTAGTAAGTAATCCACCGATAATGAGGTACAATGGGGTAAAGTAAACATGTGCATAATATGTATATATTTTGAGAAAGAAATCGCTTGATTGTTTCATAATATGAGGAAGGAAGGATGGAAGGAACGAGCTGAGCTCTGAGCTGCTTAACTACTTTTCCATCGAGAAAGTAAGTAAACTTTCCAACTTGTGTATTTTTTGCAAGAGGTTTGTTTTTCCTAATTGGGAAAACGTCAGCTGAAAAGTCGACAACTGACATGAAGCATGAAGGTTTAGCAAAGTCATCCTCAACTTTCCCCAACAACTACATAACCAGGAGCAGTTGAGGTTTAAGCTTTGACTATAATATATACATTATTATTATCATCATCATCATCCAAACCAATCCAGTCAATCAACTTTTTAAGCTCTTTTCCCAGATGAGGGAACATTTTCCCTTCAAGATTGAAAGAGGAAGGGAAAAATAAAAGTCCAAATTACAAAGTGGATGGTTGAAAATGGAGGCATCAAAGGATGAAAAATGGAGGATCTTTCTCTGAACCACTCACTCACTCAAAAGAAAAGTAGCTACTTTAGTTTACTCCCAACTCAAAAGCTGAGAAACAAGCGAGTCACTCACTCAGAAGATTCCCAGTCACTTTGGCGAAAAGCAATCCTGGCTAGATTTAAAAAGTATCCACGTTTGTAGGACATTTTAAAACTTTGCTACATAAATTTTTATTTTCAAACCACATTTCAATCAATTGATAAAAATATGTCAATAAATTAAAAAAACAATTATTTTGCATTTGCTAGAAAAAAAGAATATCCATGATAATTAGTAAATATGTTGGCTACTTAAATAATCTACTAGCCAAGGTTGTATGTTGCCAAAGTGACTGGACACGACTCAACTCAAGCCTCCTAAGTCTCGTAACTAGAAAAAGATTTTTGTGTTAGCTGCTTTGCTTCCTCTCACAAAATGAGAATGAGAAAGTAATACGCCAATTGAGACCAGGAAAATAAGAAGAGACCCTTAAAATCTAGTCTATAAAACAAGGTAAGTTAAGCTCATTTTCAACCAACTCTTAACTACTTTTCCAGTTTGCTACCGTTATGACAAATTGTTCCCCTTCTTTTTTAAAGCACATAAAAAACAAGTGATTTTTCTATCAAAGGGGGCAATACCCATCAACCCATCCCACGCAGCCATATCCATATGAAAGTACGTTTCCATTGCCTCATCATCGCTTACATAGTAAAAGGTAATTGATTCTTCGCACTCAGCCCACTTTATGGATGATGATGCTGGTCTGGTGTAAAATCAAAAATTTTGTAATAATGAAGATCTTTATCTCAATGAAAAAGTTGTCAAAGCTAAACTCCTCTCACAACTTTTATTAAATTATCCGCTGTCCGCTCGCCTCAGAGCATTGAATTGAACAAAGAAAGCAGGAAGAGTACCAGTACCAGCATCATCCCATCATATTATTTCATGACATCTGTGTTGATTGTGTGTATGATATTCCTCAATTCATAATGATTTTGATGACATTATTAAATCTATATATGCATGTGTGTATTGTATGAGTCATTCCTATTGTTTTCCTTTTGATTAAGTTATCAAATGAGGGTAAATATAATCAGAGAGAGAAATTTCTTTGATGTTTTTGCTTTGAAAAATTATCCGTATTCAATTTTTCCATCATAATTGTTATAGTATTATTATATTGGAAGAAAAATCGTTGTGACTTTTTTTATTTCAATATTTTGTTGACTAGATATTTTTTGGGGAGGATTTACAGGCGAAAGAAGAATAACTGACTAGAATTTTAATTTCACAAGATTAACCACCACCGAACGACAATGCAATGCTCTTACTTATTTCTCACCTTAATCCTAATAATTCGGATTTAATTAATACTTAGATATTATAGTAAACAAGGATTTTTTTGCTCACATTATATATTTTTTCATTAAGGAATACGAATGGAGTGAAGATTTGGGTTGTTACTGTTGTTGTTGTTATTATTGTTGTTGTTTGAATAAGAGCTGAGCTCGGATGAAGCTCCGTCCTCATTTGTGCTGCTCATTATGTCAATATCTTCCTCATCATCGTCATCAACTTCATTTTCATCTTCTTCTTCATCCACCCCGTTTGTGTTTCTTCTTCCACGTCGAGAGACTGCTCCTCGCTCTTCTTCCGAATCTCCACCTCGACTACAACAATCCTCATCACTGTAAGTGATTGATCCGTTATTGCTCCGCATTTTAATTGAGAAGAGGTGATGATGTGGATGAGAGTGTTGATCATGATGAGGATGATACAGCATAGAATTTGCTCCGGTTCTCAAATGTGGATGAAAATGAACCGGGTGATGATGATGCTGATGATGAAGTCTTGGATCATCCAGGAGAATTTCGGTGGGCGAAAGTTGATGAGGATTTCGTTGTGAAAAGTCCATTGGAAGTTCTAAACGGCAAAATTTTAAATTAAAAACTGTTCGTGAAATAGGAAAAAAGTTAAGCCTTTTATTTACCTTCACCATTTCCACCTTTTCCACCACCACCTTTGGCGTTGGAATTATTGGGATCTGTTTTGGAGTCAGAAGTGGGGCTACTTGAGACACCCCCTTTATTCGACGCTGTCCCTGTCCCTTCGCCTTTACTATTATTTGTTGAGCCACTGTTTGCACTGGTGGTGTTGTTGGTGTTACTCGTTGTGTTGGAAGAAGAAGATGAACCATTATTCTTCCCGTCTGTTGATGATGATGATGCTGAACCGGACCCTTTTCTCAATTGCTTTTTGTGTTTCATTCTCCTATTTTGAAACCAAGTTTTCACCTGTGTTTCCGATAAGTTGAGGGCGTTTGCTAGTTCCACTCGCTCTGGGGTGGAAAGATAGCGCTGAGCCTCAAATCGTTTTTCTAACCCGTGTAATTGCTGGTCACTGAAAACCGTGCGAGCCTTCCGTCTCCTGCAATGTTTGGAGGAAGGATCCGCCCCTGTGAACAATGAGCTGAAGGGTAGCCCTAGAAAATAATAAATAAATATGTGTCAAAGCAAAGTGATTATTACTTGATCCCAATGTAATATTTTTTTATTGTGTCTCATTATCATCATTGGGATTTGGATTGGCGTGGGTGTCAATTAGTTTGCTTGTGCTTATGAATGAATGAATGAATGAATTCACTGCCTACGTTTTAAATGAGCACCACAGCTTCATTTTACTCTCATTACGTCTCATTTATAAAGGATTAGGAAACATGAGAAGATGAGCTGACATAATAATGACGTGGCATGAGGATTTTGTTGGTTGGTTGGTGAAGGATTAAAAGGGAAAGAGAGAAAACCCCAAACATCTCATTTTTCTTTTGATTGACGTAACGCAATGCTCTTCTGTCAGATTGAACCATGAACTTCATCTCCTCATTTGAGCTAATTGCTTCCCAAAGTTGAGTATGACGTGTAAAATAAGCTGTTTCTACTATTTCTACTTAAAATGAAAGTGATTTTTATTGGGGCGAAGTGAGAAAGTGAGTCAATTTGACGACTCTACCGAGTAAAACGGTTGACTATAAAAATCAAGTTATTGGGTTATTTTACCTGCGGCAGCCAAGAAGAATGGATGGGACGTCACATCCGGTCTTGGAAAGAAAGGATGAAGAAAAGGAGAATATTGTGGACTTATTGGTGACGTTGTTGCCGAGCTCCCACTATTTCCTCCCATACTTGATGTAGTTGAAGGAGGTGTTGATGGAGACATATGAGGTGGGCAGTCACCCAGCTGAGCCCTTTGTGTGGGACTTGCCAAGCTTCCAAGACGAGAGGGCATAGGGGCAATGATATCCCGACCAAAATTCTAAATTTAATAATATATTTGCAAACAAATATTGAATAAAGAAGCCAATGAATCTGGTAAGTAAGTTGATTTTATTTTGAACTGTAATTTGATAAATAAAATTCAATTTACCTTTGGCTTGTGAAACAGGATGTCATCAATAAGGAAAGATGATGAATTTTTATCAACATTTTTTGCTAATGAGCCACTTCCACTTCTCTCACTAGCACACTCTCTCCCACCACCTTGATTTCCTCCAGGAAATTTTAAACTTAACGTCATTTTATCACGATGCATAACTCAGTCACTTTAACAATGTTTTCGTAGAAGTTGACAAATTTTAGCAACAAGTTTATATTTTTCCACTGAATTTCTGACGTGGTCCTCCCGAAACCCGATCCAAGTCTGAAATGATGAGGAAGGGATACAAAGAGCTGTGTTAAATATGAAATAATTTGAGAGAGTCGTCCTGAGGACGACTGCTATTAAATGATTGATACTGGGAAGGAAGTTGGAGCGTGGAGGATTGCAAAAAAGAAGGTTGTTTGTTATCCAGATTCTCGTTATTGGTCGCTATTTGAGTAAGTTTTGCTTAGATTTTTGATAGCTCCAACAAACGTAGCTCGTTTCCGTATTTAGGGATGGCATAATGGGGTGTAAATAAATGGCTCAGAGGGGAGGATCTCCATTTCACCGAGCCCTGTCGAGTCTCTCCAGAGAGGAGTGAGGAGACTCTCAAACAAACAACAAGAGTTTTATTCTGCAAAGGTATGACAACCAATGGCACAGCAAGCAGGAGTTGCTTTGCACCCTACCACATCATCATGACCATCAACAAGATAAACGAAGAGGAAACGATGTGGAACGAACACCAACTACATAAATGCTCTCTATCTCTCTGAACCAAAGCTATAAATGTGGGCATATGCTCAGGAAATAATATCTCTCTTTGGCATGTTTTCTCTCCCGCGTAAGCAAAGAGTTCATGCAGTTCTGCTTCCCTTTTTTGGGTTTTATTATTGCATTCCTTTTCCTTTTCGTAAAACGTCTGAGTTATTAGGAAAGCGCGAGAAGTTACTTCATATGAATTTCTTGTGTGTCTGTCTGTCCTTTGTTACCTCTTTTTATTCAAAAACCAAGAACAAGTCTAATGCATGTAATTTACATGCTTTTAACCAAATTGTCCGTTTTTTACCACCATGTCTTTAAATGGACAAAAATCAAATTTCATCACTAAATAACCAAAATGTACGTAAGTTGACGATTTAATTAATTTTTTTTGCTAAAAATACATCAAACTAAAAGATTTAACTAGAAAATCTCCAAAAAAAATTTGTTCCGCTACTTTGCTACATCCGTTTATAACCATTGTATTTTTTTCCAGAGAACAAATGTCGTCGTCATGATCAAATTCAACCAGAGAAAGGAGTGAAAATGAAAGAATGAATTTGATTCTCTGGGAAAAAGGGATTCCATGAAATGGATAGAGACAACTTTGATTTGCTCTCTCCTTCTCCAAGCATATTGGCTCATTAGACAGTCCATTTGTTCGCATCAAAAGCCTCAATATGTCTCACTTAACTCAATCTTCCAATATAATATTGAGTAGTGGGAGAGAGAGAGAAAAAAAGTGTGTTTCATTCCATTTGTTGTCTCCAACAACGAAAAGAAGTTGCAGGAAAGTGAGAGTGAGTGGAAGGCACACTACTTTAAAAAAAAGTAGGAAACTCTTCTAAACTTGTGAGCGTCAACCCGGATAATATTATTTTTATTTGAGAGAAAACCCCCCAAAAGACGGAAAAGTAATAGTGAAGCACTCCCACCCAATGCACTCTCTCAATTCGATTCCATTTCCATCCATCCTCTCTCTCACTCACTCAGTTCAGTGGATGACAAAGTTGTTGAGTTGAGTTGAGTTCTGCTGATTTTGAGGGACAATTGAGAGCAAATTGGTTCCGTAATGAGATGCTTCATTGGGATGGTGAAATGTATGTGGTCCTGAATTGAAATTGAATGCCACTACTTTTCCATCTCTCTCTCTCTCTCTTCAAACCCAACTACATCACATCATGTTTCTCTACCGACGTCATTATTAGATTACTTTTACTAAATTCCATATGGTAGCAAGTAAGTAAATCAATGGGAATTTTGTGGAGGAGGAGGAGGTTGGTGGAGGACACCAAAAACCAAGTGTGCAAGTGCTCTTCCTCGGTCTAAGTGGCTCTAACAATACAATTGACAATGACAATTCCTAACTCAATCTTAAAAGAACGCACATATGTGCTTTTCTGTCCTGTCTCGTCTCAGTCTCAATATGCCCATTAATTGCTTTTAGAATGTACAAATTACTCCCAATTTTTTAAAAATACGAAATGATAATAAATTGATGAGAGAATGGGCTGATTAAGAAAATTATGAGAGGAGAAAGGCAAGCACTCAACGACTCAACACAACTCATTCCTTTCAAGGCCTATGATAAAGAAAAGGAGGAGGAAAACGTGCATATCAATTCAATCTCGTTACCTGCTCTCTCCTCCAGCTTCAGCGCTCCCAGAAAATAAATGGGTAAAATGAAGGAACGGGTTGAATGAAATTATGCCATCCTTGTCTTATTTTCCTTGAGAAAAACGGTCATTTACTTTTCTCCTCTGGTTTGGTTTGCTGATAGTTGATAGTGATAAGTTTCCCGTTTCTACTCATTAGGATAGCGCTTGTCTTGCCGACTTTGCTAAAAAAAATCGCTTTTTCCTTCCTGATGATGAGTTGATAGGAAGAAGCTTTTCAAATTAGGACCACCATTACAACTTACTACCAAAAAGTAGAGAGAATTTATACAAAAATTTAGTAGTGAAGGGAAATAAGATGGGAATCTAAACTTGTTCACCTTTTCCTGATGTGATGTGATGTTTCTACAGTAATGATAATGATGGAAGAGCTGATTTAATCTGATGCTTTTTTAAAAATGATATGAAATATGATGACTTGATTTCAGTTTGCTCGTTTAATGATCCAGCTTTTCTCTTGAGTGGAAAAAAATGATCAAGTTACCCATTTGATTCCCACAATATGCCAGGCAGAACATTAATGCGGTGCGGTGTCACATGGGGAGATAGAGAGAGATGATGGAGATTGAGCACGGGATGAAATAACATAAATTTTATATGTAAAACTAAACCAGCATGATGAATCTTTATCGAAAGGTTTTTGGACACACTTGGTTTCATTTGTTATCCCTCAAACGGGCTATTAGAGGCGAGGAAATGTCAGTCAAATGTCAGGCACGGAAAACCAAACCGGGTTGTTTGCAACTCTCACTTTGCCCCAAAGTATAAAAAAGGACTTTTGCTTACCCAAATGCAAGTGATGATTTGATACGATGATGATGACGATGACGATGTAATGTTGGGCGATTAGCTTAGCCTAGTCAACATTTGTAAATGATAACAATAAAGAAAATGACGACGATGTGTGGAATTTATGATTGAAAAAGGTTGGTTGAGGAAGGGAAAAAAGCCAAGTCGTTTGGGACTGATTATGGCCACACACAAAATGCTAATGGGCTCATTTCCCTGACTACAATGGGATGAATGGGAAACGCATTATAGTTTTTGTTGCGCTTTTGTCTCCGCTAAAGGTTAGAGAAGAGAATAATAAACCTGACAATAGGCAGATATATAGTAACCTGCGATCTAGCATTTATGCTGAATAAAGTTAGCATAAGCTGTGTCTGAGTAGTTCATTGGTTTAAAAAAGATTTGAAAATTTTCATAATTGTGGCTGCTATTGAGATTTTTTTCAAAAATTGACCTTTAATCACTTATAGGTCACGCTGGGGTCATTTCTGAACTTTGATATTAGCATAGTTGAGTTTTTCTTGAAAAATAGCATCATTTTGATGTATCATAAGCCATGTTTTGCTATTAAAATTTTTTGACCTTGACCTTTGACCCAGTTACCGTTGACCGATTTTGCTCATCTTAGAACTTAGCCAAGAGCTTGACCTAAGGTATCGTTTAGCAAAAAGAATTTTTGAAAATCTTCAACGGTGTAAAAGTTATCGTGCGAACAGACGGACAGACGGACGGACGGACGGACGGACAGACAGACTATGATCCATTCTAAAAAACCTGCTTTTGATTGATCTTCGATCGCAGGTTAATAAGAAATGGATATAGATATATGTAGGGATATGTTTTACGTTTACTATAAAAACATTATTTTTTTGTTGTGGTTTCCCTCCGTTCCAGTTATCATTTGCTTGGGTTGAGTTGAGGTTGGGTAAATTCTTTTTGCTGGAATCTGGAATAGAGTCAAGCCAAGCCACAAGATATGGTGTTTCATTCATTTCTCAAGATTATTTTATTATTACCAACTTTTATATGAGTCACATTAGCGGCGACTAAATATCAAGAGTGAGTAGAAGTATAAGCATGTGATATTTTTGCCATTAGTGGTCAAATTTAGCAAGTTATATAAGAAATGGGAATGATCAACCTTGTCTCACTTTTTTCTTGTGAATCCACATTTTAGGAATATAGCAATATTTGGGGAATTTGTGTCATGAAAAAAGATTAAGTCATTATTACAGGAAAAAGATTGGAGAATGGCAATGAATTTCAGGTCGTGTCTTCCTTTTATAAAAATTTTGTTTGAATGGAGTCGCTTTCATTTTTAATACTTTTCCTCCAAAAAAACAAGGGATATGTATGCCCATATTGTAACCACTACTAACATGCGATGGTTGATTTATTAGAATGAATAAAATGCCGTTAAAACTACGACTCGTGTCCAGTGGTTTGGTTGGGCCTGGGAAATTTCACCTCATAATCACATTAATTGTATAAATGACAACAGTTTATTTTTATGTTTTAACTGGGGAATTCCCTTAATTTATTTTGAGAAATTTATATAACAATAAAAATTATACACATTTGACTACTTAATACTGACTTCACAATTTACATTCAGATTTATAGAATTTTTAGCGTGGGACAAAAGCTCATGTGAATGAACCAAATGAAATCCTCTTCCAAAATTGGATGAGTCGCTTATAAAAAGAACTAATATTAAATCGTCGCTCTCCCATTTCTCATATCCAATTCCGGAACATATGCTGAAATGATGAAAATAAATTTTCGCAAAAATCTTGGATTATCATTAAAAAAATATAATATCATGTAAATAGGCATGTACCTGTGTGATGACGTCCATCCACGAGAAGGATTAAATTTGAATAATATCACGTAATCATAGCATCCACCTTCAATACTATCTTCAACAAATGCTACCACAGTTTTTCTCTCTGGATCATAGATGTTATCAAGCGGTGCATAGATAAAAGTTGAAAGTTCATGACTGGTATAATTCTGTTCAACATTGAGAGGGTTTCTAACATGACCTTGAACTGTGTTGACAACATAATGCTGAGAATTCGGTGAAACCCCACTGTTTCCAGGTACAGAATCGTAAAACATTGAGAAGCCTCTGGATTGTTGAATATTTTCTCCAGAATAATAAGTTATTATCAAGAGGTGGCAAGTAGAGGTTATATTTACCATTCCGGAACTGGTACTGAAGTAAAAAAATAATAAACCATAAAAAGAAAATATTTGAAAAAAATAGCTACTAAAAACACTTACATTTGCACACTTTTAGTCATAATATCTCTGTTTCCGTCTTTGGAAATGCATGTTGCCATCAAACCAATGTCGGGGAGTTGTGTTTGCAGCCCAAAAGTTGTAACTTCAAGTGTATATGAGCTCGCTGTTGGGGATCGAATCGTCCACACACACCTTTCATTTTGGTTAACAGATACATCCGACTTGTAGGAAATTGTTGAGTAGGTATTATTTAGAGCTCCTCCACAAGCTACATAATACGGCGAATCTTTCCCTATGCTTGTATCAGGACGAGCAAAACTGGGAACTAAAAAGGTTCCAAAAAATATCAAAATTATTGAAAATGTTGGGCTCATTTTTTTGGATTGAAATTGAATAAAAATATTGGAGATTCGTTTTGTGCAGTCCACAAGTGTAATGATTATAATGAGATACCATTCAAGGCTGGTAAATGTTGGGCCTTTTATACTTTTCTGTGCTTTAATAATGGGCAATGTTTGACGCAAAGAGAATATTTTCATGTGGGTTTAACGGGGTAAGTAGAATTTTGAGGTGATTAATTATGATAAAACTTTGACAGAATCAAGATAGATTGAATTTTACAAGTGGTTTGGTATCAAATACAAATCCAGAAAGGTAGGCCAATAATGCTAAATTTACGTGTTTACTTATGTTTCAACCTTGCAACTGAATCGGAACTAATATAAAATTTGGGGGAAAAGTAAAAACACTTTATTCCTCAAAATCATGTTACCCTTTTGTGGAATGAAATTAAGGTGAAATTAGAGAATCGTAATCAAAGTTAAAGCTGATTAGGTGAGGATTTGTATTGACATTGACGCAATGATCAAGGTAAATTGTGTAGTTTCGCTGCAGTTGTTTAATCCCTTTTGTCAAATCATTCACGTTTGCTTTTCTGACGTAGCAATAGTTTTATGTTATGTGAATTATAATGTTTTAAACAGGAAACTATCATGCAGTGATTGAATGATGTACTGCTGCTGCACTGCTTTTCAGTTTTCAGTGTTGTAAATATTTATATTGCCAAACATTCGATATATTTGTAGTTCATGGGTTTGCATTAATATCGAATATCAATTCATGCAAATTGGCACAAACCACCGGCAATAATTAACTTACTGTACAGCTCATGTTATCATGGTGCAGTTAGCGACGACGGAGCAAAAATTAGCAGATTTCAAATTTTCTCTCAAAAGACTGCATTCTACGTGCTTCCTGTCATTTTACCTGGAATTATAATTTGCTAATGCTATCCAGGGCAATGCATTTAAAACGGGGTAACGTGAGACGCAAAATTTTTCACTTTACTTATTTTTTCGAATGATAATGCTACATTCTGTTTATGCCATCTTGCAATAAAGTTCTTAACTTACACATTACCAAAACTAGAACTTCGGAAAGAAGGTAAACCGTTTCTGAAATACAGAAAAACACGGTTCCGGCTTTCGAGACGTCGTAGGTCACGGAAGGTACATTGTACAACATCGATAGTAGCACAGCCTAGTAAAGCGATCAATTTGGTATGCGACAAGCCATACTTTTCTTTGAAAAATATATTGACTTTGACCTTCGAAATGGTTAGCTCACCCCGAGATAATCCATAAACAGAATTTCAAAAACTTACCAACAACTAATTGTTAGCATCATGTCAAAACAAACCAAAGAGCTGATTACGCCAGTTAATCAACGATACATTTACATAGGATGATCATGATCACTGTTTTTATTAGTACGTACATGATCATTATGAAAGCTTGTATCTCATTCTACTTGTCATCAATACTAACTACACATCCGAACATGTTATTAATCGTAAGCTCATTATTAGGTTGATATGCACTTGTGCTCCTACATATGATGCTCATCATACAAAATTTGATAATATTTTGCAAGCTGCACATGTGCTACTATAAACCTTATGGGTAAAACATTTCTCGAATCTCGAATGATTCCTCTATCTATTATAAATTATTGCATTGCTCCAGTTTTTGCAACAGTCTCAATGAATGCTGTACTAGATCTATGATCTATTGCTATTGAATATGTTCATTCTTATCATAAAGTATAGGCAAGAGTAAAGCGGATAGCATGTCATAAATATTAGTTTACTGAATGTGAACAGCTTTACTTTAACAGTATTCAAAAGGAGGATCCATAAGAAGGAAAGTGATGAAAAAAAACACAGACTCCATTTCTATCTGAAAAACGCTACAAACGGCAAACGTGTTTGCTATTTAGTTGTGATACAATATAATTAGCCTACAGTATAAGAATGTTATTTATATGTAAAACTAGCAACATTTTAAATATCAAATTAAATTATTTATTTATTTATGCGCAAGTTATTGAACGTTTATAAAATGCTATATTAATAGATATTTTTGTATTCTGGATCTCTAATCACAATTTTTTGTTGATATTTAGTTAAAACCAAATGCACACTAAATTTTGACAGTCTATTCAACGAAATTCTTCTCCCATTCACATTCAATTAATTTATCATCTATACAGAGATTTTTCCTAAATAGTTTCAACAACTTTCGCGATAACATGAAATGTTGAATAAATTACATTTATGTAGAAATTGTACCAAGAAATACACATTTATAAAAACAACTCGACTTAAACAAAACTCCGCTTGATATCAATGAATAAATTGCACTGAAACCCAGCCAGCTGCCTAGCACTGCTGGCCTGTTTGTTGATAAAGGTCAGCAAACTTGAAAACTAATGTAATAATTAATATTAATTATTGATAAACTCTGCTCATTTCTCGCCTCTTACATCCGTGTCCACTCCACCACCAGTACCAGAACGGGATAACCTTCCACCTTTGGATTTAGCTTTTCTCATCATCAACAACTTGATTATGAGCGTACAGATCATTCCAATGATTGCAAATCCTATAAAAATTAATTACACGAATAAAATCACGTTTGAATTGAATGCATTTCTCATTAAATAACAAATAAAATTGTCATTTAATTGATTAAATCAAAATCAAGGGTTAATTACCTCCACTTGAGAATCCCAAAGCATCTCTGTAAAAAGTATTTCCTTCGGCTGCAGCTGCACATCCATCATCCTTTGCATCTCTTCAAAATTGAAAAGAAAAATAAAACATGTAAAAATTTGATTTACATCCCAAATACAAATGATAAGAAAAATGAAGTATGATAATAATATGATAAGGAATCACGCACGGGCATGGATTCATTGAACTTATCGCCATCACCATTAATCCTGATGATATTTTATCAATGAGGCTCATGGACCCATAAACAAACGCTCCACTTTGCACGTTATCTCCAATCAAGTCAGCAGTTACGGAGAGACTGGTCACAAGTGTGGCAGACGAACCTCCACCTTAACAAAAAATAAATATATAATCGATCAAAAATCAATATTGAATAAATATATGCATAAAATTCTTATCAAATGATTTGCTTACCTAATAAAATGGCAATGACATAAATGGCCCATTTGCTTTCTGAACTCACATAGAAAATGAGAGCGGATGCAATGATAATGAGAAGTCCGCCAATTGTGTAAGCTAGAGTTCTTCCCAACCATTTATTTAAAGGTTTGATGATAATAGACACGAAAAAGCCTGAAGTGTACATGATCAAGGGAAGGAATGCTACGGCTCCGCAGCTAAGTCCCAAGCTGCTTTGCACGTAGAGGGGTAAATAAGCCATGGAAAGGTTTGTAGCTAGACGTGTGGCGATGTAGAGAAAGCAGGCAGCGTAGTAGTGGGGAAGTTTCATCCAGTCGAGGGGATTCATTTTTTTGGGGGATTTGGAAGGACCGCTGGTCGGGCTGGAGCTGGAAAGGAGGGCTTCCGCTGCTCCTGCATCCCCATTTTTCAAGGCGTCTTCTTCATTCATCAACTTCCCATTTTCGAGGGGCTGCAGTTGGATCACAGATATGGTGCTGGGGGACCTCTTGAGGAGTTGGTCGTCGGGCTTCTCTACGACAAAGATGTGGAAGAGGATGGAGAATATTACGCCAAGCACAACGGAAGCTACGACGATGTGCTGAATGAAAATTAGAAATATTTTTTAAAAAGTTCACGGTTTTTTGCTGAATTTGTTAATCAATTTTTGCTGGTATTGTTTTTTACGTTAAATGTGGCTCCATTTGTATTCCCAACCTCACATTCATCCGCTCCAGGCGTTTCTTGACTCAGAAGGGTGAGGAATATCCACGCAATTATATAAGCAGACATGTTGGACGTAACCGTACAAGCATAGCGAATGGCGAGCACTTCCGTCCTCACAAATTCATCCGAGGTCAGTTTTGGAATGAGGGCTAGATGTGAGATTTGTGTGGAAGCCCATCCAATTTGGAAGAAAAAGATGATGGTTCCATAGTAAATGATTTTGTTGAGGTCTGCAACCTTTGACCATTCATCCGTATAGAGAGAGTAGCCCACAGCGGGGGAGAAAATGAATGGGTAAGTTATTGTCACGAGGATCACTCCTAAAAAACAATGAAAAGAAAAATAAAGCAATAATAAACCTGTGATATTTTTTTTAAACAATTTTTTTTGTTTGAGTTCGAAAAGCTTACCAAGAAGATGCCAAGATTTGCACCGTCCATAATCCCTCTTGCAAGGCCAAAGTCCAGAAACCTTATCCGTCGCATATCCAATGATTGGCGTTGCCACTCCGTCAGTAACTTGACCAAAAAGCAAGAGTCCTGCTGCAGTCGGTTCCGGAAGCTTTACCACTTTGATCATGAACAACATAAAGTAGGAGAACCACAGAGCCCCAGTTAAATCATTGAGGATGTGTCCACCACCGGCAATAAATCGTTGAGCTTTGCTCAAATCAGATTTCCCTTTCTTCCCGGAACTCTCTGTGAAGGAATCCCCACCCCCGTTGGGAACAGCAAGAGCTTCTCCTTCCTTCGTCATTTTATATTTCTTATTTTAAACAGATCCGAACTTTCAAAATTTAAAATTAACTCCTAAAATCACAACCTACAACTCAACTGATTTGTCTCTTTTTCTCAACCTTTTCAGCTAACAAAAAATACCTTCAACTTAAACTAGCGAGCAATCACCCCACTCGATTAGCCGCTTCACAGAAAAACTACGTTGTTTGGATTAAAAATTAATATGAAATCATGCGTCACCTTTTTCTCAGAAATTTTTGTGCTACATATTTTAGTCTTGAATCTCAATCAAAAGTCAATATCCTCCACTCCCGTTTTTTAGATTGAAACTGGAGTGAACTATTCTGTTTCTGTTCTCTTCCTAAGTCAGATCAAGACTGGAACTGGATGAAGAATCATGAGGATATGATTTGCACAAGAAAAGATAGGACATGGGCATCGGCTCAGCCACTTGTTGTATGCATAAGGATGAGAGGAGAGCATGGATTTGATAGAGTCGCAGAAATTGATTATGGTTGCATAATGCAATGCTCAATGTACTCACTACTACTACTTCACTTGGTGTGCAATCAGAGCAGAATTATGTAACGAGATAAAAGTGTCAAGCTGTCACCACCACCACGCTGAACCAGAAGCACAGGATGCGAGAGTAGAGTAGCGACCAGATTCTGATTTCTTTTCATATGGCACACCGAGCGGCATGGCATGGCATGGCAAGGAAGATGACGACACTCTCATTGTCTCTTTCATTGAGCAGATTTGAGTTTGGGAATTAAAAGAAGGAAAGAAAGAGAAGTTGAAAGAAGAAGACACACACTGCTGAAAAAAAATGCTGGCGCCGAGCCCAACTTCCTATTATTAGGTCGCAGACCTTCCTACTTGAAAGAGAGACAGACAGAGGTGATGATGATGGTGAGTGAATAAAGTGAAGCACTGTTACATGTTCAATTCAATGTTATACTTATATTTTATCAAATCAAGAGCTAAAAAATGCACTTGCACACACTATTCATCCTCCTCATTTTTATGCTAGCTTGCTTACACGTGCAGAAATTCAGCTACTGAATTGAACCATGAACCCACAACCACGTCGTACTTTGCTTTGCCTAGAGTCATCTTACTTGTCTGAATTGTAGGTGGATAGGATAGGATGGTTTTGGGTTTAGTTTAGACTCCGAGACGGCAATTAAAAAAAAGCTTTTCGCAAATGACTTGCAGCTTGAGCGTCGTGGAATGCGTGTACAGAATTTCGTGCTGACTGACTGAGTATGACTATGAATGTCACCTACTTGCTATATATTTAAGAAAATTGGAGTGGAAAACAACTGCAATTTTGACAGGATGTTGCGTAAGCCGCTGTTTCTGTTGCAGTAGCTTCCCGTATTATTATGGTTATAAATATGTGATGTGTACTGGATAAATCTGGATGGATGTAGATGATAGATCCTTTCCTACCCATGCTTTTATTCCCCTGCTGAAAACTTCCAAACAAATTCTCCTATCTACGCATTTGGTATACCGACCGATGATTTTACCGACTCCTATATTAGACACATGGGCCATGGGTAGGGAATCCGCTCGATAAATCCGATCGTGGAGTATACTTCCTATGAAACATATATATTGGGTGAGCGTAGAGGCGATGAGCTGCTGCCTGGAAAAGAAAACGGGAGTATATGTGAGTGTGGGAGTAAGCAAGCAGTTTAGAAGGGAATATACATAGAATTTAGAGAGGTATATAATGTACGTGCTTTTATAGCAGGATTATTTGTGGATGTATTTATGTAGATATATTTGAGCAAGAAAATCATATAGTTTTCAATGCTCAGCTACATGGGAATAGGAATGGAAAGGGGGAAAAGAGAGTGAGTTTGGCCTTGATACATTCTAAGCATATTTGTTTGTCTCATGAACACTCCGGGAAACGAGAAGCGTATGCGAGCGGAAAAAGAAGCAAACGCAAATCTAAGACAAAGCATGCTTCTTCTTTCTCATTTTCTTGCCTTGCTGAGCAACACGTTAGAAACTTTGGTTTGGATGCATACATTTATATTTCTAGCTCTAAAAATCATATATGTATGGATATTGAACTTACAAACGGGCATTTTATTTTGAATTTATTTTATTTTTATTTACTCATCAAAGACCCGGGTGAGAAATTTTCCTAGATTTATAGAAAATGTGTAATATTTATTTTTACCTAAAAAACCGGGATTTCATAATTAGCTTTAAAACATCAGGGTCCGCTTCACCTTCACCCCCGAACTTAAAGAATTTCTAGGTCCGGCACGGCAAACGTTTTGCTTGTGGATGATGGAGTTGTTATTACGTACGCACTACCCTCACAGTTTGGCAGAGTATAGATATCAATTTTATTCCGATGGCAAGTTCTTCCACATGACTCTGTAAAAATTTACAAACAAAAGGCATAAAATATTCAGCATGCTTTTCATTAGTATGCAAAAAAAATCTAGCGCACCACATGCAACCAAACATTCTCCCGAGATTCCACCACAGCGCCAAGCCACATAATATTTGTAGCATAGGCAAGTCATCGGAAGGAGCATCAACACAAGAAAACCAACAAAGAACGGTAATGCATAGCGTGGACATGAGCAACCCAACTTAGCTTCCAAGCACTCTTCCAAAGCACGATGGGAATTATACCGTTTGAGACATCTTTCAATCAATCAATCAAATCAACACAAAAGTTTCAATTAAAAGTGATTTTTTTAATTATTTTACTTAAAAAAATGTATCTGTTTTATAAAAAAGTTACTTACTCTCCACAATGTTTTCTACACTGAATTATTTCCTCTTCTTCCTCATCTTCTTGGCTGGACTTGGTCTTGGACTCTGCTTGAGAAAGTGGGATTAGCAGAAGAAGAAAAGTAAACCAAATAAGATTTTGCTTTGAAAACATGTTGTTTTTTTCAGTTAATCATAACTATGAACTGAAGATGATGCCTCCACGACAATTATGTCGAATAAAGTGGTTGAACAAAGAAGACAGCTTGGTTTTTAGTTAAAGTTGGATCACATTGTTCATAGAAATGCACACGCTCTACTTACATATTCAGTGTCAAATAAAAATCAATAGTTTCGAAGCGGGTTACGTATGAAGGAAAAAAATCGATTTATTCTGGATGACGCCTTGACATATTTTCCATTACGTATTGCAAAAGCCATCCCACTCCGGTTTCGGCTAATTGCAATTCAATAATTAGTTTTTTTCAAGACGATGATGATGATGATGGGAAGCCCGTTTTAGCATTTCCTTCCGACGGCAAAAGAATATTAGAAAAAACGAAAAAAAAATATTACAGACATTGATTTATAAGTGATCGAGTAACACTGTACAATTAAAAAAACTTCATGTCTTTCATTTAAAATTAGAGACGACTTTATTATTCAGAGTCATAAACTGAGTGACCTTCACAAGAGATCGCTGACCATTCAGGGAAATAGCTACACATCAAAGATCAATTGTGCTGCTAATATTATTTCTGTATGAATAATTCACCAAGAAAAAAATTATCATAGTTAAAATTCATAACGCATCCTGGGCTGCCTGTCTAGAAGCAGAATGGACTGGGAAGGATGAAGGATACTCTACGATAGAGTAAAACAATTTACATATTTTCTTTGCTTTGTATAAAGAGTTGATAGTTGATTGTCAGACGGAAAAAACTTGTCTTACCCTACCACAAAAAAAATGTACCTTGATTTACTTGATTGTTATTGTCGCACATGTTGTAGTTGTTCGTTTGTTCGTTGTTCATACATATTTCCAGTTCTTTTCATATTGAGGATGACGATGAGCAGCAATGCCAAGCGAGTTATAACTGGGGATCCTGCAGTGTGACGTGTGACTTGTTTGAGTTTGAGGTGCAGCTGAATGCTTCCAGTATCCAGTTCTGTTGAGCAACTTTTTATACTCGTAGTCATAATATATGTGTGTCCCTAATGGATTGGCCACTACTCACATGAATTTATAATGAAACTACTATAATATAGTTTGGCTTCGCTGCAATGCAAGATGATGATATTTTGTGCTGTGATTGTGATGCGCATTTTATATTGTCCCCACATCACTTTCAGTTTAGCCAGGGAGCAGGTAACATCACATACCTGAGTGTATTTTGTTGTGAAGTGAACTGAGAGCTAGCTCTCTCATCCCCTCACCATCCAAAATGTTTTTAATGTTTTTGGTGTTTGCCACCACAGGGTGCGCCCTGTATCTTTGGCTCATGAATGAGCTCTCGGAATCCCGAAAAAGGCTACCCGGTTGGTAAATTAGATTCAGAGAGAGAGAGAGTAAATATATTTTGAATTAAAATTAAATTAACTTCATGTAAAATTTAAATGATATTGTTTGATAACTTACTAAAAGGTCCTATCCAATTTCCATTCATTGGCTCAATGCCACAAGTAGCTGCAGCACATTCCGTGGGCTTCCTTGCCATCCACAAACTCAGCCAGATATATGGTCACGCAATGGCAATAAAGTTGGGGATAGCGGAATATGGTAATTTACTTTTACCTTATTTATCAAAAACCTCCAAGTATCCGCCTGACCCCCTATGAACAAACCTCCTCCAGTTTTTGTCTCGTCTTTCGAATCCATCAAGCATTTCTATGGTGGGGAGGACTGTGTGGACAGACCCTGCGGTGGGATTTGGAAGGAGACGAATTTCCACAAAAATATTGGACTTCTCTTTGCAAACGGTCCCCTGGAATGGGGAGAAATGCACAAATTTGTTACTCAATGTTGGAGAGTAAATGGTCCACTGAATAGAACTTGGTTTCGTACCTTTCTCCAAGAGGAAGTGGACTGTTTTATGAAACATGTGGAGGAGCTAGCTTCCTCCAGCCCGGATCGAGTTGTCCCTTTTCATGCGTCGGGCTTTGTGAAGGTCAGCTTTACAAATTTGATTACAGCAATGCTGGCCGGGAAGCGACAGGAAGATTATAATGATAAAAAATTGGAGGATTTGGCAATAGCGTTGAGTAAGTTTTTTCGAGCGAGTACTCTCTCCACGACTGTTTGGCAGGCATATCCTTGGCTCAAATTTGTTTTTGGGAAACCTCTCGGTTATACAACGCAGCTGGAGTCGGTGGCAATTGTTCACAAATATTGTGAGGTAAATGTCCAAAAAAATAAGTCTTTAATAATTTTTGTTTTTACAAATTTCATAACAAAATTTTAAACTTAGGAGCTTATCAGTGAAAGGAAGCAACTTGGAAAGTACAAAACTGGGGAGCCAGCCTCTTACATTGATGCTTTTCTAAAAAGAATTGAGAATGAAAAGGAGCATCCTCAACTATTTTCCAGTGCGTCACTCATTTAAATACGTTCAAAATCTCAATTGTTGAAGTACAAATCCGAGCATTCATAAATTCCTGTTCTGTTTCTAAATTCAGATGAAGCCTTGCTCGTTACCCTTGCTGATTTTTATATATTAGGTAAGTCAAAAGTTTTGTTATAATTACCATATGCATGCATGTCTTTAAAATCTTACAGATTTAAACGAAGAAATTATTTATAAAAATATTTATGAAAGGAACTGAAACACCATCAAATTGGCTTCTCTTTGCCATTGTTCTCCTCATGAGCCATCCCGAGAAGCAAGAAAAACTTTATCAAGAAATCCGCTCAAAAGTAGGTAAAGGACGAGTCGAATTGGATAACCAAAACGAAATGACTTATACCCAAGCAGTAATCCTTGAAGTTTTTCGTTGGAGCAAAGTATCAATCAACTTGGGAAGTCGGCAAGCCATCCGAGATTTTGAGTATAATGGAAAGATCGTTAACAAGGGTACAGCAGTGCTTGCAAATATATACAGTGTCTATGAGAACCAAAGGTTTTGGGGGGATCCTCAAGTTTTTCGCCCGGAAAGATTTATTGATGAGGATACGGGACAACTTGTTAAGGATAAGGTGGAACATATCATTTCATTTGGATATGGTGAGTGGGAAAATGTAATACTTTAAAATTTGAAGTAGTAGTAATAATGGTAGTTTTTATTAAAAATTCTTTGTTTTTTTCAGGAAAGAGAAGTTGCTTGGGAGAAATGTTAGCGAGGGACAGTTGCTTTTTATATCTCACTTCATTGATTCAAAGGTTTAGGTTTGAGCTACCCAACGAGTATATCAAGAACCCCCCGAGTTTGGAGCTCGTTGAAGGAATTATTACGTATTGTAAAGATTATTCTGCCAAGGTGGTGAAACGGGAGAGAAAAATAAATCAGAAACAATATTATTTGTAATCCCATACATACAGTTTACCAATAAATAAGTAAGCGGCGTATTACATGTGAAAAAACATTTCGTCGTTACATTTTCATATTTTTATTGTGTAGCTTGCAAAATTAAGTTTACGTTGGAGAATGAATAATAAATGGTTGTGCTTGAATAACATGATTTGTCTGGTGAGGCCATCCTCCTTGGGCATTTTGAGCAACATTGCTGACAATTGGTTCTGAAACATCATAAAGGTAATTAAATATATAAATTGTTGTGTTACCTTTAGTACACAAATCTAGATTTTTTTGACATACGTGCTACCACAGCGCGACTGTCATTGTTGATTCGACCCGCCCGACAACAATAGCCAAATTGCATGTAAAATGCGTAGATTATCCCAATGGCCGAAAAGAACACGCTTACACCAACAACTATCCAAGCCCAGACAGGAGCACGATCGCAGAAACATTGCTCTTCTAATTCTTCATTACATGGTCGCCAGGATTTATCAGAATTAGGGCAGAGTTTGCGGCTGTAAAAATATGAACGTTATGTAAAAAAAACGACGTTTGAAAAAATAATAATATATATTTTATGTCTTATTGTGTACGTTTCACAATATATTTTGCATTCAGCAGCCCCTGGTTTGGCTTCCGCATGACCTAACAATGCTATTATTACGAGAAAATTGCAGTAAAATCTTATTGACATTTTGAAGTGGTTTGCCAAAGACGTTTGATATTATGCGAATGGTTCTGTTCAAACTGTATAACATTCTTTATATCTCTTCATGGTGGAAGTACGGAGCAAAATAAAGTGATGCTATCCTGCCATTTAATATGTAATATAGTGAGCTGTTTAAAAATCGATGGAATATCCGGAGATTTTTCAGGGCAGGAAATGTGCTTGTCTACTTTCTCGTCTCCTCGGGCTCGTGTACTTTCTTTTCAAACACGCTACCGGTTTCAAATTAATTAGAAAAAATGCTTCTAAAGTAGAGATATCCTTATAGGTGTTCATACTAGCCAGACAACGGAAATCCTATGCATAAATTAATTTTGGCTTAAAATACGTTGTATATGTAATATAGTGATAGGGGAGCCAATTTAGTCAAGTTTGTTAGCAATCCGAAAGGTACTTGTTGGGTTCCTACTCAGGTGGATTAAGGACATAATTTAGTCCCGCTTCATCTGAACGTTAAATGCTTGCAAATAAACCTTGTAATACAAGAATGTAACGAACTGGCAATTAGGAGTTAAGAAAGGCAAAGATCGAACTTGGACCCGGATGGTCATATCGGAGGTAAGCGCCCATATCATGGTTGATCTTCTTTGATGATTAGCTTTGGATTGATACGCTTCACGACATGCCTTTCATTACGCTTGAAAAAAATGAAGGGTCACTCCGATTTTACCCACCATCACACTCGGCTCCTGGTTTGATCCTGAACTTATTTTGACGAAAACAGAATTTAAAAAGGTCAAACCGTTCTCGAGTTATCGTACCCCCGAACGGACTGACGGACATACAAGACAAAACATAAACTTGCAATCAGAGGTTGGTAACTTTTTTGAAAAGTTACAGTTACAAGTTAAGTTACAGTTAAGTTACATAACTGTAACTGTAACTTGTAACTGATCGAGTATCCAAATGTAACTTGTAACTGTAACTTGTAACTTAGCTTGTAACTAGATGTAACTGTAACTGTAACTTGTAACTTAGCTTGTAACTAAATGTAACTTGTAACTGTAACTTGTAACTTAGCTTGTAACTAAATGTAACTTGTAACTGTAACTTAGCTTGTAACTAAATGTAACTTGTAACTGTAACTTAGCTTGTAACTAAATGTAACTTGTAACTAAATGTAACTTGTAACTAGATGTAACTGTAACTGGGCATTGGCACTTGTAATGCATGACTGCTTTGTACGCCGATGAATTTTTAATGCAATGCTAGTGTGAAATGAAAAGAAGTTTTTTTAACAAGCAAATCGTGTCGAGCACTCATTCCCTTGTATGTACAATTCAATACCTAAAATCCTACAAGAAACTCAGTCAACAAATCTTTTTAACTCTAAACTATTTATAGTATTTATTGATAAACAATCAATTTAGTTTTAACTGTAAACTTTTGGGGAAATGGCAAAAGTAGCAGTTAAATGCCCTCCTATTATTGATGGGCAAACATTTAAGTTTCTACGACAAGAAAAAACAAAGTCGGGGACTAAAATTATAGCCGAGTGTCTCTTATGTGGAGACGGAAAAGAAGTATCTGGAAGTGTGGGCAGTACTGGGAATTTCTTAACTCATTTACAGGTTGACTTATGATTTCTTATTTAGTTTATAATTAGTTTTGCGTATTATTTTAAACCTTATAACTAAATGGCTAAAATAATTTGATAATTTCCAGCGATGTCATCCTAAAAGACACGAAGCTATAAAGAAAAGAAAATTGGAGTCGCAATCTGAAACGCAAGCTAGTCATTCAAACCTTAGTCATCTTATTACTGGCGTTACCAAAGGCTCACAGATGTTAGCTGATCGCCTAGTGCTAAATTATATTGTGAAGTCAATGAAGCCCCTTTCAACTGTTTGTGATCCTAATTTTATCGCAATGATCAAAGGATTTTCTCGGGACACCAGCATCAAAGTCTTGAGTCGCCACTCATTAGAAAATCAGCTGAAGGAACATTATGACAGCACAATCTCACAACTCAAATTGGAATTGGCATCTGTTCAGTATATATGCTTAACAGCAGATTGTTGGTCTTCGCATGCTCGAGCTTTCCTTGGAGTCACTTGTCACTGGATATCAGAATCTTTTAGTCGTGAGTCAAGGACATTATCATGCTTGCGATTTACTGGATCTCATACATATGACAAAATTGCACAGAACCTTGTCGACGTAATGAAGAAATTCGACATTCCACTTCAAAAAGTAGTCAACATTGTAACTGAAAATGGATCTAACTTCTGCAAGGCATTTCGTGAGTTCACGGTGGACTTTGATGGTGATGAAGATGAAGATGAGGATGACAGACAAACAGATGACGATAGTCGGGTAAAATTGTGCCATGTTAATGATCCGGATGACAATCAAGTTGAAGAGTTCGGTGGGGAAGACAGTGACGATGAGGAATTGTACAAGGAAAACGCATACAATGTCCTTAAGAAGAAATCTGGAGTACTGAAGCTTCCACCACATTTCAAATGTATAAGTCATACCATGAGTTTAATCGCCACGACTGATTTGAAGAAAGCAAAAGCGCGAAGATTGTAGAACAAGGTGTTGGGAAAGTGCACCAAACTATGGAACCTTTCAACATCTCCTAAAAGCGCCGAAATTATTGTTTCCGGGGGTGGTAAAAATTTGATTCGCCCCGTACCAACGAGATGGAATTCCCTCTTTAATGCAATTAATCGACTTCTCGAAATGAAATCAAACCTAAACGAAATCTGTACCAAGCTTGGAGTTCCTGTATTTTCTGAAAAGGAGCTGGATTTTTTGGAAGAATATTCTACAGTATCGGCTCCAGTGGCGCACGCTCTAGATAGAATGCAGGGAGAATTTGGACTGTTCATGGGTGCTGTTATACCAACTTTAAAGCAAACTGAACGAAAATTAATGGAATTACGCACCAATGCCAAACAATGTGAACCATTTTTAGATGCGTACTTATACGGTATTAATCATAGATTCGGGTCACTTCTAAATTACAACCCCGGGGAGCCATCGGAATTGGTACTAGCATCACTGTCAAATCCATTTTTTAAATTGCGTTGAGCTCCTCAATCTGAACATGAAACATTAAAGAAGGCTTTTTTGACCCTTGCACGGAAGTTTTACATTCCAATGTCCAATCAAAATTTCAAACCAAGTTCGAGCATGAAGGAGGACTTTTATGATTTCGAGGAGAATCTTGAAGGTGCAATGGATAGCTCCGACTCTGACCCTATCGAACTGGAATGTTACATGTATTTTAATGACCAAGCACGGGATATTTCTATGTTAGCTAAATATGAAACAGTACGCAAAATGTTCATGAGATACAACACGTCTTTGCCATCGTCTGCTCCCGTTGAACGTCTCTTCAGTTATGGAGGTTTGATTCTGTCCGCTCGCCGCAGCAGATTGTCAGACCTTCGGTTTGAACAATTGGTAATGTTAAAATGTAATAGTGTTTTCAAAGACTGAATGTGTAAGTCAATAAATGTAAATGAGCTTGTAATAAAATGTAACTGTAACTTGTAACTTAGCTTGTAACTAAATGTAACTGTAACTTGTAACTTAGCTTGTAACTAAATGTAACTTGTAACTGTAACTTGTAACTGAGCATGTTACTAAATGTAACTTGTAACTGTAACTTGTAACTTAGCTTGTAACTAGATGTAACTGTAACTTGTAACTTAGCTTGTAACTAAATGTAACTTGTAACTGTAACTTGTAACTGAGCATGTAACTAAATGTAACTGTAACTTAACTTGTAACTAGAACCTTTCAGTTACCAATCTCTGCTTGCAATAAATTGTTAGTTAATAAACCCGACAGATCGAGATGTAATGATGTACCTTTAAAATTTCCCAATTCCCCCTACTCTTCTGAGTGATCCCCACCTATAGAATTTATTTTATTTTAATAAGGTCAAAGGTCACACTGGGGTTACTTAAGAATTTGGAAGCCCCATTAATGAACTGTTCCCACCCACCAGTACCTTCATTTTGATGTATCACAACCCTTACCTTACCATTATACAAAATATTTGACCTTATCATGGTCATAGGTCACGTTGGGGTTATTAAAAACTTTCAAAAATAGTATCACTGATTTAGTCTCACCAGTACCTTCATTTTGATGTACAACAACCTACACCTTACTATTATATAAAATATTTGACCTTATCATGGTCATAGGTCACGTTGGGGCTATCAAAAACTTTCAAAAATAGTATCACTGATTTAGTTTCACCAGTACCTTCATTTTGATGTATCACAACTTATACCTTAGCTCGAAACGGTAGCATACACTTCAGACATTTTGTATACGTTCTTTGTATTACTCGAAGTTTTTTGTTGTTGAAACTTTGAAACCATTTTTTTTGTATATTTTAACATGCAAAAAATGGTGCAGCGTTAAAAAATAAAAGCAAAGGGTATGGTGAATGGCGAAGAGAGTAATGGCCATATATTGAATTAATAGTTTACAAGCACATTTAATTAATTTAATTTGTGTGATTCAAAATGTGATTATGTGCTTGACCAATAAAGACACAAAGATGTAACTTAGTAGCTAACTCTGTTTCATATTTAGGTTTTATTGATCTTAAAAAAAATTGCAGCTAAAGATAATAAATAATATATTATAACGTAGTTGTGGCAGGTTCTACCCAAGCCTTGTACTACCGGCATTTTTTGCACACCAAGCGCAAGCCAAACTCTGCAGCCAACGAACAACCCTTTTACGCTTGATAAAAATTGATATTTGGCTGCAGTTGCTTTGTAGCTCTGTAAGAATGCATTGCCTAAAAGTATTTTTATATTATTTATGCATGAGAAATTTCATTAATGATCAAATGCTTTTGGACGAGGCCCAGCTTTACTCAGCTAAATAGCCCACCAGGGAAGAAATTCCATTTTTGTAACACTTGTTATTGCAGTTTGGGTCAAAGGAAACAAACTGGTCTACTTTTCTTGAAAGCATACCTAAATATTTGGATGGCTTGTGAAATGAATAATTTACATTTATCTTCCTCGTAAGTTCAATTTAATACAAACAATGCTACAGATCTTTTCAGAATAACTAAATACTTCAATCCCTCTTCACCAGCTTCGCGGAGAAAGGTTTCATACAAGTTGTAATTCCTTCGACAAGCTCCAAACTTGGAGGATTCTTTGTGTATTCTTCTGGCAGCTCAAACCTATACTTTTGAATGAATGTGGCTAAATACATAAAGCCACTCTCTTTTGCTAGAATTTCTCCCACACAAATTCGCTTTCCTGTTCGAATAAAACCAGAGTATATTTTTTAAACATAAAGGTTCTTCAATTAATTTTCAATTCACTATGCTTTTACTCACCAGCCCCAAAGGGGATGATTTGTTCTGCTTTTTCCTTAACTAATTTTCCATTCTCATTATTATCATCAATAAACCTTTCGGGGCGAAAAATATGGGGATCACCCCAAAACATTTTGTCTTCATACACGCTGTACATATTCGCCAGAATGTTTGTCCCCTTTTTTACAATCCGACCTTTATACTCAAAGTCACGGATGGATTGTCTAGGTCCCAAGTTGATGGTCACTTTGGCCCATCGAAAAACCTCTAACATAACTGCTTGCGTGTAGATCATATCGTTTTTGTCTTCCAGCTCAATAGGTCGATCCCCAACTTTGGTTCGAATCTCCTGATACATTTTCTCCTGCTTTTCAGGGTGGCTCATCAAAAGCAGGAGGGCGGAGAGAAGCCAACATGGAACAGATTGAGTTCCTAAACATGTTACAAGTTTATTACATGGAGCGCCACCCAAATAAAATTTTGAATTCAACCATGCAAAATTTACGAACCCGCTGTGAAAAAATCTGCAATAACGACGAGTAAAGCTTCGTCTAAAAAGTAATCACATTTTATTTATTAAAATAATTATTTGAATAACCAGGAATATTCTGACCCTAATTTATGTTTGTTTTATTGTACGTGAAAAAATCTCTGAATTATTTTTTTCAATTTCCATCCGGAGAAGAAAGGCATCAATAAAACATGCTGGCTCCCCATTTTTGTAGTTGCCGAACTTCATCCTTTCGCGAATCAGCTCCTAAAATCAGCCATCGAATCAAGTCAATAAATTTATCAATCAATCAATTAATCATGGTTGATAGCCAGGCATTTACATTGATTTATTGATTTCACCTCTGAATATTTGTTGACTTCTTGCACAGATTTCAGCTGCGTATCATAACCAAGCGACTTCCCAAAAAGGAATCTGAGCCAAGGATATGCCGTCATAATACTTGTTCCCACAGTACTCGCATGCAAAAACTTTTCCAGTGCTGTTACCAAATCCATTAGTTTGGGATCATCATAATTTTCATGCCCCTTTCCGTTCAACATTGCTAAAAGCAAGTTTGTGAAGCTGACATTAACAAATCCAGAGTGCTTAAAACCCACAGCTCGATCAGGGCTTGAGGATGCTAGTCCTTCCACATGCTTCATGAAACTGAACACTTCCTCTTGGAGAACTTCACGAAGCCACGTCTTATTCAGTGGACCACTTGTGCGCCACCTTTGCGTGATAAACTTTCTCATGTCTCCCCAAACCGTTGGTCCGTTTGCAAAGAGAAGTCCAATATTTTTGTGGAAATTACGCTCCTTCCAAATCCCACTGCAGGGTCTGTCCACGCAGTCCTCCCCACCGTAGAAATGCTTGATGGATTCGAAAGACGAGACAAAAACTGGAGGGAGGCTTGTTAATAGTGGTCAGGTGGATACTTTGTGTTTGTTTAAAAAAATAAGGTTAAAATTAATTACCATACGGCTCTATCCCTAGCTTGATAGACATTGCGTCACCATATCGCTGACTGAGTTTGTGGATCGCGAGGTAGCCCACGGAATGGGTGGTAGCTACTTGTAGCATTGAGCCAATGAATGGAAATTGGATAGGACCTTATAATTACCAAAACAATACCATTTAAATTTCACATAACGTTCATTTAATTTTTTAAATGCCTTCCAGTTTTAGTTACCAACCGGGTAGCCTTTTTCGGGAGTTGGATAGTTCATTCATGAGCCAAAGGCACAGGGCACACCCTGTGGAGACAAACGCCAAAAATATTAAAAACATTTTGGATAGTGAGGGGATGAGAGAGCTAGCTCTCAGTTCACTTCACAGCAAAATACACTCAAGGTTTATGATACTTCTCACCGGCTAAACTGAAAATGATGTGGGGACAATATAAAGTGCGCATCACAATCACATCATCATCACAGCACATAATATCATCTTGCATTATTGTAGCGCAGCCAAACTTTATTAGATTCATTATAAATCCAAGGAATGACCAAGCCATTTTATGTATGTATAAAAAGTTGCTCAACAGAACTGGATAAATACTAGAAGCATTCAGCTACACCTCCACAGGGCATGGGGTATGCATGGTAAATATGTCCAAAACTCAGCTTTGTTCATCGTCAGCATTAGTATGAAGAGAACTGGAAATAAATGTTTACAACGTATGAGACAATAACAATCAAGTAAATCAAGATATATTTTTGTTTTTGTGGTAGGAAAGGACAAGTTTTTTTTCAGAAAATCAACTCACTCTACTCCAGTCAAAGTAAAAAATAATATTAATTAATTAAATATGAAGCAAAACAATACATACATACATGAATATAGGCAAACCGTATCCGTGACTCTTTGGTTGTAGTTTTTATTCATGATGATTAACGGATCAAAGTCGGATCAATGATTAACATGGTAAGATTGGTTTAAATTAACGTGATTTTCCATTCTGCTCTATGTGCAATAAATTAGGTGCAATTGTAATCGGGCATCATAGTTTACTATATCATACGCGTTATCTAGTTAGTTAAGTAAGCACCTCAGTAGAAAATGTTTATGCTACTTGCTGGACTTTGTTCAGTTGGCTTTGGTTGTATATTTATATGCACAAAAGTTGTATTTCTTTTAACATTTTACACCTTGTGGTCGCTGCAAAGTGCAAAGCTGGTGATAACAATGTTGTTGCGTTGCAGTTTGCAGTATATATGCGTTGCGTTGCGTTGCATTGCATTTCCATAGGGCAGCTTTCTTGTTGCTTTATATGTATGAAACTCTTACTTGCTATTAGGGAACTTGAGAATACAACTCAAAAATGAGATCCGTATAGTATTTTTCATCGTCCATGAAATTATTAAAATTTTCCATTTAAAAACATTACTAATTTTTATAATTTATTAGGTTGAAACAAAAATTAAAATTGGAACTTATTTTTATTTAAGCGAAATTTATTACAATGAAAATAATGACGCTGAATAAAGTTTTATGACAAGAAAGCGATGTGACATTGTGACACACATGACATCATAAGGTTCCCATCTATTCATATTATCTACTAATACTTATTAAATAGTTAAAAAACATACTACGGTTTTAATTAGTACCCACACCAAGGATTATCGTCTTAGCAATAACTTGAGGAGGTTGCTGCATAAAGAAGGAAATAAAATTTTGAATTCATTTTAAAAAGTCTGGGGAGCCCTTTCATTTTCTCCCCAGACTTTCAGAATTTCGTATTCTGATTAATGCTATTGATTAGTAGCCAGGGTGCCCTTCTGAATTTCTGACGGAAAGGGTTTCGTTTTTTAAAAAACCGAAGTTATACCAGCACCTTCTACTCTTCAATGCATTTTGTACCCACACCTATTATAAAAGAAATCTTACAAATTCGACAGTCAGTCACAGTACAACTGAACTGAGCGTACTCATTTGCTCATCGTGCCTAACAACAATATTAAGATAGGGATAATGCATAGCTTTCACATGGATCGGTGAGAAATGAGACAAAGCAGGGAACTGTGAAAACGCACAAAAAAGAATCAAGGAAAAATGTTTGTAGTCCAAAATCACAAACATTTTTATTCACGATTTTTTACTATCAACTAATGACTACAGTGTTGTTGATTTTTTGTTAAAACACCGTTGTCACTGTTAAATTAAGTTGATCAAAATGAATAAGCCTATAACTACCACCCTATCCAATAATAATGATGATAATGTTTCTAAAAGATTGGAGAGGCGCATTGAAGCGTTGGAACAGGTTGTCATACTCCTCTCAAAAATTGCAAAAGTGGACATTTCAAAATTTGTCAAGACAAGCAATGAGGGGATAGTCACAAAAGCCGCAGCATCGTCCTTGTTTTTCTCGTCAAGTTAGTTAAGACATTTTATTTATTATTTACTATTGACTATCACAAATTATTGAGTTTATTGACAATAATTCGTAATTCATAATCCTGTTCAATGTTATTTACAGAAACAAATCACCAAGAAGAAGCGGAGATTAGCCATGACGGATTGAAGCCGTCTTCCAACTCTAACGTTCGTTCAACAGTCTTCCCACCACGATTCTCAGTTAAGAAATTGCGAATTACTTTGCGATCCGAAGAAAGTTTTAGAAACAAAAACAAATGTATCATTCCGACTGTTCATCATGAGAAGGAGGAGGTGCAAGTGCTTCAAGATGTGCTTGAGGATATGCCAGAAACAGACAATCACTATGATGCAAATGATGATATCAACCATGACTTTTCAAACTCACCCGAAAATGTCTTATTAGTGAGGGATAATGAGGTTAATGAACATTCGAATAATGATGATGATGATGTTGACTACTTCCCAAACTCACCAGACAGCGAGAACACTCAAAATGGTGGGGATAGCGAGGAGGAGGGGGGCTATCAAAAGGAAAAAAAGTTCAGCAAACGGGCACCTGACCCGAAACGAATCTCAAATAGAGTGGTCAAGAAGTCACCGCCACCAGTGGCTGAAACTGAAGACAAAGACAAAGTCCCTTTCCAATGTCCTTATTGTGAGCTCACTTTCCCTTTCAAAAATCACCTGACACGCCACAAACAGGAAAATCACAAGCGAGTTGGGTTGAGAACTTGTCCTCACTGCAATAAAAAGGTATATGGGGCCGTCAAATACGAAGAACACCTCCGAGTTCATACTGGAGAGCGACCTTATCTTTGCAGTCACTGTGGTTTCGCTGCCAAATGTAACAGTACGCTGAATAAGCATGTCAAAATGGCTCATGAAGGGGGGTTTGGAACGTTCCTTTGTAAATATTGTGGAAAGGAATTCAAATCAACAAGTTTACGGGGCATACATGAGAAAATTCATGAAAGTGAGTGATAATTGAGAATGAGAATTCACATTTTATCGACAAAGACAAATGATATCTACTTTATAATGAGAAAATAATTAATTATTTTGTGTAATCTTTTTACAGATTCTGGTGACATTTGTCCAATTTGCAAGGGAACGTTTGTGAGAGTCAAGGATCATATTAAAAAGGTGCATACAAAGATCCGAAAATATGAGTGTCATCTTTGCGACCACAAATTTGTGCAGGCTCACAACCTCAAACGACATGTGGCTACTCATGCTAATCCAAATAGGAGGATTAAGAGCTACCACGTTGAGAGACCGGAGAAAGGACCTAAAAAGGGGAAGAGGACGGTGCTGAGGATATTTGAAAGGGATGACGTTGAACAAGATACTGTAAAAGCTGGAACTGTGAATCAGCAATCTCCTGTGAAATCTCCAGCAACAGGAGGGACAAGTTGTGATAACGATAAAGACACCAGCACTGAACATGTTGGAGTGGAGGAACGAGGCACAGCGTCGGAAAATGACACACGCTCAGAAGAGGAGCATCAGAAGGATTTTAATTTAAGTGAAGTGTAGTCGTGAGTCCAGTAACTCGCTTCATATTTATTCGTAATTTCTCAATAGTATTTTTGTACTCACAAAATATGTAAATTATTCTATAACTTGATTAAATCTTAACAAAAATTAAAGGAATTCAATTGTAATTGCGCTATCATTAAAATATAAAATTAAGCACACTGAACAAAAATCTTTTTTTTTCTGTAAGTAGTAGTCCGTAGTATTATGAATTTTAGACTAGTACTCTCGAACAATTCTTTGGTTTGGCTGTGACCCTAACTATTGTCACGAATTAACGATTAGTACATTATTATCATTTCATCATTGTCATCTTGCACCCAATTTGTGTTGGTCATTTTTTGTCATTTTTTGTATTTACTACGATTATAATTCATAAAGAAAGATTTTCCATATTCATAGGTTGATATCATAATGGCACAGGCAGGAGCCACTTTAATTATCCTAGGCACCAGCCCCGTGAATAACCCATGGGGACCTGTTTGTCTATATATTTTCATAAATATTTGACTGGTGGTAGTGCTACCAGCACCCTTGAGTTTGAAGTCGGCTTCTCCCATTTCAATCTGTTTATGAGTTTTCACAACGTCAAAGGGCAGCGTCAGAGCTCCAGCAACCTAATAATGAACCAACAATCACTAACTAAGTAACAAAATTAGTTTTAAAAGAACAATTACTATTATTCTTACCGAGCCAGCAACTGCTCCTGCTGCGAAGCTAAAGAGAACTGGAGTTTCCTCTTGATTTCCATATCCAAAAAGTTTTTTCTGGCCTTCGTACGACCCAAAATAGATTGCTAGAAAATATTAAAAAATAATTTAATCAGTTAATTTTAAACTTTCAGTCAATTTAGTTAAATTAGTTGAATATCTACCTGAAAAGGGGACGTCACGTGCTATGCTTGGAAAATATCCCATCCAAAACCCTCCAATACCCCTAGCTTTATAGAGATCTGCACAAGCTCCCCTTAACTCTTTGTAGGTCAGCCTTTTGGATTGCATTTTGGTTCTGATAAGCTCCAACGGGTTGACCAAGGTCACAGCCCACAACCTCGCTAGACCACCAGCCACTAATGGAATGTATAAAGGGTACTCCAGCGATTGTCGCGTTGTTGATTGACTTTGATACCAATCAATCATTTTAACCCGGAGTTGCTCATAACTCACAAAGTAAACTATGGCGGAAGGCACCGCCATAATTAAAGCAGGAGATAACCCACTCCAAAGTGAGGTAGCCCCTTCATTCCTAACTATTTTGTGGAAGACATCCTAAAAAATGTTAAATATTTAATCCAAGTTTAAGTTCAAACTCCAAACCAACTTATGTATTCATTTAAAAGTTTAGCTAATGAAATTAGTTACGATTGTTGATGAGAAATGACCCTGTCGCTTCACCCACATATTTAACTGTCCATTTACACCCTGGCAAATTGGACCCATCAGCCCATTACAGTAGATATAACATTTGTTACAGAGTTGTGCCTTTTGTTGAGTTTGCAGTCTGACTTTTATGACATCTAATGGTGTCACTGTAATAAAGAATCATTATCATCAGTTGCTACAAATATTCATATAATAATTTATAATTTCAATTGATTGACAAGTGATAAAATATTTAAATACCACCTAAAAATGAAGTTAAGATAGCACCGCCACAGGATGACATCATTTGTTGACCGGGCGTTATTCTAAAACGCTTCATGTCATCAACTTCTTCCTTTCTGGTATTGGGTGCCATAATATTTTTCAGTTGTCACTTTGTCACATATTTTTTTTTAGGCAAGGGCAAGGCCAAAACACACATGAGAAAATGCGTAGAAAAGACAATAACAACGTGTTTGTGTGCTTTAAGCGCTCGGTTTTATTTTCCCCTTCCATCTAAAAGGAATGAAATGGTAGTAGATGAAAATTGAGCAAAAAATTGACGCCCAACGTGGGGCTCGAACCCACGACCCCGAGATTAAGAGTCTCGTGCTCTACCGACTGAGCTAGCCGGGCAACTGATGTAAAAAGGGGGATTAAAAGTTGGAGCTGCGTCTGCGTCCAGGAGAAAATGAAAAAAAGATATTACGTAATAAATAGCAAATTTATTTGGTATGCCGTCTTCTAATGGGTGCTCTTGTGCATTGATAACCCTTTGATGAATCAGACATATCATCATGATGCAGTCACGGCCTAGTCTTGGCCTTGAGCCGTTGAGCCTTGATCATGATCTTGATTCATATATATGTGTAATACACATTGTGTATACCACTATTGACTATCTACATCTATATACCATAAAACATTAAACGGTGATAAATACTTCAAATCATTAGCAACGTGTGGGATTTATGTCTTTATATTTTTTATTCGTTACGATTCGGCACGAGTTCCTTAAATTTTAGGAAATACAAACTAGTTAATAACAGTAACAAACTTTCACCTATAAGGCAATCATATTTAACGGTTGATAATTGGAGCCGCAGTAAAAAAAATAAGATATAACATTTATATCATTTAGCCAACAAGCATAAAAATTTACACAATGACTATACATACAAATCCTGGAAGTGATATTGATAACTCTCACATTTATGTTTCACACGATTCCACCACCTCATTTGATTTCAAAGCAAGGGAATCTTCTTCAAAGCCTGTTTCGGATGCAACAATCACAACTTTCTCAACTGACCCTCCAACATCTTCATTTCTGGTTTCGTCATCACAACTTGTGTCAACTGCTGCTGGATCTGCAGGTACAGTGACAATATTTCCTCCATCTTCGACCTCCTCAGGATCTTTCTCGAACATTCTCAACACCGTCCTTATTCCTTTATTAGGTCCTTTTCCTGGTCTTTCCACATGATAGCCTTTTATCCTCCGATTTGGATTAGCATGAGAAGCAATGTGTCTCTGGAGGTTACATTTTTTCAAAAACTTGTGATCACAGAGGTGACATTCAAATCTTCGTATCTTCTCGTGCACCAATCTAATATGAGCTTTGAGATTCATATATTTTCCACCACAGTGTGGACAAAGCTTTCCCGTATCTGTATGACATTTCAAGAACAATAATAAATTATTAATGGCCTTTAGATTATATAGTTATCACATCAACATGCAAAAAGTAAAATATCACGTACTTTCATGATGCTTCTCATGTATGCGCTGGTTAGTAGTTGATTTGAATTCCTTCCCACAATATTTACAAAGAAAGGTTCCATAGCCTCCTTCATGAACCAATTTCACATGGTTATTCAGCGCTGCTTTACGTTTGGCAGCGTAACCACAGTAACTACAGAGAAAGGGTCGCTCTCCAGTATGAACTCGGAGGTGGATTTCGTATTTGGAGGCCCCATAAACCTTTTTATTACAGTGAGGACAAGTTCTCAACCCAACTCCCTTTTTTTGCCTTCGTCTGTGATTTTCGGTCTTGTGGCGGGTCAAGCGTGCCTTGTAAGGGAAAGTGAGCTCACAATAAGGGCATTGGAAGGGAGCTTTGCCTTCTTTTTCAGCCGTTGGTGACTTTATAAC